>CAWUFW010008260.1:600000-910386 GCA_963921515.1 Calotriton arnoldi
AGCTCTGGCACGGTACTCCTGTACTGCATTCAATCTCCCCAGATTCACATATTCTTATGCAGAAAACCACACAATTTATATATCGGAATTTCAAATCTTGTACAATGATCCATTCCCAGGGCCCATCTCTCCAGACTACGTGGACCCCTCTTCCTTCAGTTCCTGTTAATTCCGCTTTTGGCTACAACCAGTCACAGATGTAGGAGAGCTATCTTATATCTACTGGTGTCTGTGTCCAGGGAGACGTGCAAGAGAAATAGGTTGGGGTCTTCTGTTATCTTTCATCCAAACACTTTCCCAAGTATACGTCTTACTCCCCGTAGAATGGCTTCCACTCCCAGCACCTCCAGGTGGCATGAAGAAAATATCCTGGCTCTTTGCCACATCTGATGCAGTTTAGTGAATTTGCTCACCTGAAACTCCAGAGTTTTGGGGGTATGAGGTAGGTTTGGTGCAAGTATTTGAGCTGAATGATTTGGAATTGGGTGGCAATAGCTGTTTCTATAAGTGCCATTTTTGTGTCTTGCCATTCCTTATCTGTAAGAGCTATCAGATGCCTGTTACAGGATTGCCTAATGTATTTGCTTGTTGGCACACCAGTGAGTGATATTGTGTTGAGATATTTTTTTGCCCCATCTTACCAATTAAAACTTTACCTTCAAAAGCAGGGATAAAATCAGGTAGCTCAGTGAGATCTTTAATGTACAGCATTAATATGTGTCTGGTCTGAAGGTGTTTGGAGAATTGGCTTACTAAAAAGCTCTTGACCATGCCTACCATCATGTATCTAAGTATGGTGATACCTATGTTGACTTACCCTCTGAAACGCTTTATGGTCTGGACTTGGTTCATCATGCTATCCATCCACAATGGGGTGTCTTTTGTAAGTTTAGTGTACAACCCAGTCCTTCTCAGGGTCATGCGCCACAATTGTATCACAAGTATCATCGCAGGGGAAAGTCAGACAGATCTTTTCCTCCATATAGGAGATGCAGGGATGTGTTTCAGTTGCATATGTTGGGTCTGCTTGATGGCCATTAATCCGTTAATTTATTGCAATAAGATTGAAAGCACAGTAATATGGTGTCACATTTGATGCGCCTATACCCCCATTAAGTTGTGATTTGTAGCATTTAGCCATAGGGATCCTTGTGGCACCCCGTCACAAAAAGAGAGGCCCAAATAAGCGTGGATGACCGGTTTGGCGTCAACAGGCAAAAAACGGAAAGCCGAAAATCTCGACGCCAAAACACACGCGGCCGAGATAGAGAAAAAGAGGAAAAGGCTCGAAGCCGAAATGGCTAATATTTTGCAACGTAAAAAAGACTTCGACAAAAGCTTGAAGCAATTCAAGATACCGCCGAAAACAAAAGATACGGGAGGCGAAAAGGTCATCGAAGAACTAATACCGCCGACATACCCCATAACCTATAGAAGAAGAAGAGGAAGAATCATTCTTCTTCGGAGAAGACGTCGAGGAAGACAAACAGACATATGCTGAATCGGCAATCTCGGAGAATCAATGGCAAGATCTCGACACTAAATCACCTGAGGAGGCTGTAGAAACATATCCTTCGAGGCCATCACCCCCAGATGACATTGGCATGTATCATCAGGTGATTAAAAAAGCTGCTGAGACTTATGGGGTTCAACTGGAGGAAGAAAAACCACAGTCATGTTTTTTATTAGAGAATCTGATGCCTACACAATCCAGAAATCAATTCTTCCCAATGCTGCCAAGTGTGCTAAACCAGGGGAAAGAAGCATTCAAAGAGCCTGCTGCATGCAAGGCTATCACACCAAGAGCAGAAAAGAAGTATAAGCACTCCTCTAAGGATCCTATTTATATCAGGGGATCTGTGCCAGCTGACTCTATTACTACTTCAACAGCAAGGAAAAGAGCAAATGTACCAACTACAATGGGACCACCTCCAGACAAAGAAAGCAAGAGGATGGACCGAGTAGGAAGGAAGGTGGAAAGAAGTGCAGCGAATCAATGGTGCATAGCCAATTCAAATGCATTGTTGAACAGACATGCTTATCAACATTGGGAGGAGCTAGGAGAATTGTTAAGAAATCTACCTGAACAATTCCAAAAAAGAGCTAGCCACCTGGTGGAAGAGGGTAAAAACATTGCAAATACATGTTTAAAATCAGCCCTAGATGCTGCTGAAACATCAAGCAGACAAATGATGATTGGTATCACAGAAAGGAGGAACGCATGGCTTAGAATCTCAGGTTTCAAGCCAGAAGTGCAAAGTAACATCATTAACTCACCATTCAATGGGGAGCAATTGTTTGGAAGTGTGGTTGATGAAAAGCTCAATCAATTAAAAACGGATAACGAAACTACAAGGTCCATGGGGGCTCTACAGTTCAGAGGCATGCGCAGAGGCATACCATCAAGGAGACCAGGGAGGAGAGGTACACACCAACCTACTACCTCACATCAAAGTTACCAGCAAACATACCAAGCTGGAAACCAGGGTCCACAACAGGGACAGCAGCAGAGCTGGCAATACCAAGGAAGAGCATCCTTTCGAGGGCGACCTCGTGGCAGAGGTCAGCCACAAAGAGGTGGACAACAAACCTCAACTAAGTGACTGCGCTCACAAAAAGGTACACTCACGAACAACAGCAGTGAGGGTACACACAGAAAAACAACATGTACAAAGACAAAGACAAACCAGTTTATAGTTCCTCCAACATACCACCCCAGTTGGAGGCAGACTAAGTACTTTCCTGCAAAAATGGAGGGAAATAACCTCAGACTAATGGATTTGAAACATAATACAGTACGGTTACTGCATAGAGTTAACGAAACAACCTCCAAACAGGAGGCCAAAGCAAAGGAAACATTCAAAAGAAGAATTATCTCACCTAGTCAAAGAGGTGCAGGAACTTCAGGGAAAACATGCAATAGAGCACGTACCACACAGAGAAAAGAACAAAGGAGTATATTCAACATATTTCCTAATTCCAAAGGTGGACGAAACATTACTGCCAATATTAGACCTAAGGTTTCTAAACAAATTTATAAAAACACAAAGATTCAAAATGACTACACTGCAAGAAGTGCTACCTCAGTTGCAAAAGGGAGATTACATGGCAACAATAGACTTAAAGGATGCTTATTTACACATCCCAATGAACAAGAGACACAAGAGGCTGTTAAGATTTGTCGTGGACAAAAAACACTACCAATTCAAAGTACTCGCTTTTGGACAAAAATCAGCACCAAGAGTGTTTACAGAGTGCCTAGCAGCAGTAGCAGCACATCTCAGAAGGCAGGGGATTCATGTTTACCCCTACTTGGACAACTGGTTAGTAAGAGCATACTCTTACAGTCTATGCAAACAGCATATACAACAAGTGATAGAAACACTAGTTCAGCTGGGCTTCTCCATACACTGGAAAAAATCATCAATAGAACCAGAACTCATAAAGGAGACTCACCTATACCAGAGGGGGCATCATCTGACAGTGAAGACAGTGGGGAAATTACTAGGAATGATGGCCTCATGCATTCATTTAATTCCCAACATTCGTCTACACATGAGACCATTTCAAGAATGGCTCCAGACACAGTGGTCAAGGCAACAGGAGTTGGGAGGATCTAGTGGTTGTCACAAACAAAGTTCATCAAGAGATGGCATGGTGGAACAAAACAAACATAGCACAGGGGAGACTTTTCACACCACCAACTCCAACAGTGACCATAACAACAGATGTGTCCCTAATAGGATGGGGAGCACACATGAACAACCTCAATGTAAGGGGATTGTGGACACAGCAGGATGCAGTGAAACACATCAATATCTTAAAGCTAAAAACAGTATTCTTAGCCTTAAAAGCCTTTCAGAAAGAGCTCTACGGGAAAAGGGTGTTGATACAAACAGACAACACAACAACAATGTTTTACATAAACAAACAAGGAAGGGACTCAGTCTGTAGCACTCTCAACGCTAGCCCAAGAGATTTGGAGATGGTCAATCCCAAGGGGAATAGACATTATAGCAATACACCTACCAGGAAAAGACAATGTAGAAGCAGACAGACTAAGCAGACAAACAACATCATCCCACGATTGGGAACTAAATCAAACAGAAGTGCAAAAGATTTTCACGAAACGGGGGACACCACAAATAGATCTATTTGCAACACCCCACAATGCAAAATGCCAAAACTTTGCATCCAGGCGACCTTGCAGTCAGTCCCTAGGGAATGCGCTATGGATAAACTGGTCAGGGATATTTGCTTACGCTTTTCCCCCAATACCGTTACTGAACAAAGCGATCAGCAAATGCAGGATCAGCAAAATGACAATAATACTCATCGCACCACAGTGGGCCAGACAAACTTGGTTCTCAGAAATAATGGAAATGCCTCAAGGAACAATGCGCAAACTTCCAAAAAGAAAAGATTTGCTAACAGTGCAAAACGGGAAAGTGCTTCATCCAGAACCAGAGAGCTTAGGCCTACCAGCATGGCTCCTGAGGACTTAGAATTCGCACATCTCAAACTACCAGAAAGCACAATGGCTGTCCTGAGAGAAGCTTGGAAACCAACAACAACTACAAAGTAAATTATGTTTTACTTCGTTAAAGGTACACTTATGCTGCAATTGTAGCGTATACAAGAGGGGAAACCGGGAAGAGTTTCTTCACTTCACATGTGGTCAAACGGTTCCTTGAAGGAGCAAAAAGAATTGCGCCACCAAAAATGGTACCAGCACCAACATGGAATCTGAACATAGTTCTAGCGCAAATGATGAAAGCACCATTCGAACCACTACACAAAGCAGCGCCACAAATGCTCACGCTAAAAACTGCCTTTTTAGTGGCAATAACATCCCTACGTAGAGTTAGCGAACTGCAGGCACTAACACTACAGGAACCCTACTTCCAAATACATAGTAACAGGATTGTCATGAGGACAGATCCTCAATTCATACCAAAGGTGGTATCAAAATTCCACATAAATCAGAGTATTCAGATACCAAGGTTCTTTCAAAATCCAAAGACCAAAGCGGAAAGAGCTTTGCACACACTTGACGCAAGAAGAGCAGTCATGTATTACATTGAAAGAACTAAGGAATACAGAGAAACAAAACAGTTATTTGTATCCTTTGCAAAAAGTTTTCTGGGAAGGCCAGTAACCAAAAACACAATTGCAAGATGGATAGCGCAAGCCATACAATTATGCCACAGGCAAGCAGGACAAACTTTACAAAGTGTGCCACGGGCACAGTCAACAAGGAAGAAAGGAGCAAATATTGCATTTCTAGCTAACTCTCCAATTCAAGACATCTGCATGGCTGCAACATGGTCTTCAGTACACACATTTACAAAGCATTACTGTGTGGACATTCAAATGAACAAAGAAGCACAAGTAGGACAAAAGGTCTTACAGCATCTATTTACAAACCAAAGTTCATCTTCCACCCAGCCACCACAAGACTAGCAAACCGCTACAAAGTCTATGCCCAGCATGTGAATCCAGAAAAGATTCATGCTGCAAAACGAATAGTTTCTTACCTGTCGGTGTAGTTTTGCAGCTTGAAGAATTTTCTGGATTCTGGAGAACAGTAAGGAGGAAAGAAAAAAAAAAGAATCCGAAGATGGCGACCAAAGGTGGGAGCTTCCGGAGGAAGTGCGTCGACGCCACGGAAGGACACCGAATGGTGGTGCGTCGACGTCCACCAACAAAAAAAAGAAAAAGAAAAACAGAAGAAATACTACAGTTTTGGACCCGGCCACTAGATGGCGGAATAATGCACAGCATGTGAATCCAGAAAATTCTTCAAACTGCAGAACTGCGCCGACAGGTAAGAAACTATTCGATATATATATATATCCAGAACCTATACCCACCCTAAAGATACCCTTGCCACCCAAAAACCCACATACACCCTAAGCCCTAAAACCGCCCTTGCCCTAACATATATATAGATATATAATACACTTACCTGCTAAATTCTTACATTTTCATTGAAAGGCATTCGTGGTAAAGAGGCATGCGTTGCAATGGGCACGTTGTAAAGGTAATTTGTTGGTCTGACCACATTGTAAAGTCTGTTTCCCCGAGAACCAAAAAAGAATTTGACTCACCACCTTTCTCCCTCCTCCTATCTCAGTCACAGAAAGTTAGTTGTGGGGGAAGCTGGGGAGGGGAGAATTTTCTTTTTTATCAATGCTTAGGAGTCCATAACAGACAAATGGGTGAGGCAAATTGTCCCCACAGGTTCACTCATTTGAATTGTTCAAAGACCACCTGTTTGCCCATCCAAGAAAGAACATTATCTCCATCTGAGGGTGATACAACAGGAAATTATTGTTCTCCTCCTCAAGTAAGCAATAGAAAATATCCCCTAGCCCCAGCAAAACCAGGAATTTTACTCCAGGTTCTTTTTGATAAGAAAAAGACAGGACAGTGGAGGCCTATTCTGAACTTTAGGCAGCTGAACAAGTATCTGAAAAAATAATCTTTTGGATGATTATGCTTCAGGAAGTCCTTTTGATGATCCAAGATGACTAGATGGCATCCATTGATCTTCAGGGCGCACACTTCTATATAGCCATCCACAAAAAGCACAGAAAATACCTCCGTTTTTGAGCGGCAAGACAACTATACCAATACAAGGCACTTCTTTTCCATCTCAGATAAGCATCTTGGATTTTCACTAAGTGACATTCTTCAGTCGCTGTCTTCCTCAAGCGACAGGGCCACCACACTTTAACGACTGGCGCATCAAATCTCTAACAAAGGAAGAGGCAAGGACGTCTATGATTGCTTGCATCATTCTCTTTCGGAAACTGGGTCTCATGCTGAACAAGGAGAAATCCTCTTTGCAGCCCAACATGAAAATCCAGTTATTGGGTGCAATTTTTAGACAAGATACTGGGAAAGTCATTTCCATCTGCGTACAGAGCAACAAAGCTCCATGCCATAGCAGAGAGTCTGTCTGCAAAGCAATCAGTCACTATAAGACAGTACAAGTCCCTGTTAGGTTAAATGTCATCCTGTATATGCCTCATCCCTTTTTGCTGGCTCTGGATGAGACCAATCCAACAAGAACTGGACACTCATTGGAAACAAATTGACATCTCATTGGACGATACAGTCCTAGTCAAGAGAAGACTGAAACTAGCACTGTTGTGGTGGAGAATCCCAGCAAATCTAAAATGGGGTCTCTCTTTCCAACCTGGAACAGAAAGAATTGTGCTGACAACTGATGCGTCCATGTATGGCTGGGAAGCTCAACTACAAGAACTATGATGCTAACCTTTTTTCCCTCTTCTATCCCTCCGCTATCCTTCTCAATCCAAATAACTGACTAATATTCACCACTCAAACTACTTTCATATTTCACTATACTAATTCACCACTAATCCTTTATGGGTTCCGGAGTATGGTGCAACTGGCCGAAAAAAGCGCTTTAACACCCCAACAGAAGTAACAAGCGCTATATAAATGCAAACCTTTTTCCCTCTTCTATCCCTCCGCTATCCTTCTGAATCCAAATAACTGACTAACCGATCCACCACTCAAATTACTTTCATATTTCACTATACTAACTCAACACTAATCCTTTATGGGTTCCGGAGTAGCATGCTACGCGCCGAAAAAGCACTTTGACACCTCGTCAGGGGTAGTAAGCGCTATATAAATGCAATTACAATACAATACAATACATGAATTTGCAAATCATTGAGTTGAGGGAGACAAGGAACTCTCATACAGGTAATTGCAGCATGGGTAAAGCATGTGTGGCAGTAAAAACATCTTAAAGATGGCTGCTCTAACTATCAGGGACAGAGGAAGCAGGGACAAGTAATCCAGTTCATTTTGTAGCTTTGTGTCAAGAGCGTATGCCTGATCACAGATATCGGAAGGCATGTCTTTTTAGGGCACTAGCCCAGCATAACTACATTTCCTTGGCCTTAGCTGGGAAAACCACAGACGTGGCCAGGTTAACCTTGAGGCCAGAGTATCTGCAAAATATGTGGATTATCTCTAGGGCCTTATGACCAGACTGTGCTGGATGTTGAAGGACTATCAGCAAGTTGTCTGCCTATAGAGACACTCTGTCCACCACACCAGGTGCCCACTTAAACCCTCTATATAGGGAGTCAGTTCTGATCCATTCCACTAAAGGTTTAATCGCAATGACGAAGAGTAATGGAGAGAGATGGCACCCCTGACTTGGGGCCCTACCTGTTGGAAAAGCCTCTGACGTCACGCCCTTAATCTGCACTCTTGCCCTGTTTATTCTAAAGTAGGCATGTGTGTCCTAGAAATCTAGTGCTTATGTCCCCTTTTCAAGGATTGTGAAAAGATAGTATCATATCACAGTGATAACGCCGATTCTTATCTGATTATCTATAAGAATCTTCTGGTCGCCAGGATCTTTTTACCTGTTGAATAGTGTAAAGGAGAGAATCTCATCTGGTTATATAACAGCATTCATTTTGCCTGAAAGGACCACGGACTCCGAATTCAAGTTTATGAATTTATTATCGCTAAGAATAACTGGACATGCAAACACCTCAACACGAGGTTAAAGAAATAGATGGGCACTAATACAAATAATAACCTACGCAGGAGTCTCATCCGACTCAGAATAAAGAGAATCGATAGTTCTAGAAGGATCAACCAAGCTATGATTGCTCCAATTTCTACGTTGCTCTTCATTTATCTAAGAAAGCTTTAAATCGATTGCTGTCCCTACACTAACACTTAGTGACATCCCTACATAACGATTTTCCCAGGCAAGAGTAAATAAAAGGTGTCAGCTGTGAAGACTTCCTCAGAAGTGCAATCACATAATACCTAAGCTCAGATTCTTTTATTCTCCTTCATCAGGACACTCTCTGTCCTTCTCTCTGGTCTCCCCTACCTCTTCTCTGGCCTCCTCCCTCAGGGCACTATCCCTAATACAAAACCCTAATACAATTGTACACGCCTTTATCACGCCTCCTTGGCCAGGTCTTCTTTCTTGTACTTTTCCATCGAAACGGTTACTTCATCCTGGACGGTTGCGATGACCTTGAGTCCCAGGCACCTTCTCCGCTGAAAGTATCATCCCTACATTCCATTGCACTCCCCGTACCATGCCTCCCATCTCTCTAACTTTTGAAAACAAAGAGTTAGTCTTTTACTAACGAGACATGTGTCCTTGCACCTGCAACAAAAGATACGTTCAACAGAAACCTTCTACTGTGCTAATTAAATCTACCGTTTGTGCCCAGAGAGCCTTACCAAGAGAAACTTTTCTCTGCCTACAAAATAAGCTAACATAAGAATAAACCAGGCCTTTCCTAATCATATATGTAGTCAGGCCTTTACATATGACTTTTAAACACACATCTTACTTTTCTCTATAAGCATTTTCATTACAATTCATATGCGAAAATGAATTACATGTGCAACTTTAATATGGTGCACGTTTAAACTATTGCAATTGAATTACACACGAACTGATTGGTCTATGCATTATTTTTCACACAATTCAATAAGCATTACATTGCATAATTATCTTAACACAATTATACTGCTGATTCACTTAATATCAGTGAACTATTCACTCTTTACTAAACATGCATGGATATACAACTGAATATATACGGATATATGTCTGAATATATGCGGGTGCGAACTACCAGTGATTATGATGCACCCCTACAATTTCACAAGAACATGTCGCTCTATCAGTTCCCCCCTTTGATGACTCCTGTCATCACATTTCCTTCAACTCCCTCGGAGAAAGAACCGACCTAAACAGAACTCGTTGCCATTTTCCCCGATCTTTGATTCTCCATTCTCTTGAGCCTCTGATATTGACTGTCCTGCAGTCTTGCCAATCTCATCTCATTTTCCCTCAAAGCTCTCTTAACTCGGCCTGCTCGATACCACATGTAGGTCTTGATCGAAATCCACAGACAAACCACACAAACCACCACGATAAGGAGGGGTCTCAGAACATACCCAAGGAATCCCTTTCCTAGATTTGCAAACCAGCTTCCCACTTGACCAAATCCCTTGCCAACTTTTTCCCAAACCCCCTCTTCGGTCAAATCCGCTATTTTTGTGTGGATGGTAGTGATATTACTTATATATTTCTCCAGATCTTTGCTACGGTCTGGTATATAAGTGCAGCACTCTTGAACCTTCAACAATTTACAGACTCCGCCCTCTTTTGCCAATAAGACATCCAAAGCAAGGCGATTCTGCAAAACCATTGCCCTTATCGACAACATCTCTCCTTCCACCAGTACCAATGACTTTGCTGTATTCATCGATAGTTCATCTACCACAGTCGCTAATCTCCGGAGTTTCACATCATTCAAAACTACTCCCAGACTGGGTATCATAGCTCCAAAGATATCCCCCACAACGATCCCTGCACTTGCAGCTCTTCTCGTTCTTGAATGCTTCCCACTTTCTAGAAGTTCCAAATCCTCTGTATGGTAAATCTTTGGAAATATTATTGCCAAATAACATGTTCCATACCAATTTGCAGGCAACCTCACATAAGCATTCTTCCCACACACAAAATACACCGTTGGTATCACTTGTACAGGACCTTGGAGAAAATCTTTTGCCACATCTGCCATGGTGAACACGTGATCGCAAGTGCTTTGTCCCACTGCAACCTTTTCGTAGTAAGTCTGATAACGCCTTATACACAGCTTACCCCTCTGCTCTTTGTCTAGCGCTATAGGACCATAGCTTCCCTTTGTCTTATGCAACTTTTCCTCATCTGTCCAATCAGGTCTGTTATGCCCCATGTCTCGTGACTGAGTCAGCTTTCTGTACCTATCCTCTACCTGATCTACAAACTTTTTCTCTACATCTGACAATGAGCAGGTCAGATTATGTCTGTGAGCGAATGCTGTATCCAATTCCAAAGTCGGTATGAAGAACTTCCTGAGTCTATCCTCGGTCTTATAATAGTCATACTTATTCAAATGCTTGTAAGCTGGGACTTCAGGAAGCACTGCGTCGAAATTGGAAAAGAAATACTCAAACTGATCTCTCTCATAAAATATACTAAGCAAAAGACTACATGAAATTCCATAAGTCAGTGGAAGATGGTGGTATCTAATACCCTCGTCCACTGAAGCAGGCAACTGCATACACACATAACAATCTTTCGCATCCATCGCATCAACATACTCATATAGCAGCCTGGCATATGCATTAAGCTTAAAATCACTCCTAGACAAATCTATATGTAACCTACGACTTTCTTCTAATAGCAAAGCTCTGTCAGCTCCCATGTTTACCCCTTTTGGCTAGGTGTAGTAGGTGTAGGTGTCCCTGGCACCCCCTTCACTTCTAGCTCATGCGAACCAGTATATGAGACTATGATTACTATGATTATAGAGACTATTACACTACTTATAAGTACGCCTACAATCCACTTAGATCTACGATTGGGATCTCCCGGCTCCATGGTTTCGAAAGTTCTCAAAAGTTCTTGGTTATAGCAATGAACCCTGAAAAAGTCTCTGTGTCCTTGGCTCGTGACTTGCTTAACCAGCTCGAGCAACCATGAAATCTCCGGATTTTCCCTTTTCGATCACAGTCTTATTTACACAGTCCAGAAAAAGACTTCCCTAGTTTTCGTTCCTCTTCTGTGGAAAGTCCCTAAGTTTATTCTTCTTCCTCTCGTACCTAGGTTATCTTCTTCTTTTAGACTTTTATTTACAGTTTATAGTTGATCCACAATAAGATCCTCATTGAGCAGTTCCAGAACGTGGTACAAAAGTTCAAGACGCAAGATTACCATTTCATGTGAAGACGGCTCAAACCCAAAAGACGGAAATTCGAGTCGATGCAGAACCAAGTTTCGAACTTCACTCAGAAGCGGGGGATTCGGAACTGTGAGGGTCAGTATTCCTTCTACTTCGAGCCCTGGCAACTGCAGCACCACCTTCACTACCACATTCGGGCTCCGACGGACCACCAGCACTGACCTCAGCCTCCCCGTGCTCACTACCCCCTGCATCAAACACTGTGTAAGTCCACTCATGGGTAGAGTATCTGCCACAAGGTACTCTTGTTCTTTTCGACCTTCGCCGACTATCTTGAGCCTGGTCTTCGTCACTTGCCTCTGTTTCAGACGCTTCAGACACTGGGGCAAGGTCTCTTTCAGGTGCTAACCTCAGGTTCCGTCGCCTCTGTCTTTCAGGCCAACTCTCCTCACTTCTGTTCGTTCGTCTGCCTTCCCCTGCTATACCCAGTGCACTACTTCCTCTTTCTGCTGAATCTGACTCTTCTCCGCCCACTGC
Organism: Calotriton arnoldi; assembly: GCA_963921515.1. Classification (NCBI taxonomy): domain Eukaryota; kingdom Metazoa; phylum Chordata; class Amphibia; order Caudata; family Salamandridae; genus Calotriton; species Calotriton arnoldi. Next base: position 612,297 of record CAWUFW010008260.1, read on the forward strand.
ACCGTTTCTGTCTTCGGTGTCTGAGTCAGGGTTCGAACTGTTGAAACCCCCTTCAGCTTGCTCTAGTGCACCACCAGCTGTGTCAGCAACCCTTACAGCTTGACTTGTCCTCTCATGTGGCCCTGCCACATCAGCTGGATTTTCATTTACGAGAGGAGCTGTTTCTTCCAAGGGTGCTGAAACTCTGCGGGTATGGGAGGCATGCACCCAGTTCGGCAATCCTCCACACTTTACTGCTGTGTTCGTGATGAGTATCACCTGGTACGGGCCACGCCAGCGAGCATCCAAGCAACTCTTCCTCACGTGTTTCCGGACTAGCACCCAATCTCCGGGGCACAGATCATGGCACAGATCACTCGAGGCTGGGACCACTGCAGCCTGCACCTGCTGGGATACAGAACGGACCACATCAGATAGTCCTTTACAATAATCGAGAATCAAGTCATCAGTGATGCTTATCAAGGCTGTAGCTGGTACTGCCGGCAACCTCATTGCCCTTCCCATTAGTATCTCGTGGGGGGACAACCCGGTTTTCCTGTCTGGGACACTTCGCATGCTCATCAACACAAGCGGCAAAGCATCGGGCCATTTCAGGGATGTCGAAGAACACATTTTTGCCATCCGGGCCTTCAAAGTTCCATTAACTTGTTCCACCATCCCAGAAGCCTCTGGTCTGTAACTACAGTGGAGTCTCTGGTCAATATTCAATGCAGCACAAAGTAACTTCATGATTTCACTGTGGAAGTGCCTTCCTCTATCAGATTCCAAAGAGGTTGGGATCCCGAACCTAGGGATGAGCTCCCTCAACAATAACTTAGCCACTGTGAGAGTGTCACACCTGCGTGTTGGGTAAGCCTCCACCCACCGTGAGAATACACATACCAGCACTAAAATGTACCTCAACCCATTACACTTAGGCATTTCCACGAAGTCTAGCTGTATCCTGTTGAAAGGTCCACCTGACCTCCCAATGTGACTCAATGTAACTACAGTTTTCTTTCCAGCGTTCATTTGCTGACACGTAACACACCTCTGACATACTGTTTCGGCCATTGCCCGAAATCGTGGGTTGTACCACGTCTGTCTAAACACCCTCATCATTGCATCTCTACCAAGGTGTGCCTGTCCATGTATCAGCCTTGCCATCGGACTTAACAACTCTTCTGGTAATACGGCTCTCCCATCACTGGAGACCCACACTTCCACGTCTCCTCTTTCACAACCTGCTTTGATCCATCCTTCCCTCTCCTGGTCTGAGACTTCATCCTGCAATCGCTTGAGCTCTTCCCAAGTGTCTGCCATGGCCAACATTATGTTGAGCTCGGTTCTTTCTTGGCTCTCCCCTGCGTATCTATCTGTGAATATGCATCCTTGTTCTGCACAGAACCGGGCAACCTCGTCTGCGTAATTATTGCCCAATGACACAAAGTCTTCCCCTTTCCCATGCGCGGAACATTTAACAACAGCAATTTCCTTCGGATGCTGTAATGCATCCAACAGTTGTCTTACATATTCTCCATTCCTAATGGGTGAGCCAGATGATGTCAAAAATCCCCTCTGAGACCATAACTGCCCGAAGTCATGCACCACACCAAACCCATATTGGCTGTCGGTGTAAATCGTGATTCGAATTTGATCAGCGGCCAAACAGGCACGGGTCAAGGCAATGATCTCAGCTACCTGCGCGGAGCGTACTCCTTCTAGGCAAGCAGCCTCGACCACTCCCGAAATGGTACACACAGCAAACGCTGCTCTCAATTGCCCAACACTGTCCCTTAAGCATGAACCATCGACAAAGAAAATTTCATCTGGGTCAGCCAGTGGTTCATCGACAATGTCAGGTCTCGGTTTGGTGCAAAGTTCGGTCACATCGAGACAATCATGGTCCGCACAATCTTCATCATCTGCATTCGGTGTAGGCATCAATGTCGCAGGGTTCAAGACAGAGCACCTTTTCAGAGTCACATTCTCTGCGGCAAGTATGACTTGCTCGTACCTCGTTAACCTATTGTTCGTTAGGTGCTGAGTCTTGGTTCTGGTCATTAATAACTCAACCGAGTGTGGCACATGTACAATCAGTGGATGTCCCATTACAATGCTTTCACATCTTTCAATGCTGACACCTGTTGCAGCAACGGATCTTAGACATCCGGGCAACGCAGAAGCTACTGGATCTAGAGTAGCTGAGAAATAGGCAACTGGTCTACGGACACCTCCATGGTTCTGAGCTAAGACTGCTAATGCACATCCTTCCCTCTCACAACAGAACAATGAAAAGGCCTTGTTGTAATCAGGCATCCCCAGTGCCGGAGCACTGCACAATTCCTCTCTCAGTTTCAGGAATGACATCAAGCACTCCTCGTCCCATGGTACCGGATCACTCACATCCTTGTGCGTAAGCCTCTGCAAAGGCTTTGCTCTCAAGGAGAAACTAGGAATCCACTGTCGACAGTAGCCGACCATTCCCAGGAACATCCTAACTTCTCTCTGTGTGGTGGGTACTGCCATACTCATTATTGCCTCAATTCGGTCTGGTGACACCTTCCTCTTGCCTTTTTCCAATCTGTGTCCCAAGTACTGTACCTCATTCAAACAGTACTGCAGCTTGTTCGGGGACACCTTATGTCCATTCTCTGCTAAGTGGTTCAACAGGGCTACAGTGTCAATTCTGCAAGCATCTTCTGTTTCTGAGGCAATGAGTAAATCGTCTATGTATTGCACGAGGACTGAGTTCTGCGGCAACACAAGGCTCTCAAGATTCTTTTTCAGGATCTGGTTAAAGATCGATGGACTTTCTGTATACCCTTGAGGGATACGACACCATGTTAACACGCGATTTTCCAGCCTGAATGCAAAGAGAAATTGGCTTTCCTCATGGAGCGGTATCGAAAAGAAGGCTTGACACAAGTCGATGACCGTAAACCACTCGGCTTCGCATGGGATCTGGAACAGTATTACTGAAGGATTCGGTACCACTGGACAACAAGGGACAACTATCGTGTTGACCTTTCGCAGGTCTTGCACGATCCTGTATTTCCCGCTCGGTTTCTGTAGTCCCATAATAGGTGAATTACAGGGGCTACCTCTGATCTCTTTCAGAATGCCTTTCTCAATGAAAGTCTCGATCACAGGTTTTATCCCTGCAATCGTTTCTGGCGACAGGTTGTATTGAGGTGTCCTGGGGAAATCAACATTCTGTTTCACCTCAATCCGCACCGGTTCAACCCCTCTTATTAGACCTATTTCATCGCCTGCGAAATCCCACACCACAGATGACACAGCGTCTCTCAAATCAGGTGGAAGTTCTTCCACCGTCACCATTGGGTACAGATCTATACATAGATGCTGATTTGTAACCTTAAAGTCAGCATCATCATCCCTCGTCTGAACCTCCACCCCCTGAGGTGTACAATAAATCGTGCAGTTCAACTTGCACAACAGATCTCTTCCCAAAAGGCAAACTGGACTCGTATCACACACTACAAACTGATGTCTAGTTTGGAAGGAACCTATCTTTACTAAGATCGGTTCTGTCAACGGGCTGCTTATTCTTTTATTCGCTACTCCAACAACCTGGATTGATTGTCCCGAGAGGGGTAGGTTAGGGACTACTGCTGATCTTACAGTAGACCGGGTAGCACCAGTATCAACCAAAAGTGTGGCAGGATGACCCTCAATATCTGCCTCCACAAAAGGTCCCCTCTGGTCTACCTCCAAGACCGCTCCAAGCGTGCAGTCTTCCTCCCCCTCAGGCACCGTCAGGATAAAGGGTCTGAGCTACTCTCGTCATAGTCTTCGAACAGGGGCATCTGTTGGTACGTTCGTATTCCTTGTGAAATCCTTGGAGCCTGGGGAACCTGTGCGTGAGGGCTGTATATCCCCCCTTTCATCACCCTAGGCCTCGTCACGGTGTTAACTACCTCCGGCGCGGGTGCCTGAACCCCTCTTCCTCTTCCTGCAACTGATTAGCTGGGTTCAAGGGACACTCGCGTTTCCAATGTCCGACCTGACGACAAAGATGACACGCAGTGGTCTTCTTCAGTGTGGCCACGTCCACTCCCGTCTTGGGGTCTATTGGTTTTCCCTTTCCCTGTCCTTGCCCATTCTGGTTCCCCTGGAAATTTCCTTGCTTTCTTCCTAAGGTCCCTCCATTAGACTGACCCTGTGCTGTCTGCATCTGGACGAGCATCAATTTGTCTTTCAGCTTCCGATGTTTCGATTCCACCTCATCACTACAGTACCTTGCATACCTCAAAATTTCATCTACCGGCTTGTTCTGCCAGCAGATCAGATGGTGCTGTATCATGAGGCTGACTTCTGATCTCAGACCCAGTACAAACTTTGAGACAAACTGTCCCATATCCTTGGGGTCTAACGTATCTAATCCACTATACTGTTTGAAAGCTTGCAGAAGTCTTTCGTAATATTCATGCACCGTTTCTTTGGGTTCCTGTACAGTTCGATCTATCTTAACCCAATCTATATCTTGAGGTGAAATCTTCAGTTTTAGCCATGTAATCACCTGCTCAAATTTTTTCATTACAAGGGGTGATGGGCCATTTGTAACCGCCTCCCTTTCAGGTTCCGAAGTCGGCCACTCGACAGCGACTTTACAAGCTGTCCACAAATCTCCCGGCACCACTATGTCAAACAAGGTATTCAAATCAATCCACAATACTTTTGAAATTTTAACAAACCGCTCAACCTGCTTGTACCACTCTACTGGTTTCTCCCTCAGCCGAGGAAAATCATTTGTAAATGCAGCTAAATCACCTCTATTCCACGGCACATGCACATACCCTCCATTCTGTACTTCCCGTAAAGGAAAATTTCCGACACCCGTCGCCCCCCTCCTGGAGGCGGCGTTTCCCCTCAGCTTTCTTTGCTATTTTCTTCTTGGACCACCTTTCTTCCCATTTGTCCAACAAAATCCATATCCGCATCCCTACAATCAGATCTCTGGTGTGTGTCCTTAATCCTGTAATTCTTTTCTCCTCCAGCTCCTGGTCACTGTATTGCAATCTATGCGGTCCTTGCAACGTTTTAGTTTTATTCAGGTCTACCTCATATCTTTTGGCCAACGCCGTTAAGTTTTCATGTGCTATTCTAGCTTTTCGAGTCACATCTTTTGCTACGAACAGCAGCTCATCTGATCCATAAATTTCTATTCTTTCCAAAGGCAGACTCCCGCTAATCATCTCGTCTACCTCTACTTTCAACCTTACTACGTCTAGCAACCTTGCCTGTACTGCACTCCTCAGTACTTCTCGACAATTTGAGCCGTCCCGCTCATCACAGTCACTATTCTGTCCTTGTGACCTATTCCCTTCCATCATATTCCTGGAACTTGGTCTGTCTTCCGAGATGTTTTGTTCCCTATCTCCTGGCATCCTATCACTTTGGTTTCTTACTGTTGGTGTCCACATCCTCAAAGCTGACTTGGATTCGTGCAAAGACCTCGGTCTGACTGGTCTCTCATCCTCCTGTCTAAAGGAAGAGTCTGCAGTAGCCGGTAACGGCGTACTTGTCTCCAATGGTCTTGGGAAATGAACCACCCGTACTCCTAACCCATTCCCACTCTCACTGGTTACTTCTTCCCTTCCCATCTGTACGGAGCTCCCTTCTCTCACTCGGTCTGGGTCATATACCGGTACTATAGGGCCAATGGTAACCGGTACTGTCAAGGAGTCCGGTATCCTTGTGTTCCCAACAGGAGGCTGTGTTATCATAGACGTCGTCGCCCCTTCCGTTCCTGTGGAAATCCTTCCCACTACTCTCATGCTAGTCTGATTCTGTCTCTCATCAATTGTTACTGCTGGAGCCGGTTTTCCCTCCTCTGAATCTGGATTAAATGGAGGTGGCCTCTCTGCCAACAACCTATCTAACAGGCTATCGTCTGTATCACTGTCGTCCTCATCGATTCTTGTAATCTTTCCATTTTGTATTAGCAGTGGGTATAACTTATCTCCCTCAATCGTTTCCACTCTCCACCTTTTCTCCAGTGCATCCCACCTTGCATCTTGAAATGCCCTGATCGATTTCTTCACCCTTTCCTGGCTCTTGTCTTTCTTCCTATCATACGCTGCTCTAATCCACGCATGTAACGCCTCAAACTGTGTCGGTCTAGGTAGTGGTCGTAAAGAAGCCATTATACTTTTTAGCTGGTACAATACCTCTAACCTGAAAGTACCATAGCGTGGGAAAGTCAATTCTCCTTCTCCTTCTGTCATTTTATGCCAATTTTCAAGCCAAATTATAGTATGCAATCCTACATTCTTAGCCATATAATGTGCTGGCGTATCCTCGGGAGGGGCTTCCTCTCCTTCCCGAGTAACCACATGTCTGTCACCTCTGCAAAGTTCCCGTAAAACTTTAAAACATTTCATGATGAATCAACTTTTTATTTGCACTCAAAATGTCAGCTTTTACTTCCTGATTTCAATCCACCAATGCCAGCGCGGCTCACACCAACCGGCCTATCGCAGCGCGGCACTTGTCTGACGTCACTATTCCTCCGCTCGCAGCAGTTCCCCTCCTTCCTAATTCACTCGTTCTCGCTCGCACCTGTCCCAATCATACTCTGAAGTAATGTCCGTCCTACCGAACAATTACCTCTCTGACTGTCAGTCCACCAATGACCGATCAGCCTCTCGAGCTTAGTTGACCTCAATCTGGCAACCGTCTGTCCGCGAATCGACCGGACAATCGCCTCTAACACACTCGATAGGATTCAATCACTCGATGTTCTGCACACAATAACCTACGACCTGCGTTGGTTATTCACACACTCACACATGTGTTCCCTATCTTCAGTGGGTCTGTCAATGACGTCTCGTGACCCCCACAACCTCTGGTCAACGCTCTCAACTCTGGGTGTGTTCTACACCACAATAAATCTCCCGGTCCCGCGCGCGCTCACGGTCCGGTTCTCAATCACACAACTCTCGTTCCAACTCCGCAAGACATCACACGACAATAAAACACCGCAATCTACCAAACACCACTCTTTTCATACTCACTCTACCACGAACTGCTACTTCCGCTGCACCGTCACTCTCCGTCAGTTTTCAACGACCTCCGACATCCTTCTCCTACGGTCCACTGGATCAGCATCACTCGGGCTCTATGGGGCAACTTAATCTCCTATCTTGATCCAGATCTCCCCTTACCATCAAAGGTAACCATCCTACTCTGCTACCAACTGATAACGCCGATTCTTATCTGATTATCTATAAGAATCTTCTGGTCGCCAGGATCTTTTTACCTGTTGAATAGTGTAAAGGAGAGAATCTCATCTGGTTATATAACAGCATTCATTTTGCCTGAAAGGACCACTGACTCCGAATTCAAGTTTATGAATTTATTATCGCTAAGAATAACTGGACATGCAAACACCTCAACACGAGGTTAAAGAAATAGATGGGCACTAATACAAATAATAACCTACGCAGGAGTCTCATCCGACTCAGAATAAAGAGAATCGATAGTTCTAGAAGGATCAACCAAGCTATGATTGCTCCAATTTCTACGTTGCTCTTCATTTATCTAAGAAAGCTTTAAATCGATTGCTGTCCCTACACTAACACTTAGTGACATCCCTACATAACGATTTTCCCAGGCAAGAGTAAATAAAAGGTGTCAGCTGTGAAGACTTCCTCAGAAGTGCAATCACATAATACCTAAGCTCAGATTCTTTTATTCTCCTTCATCAGGACACTCTCTGTCCTTCTCTCTGGTCTCCCCTACCTCTTCTCTGGCCTCCTCCCTCAGGGCACTATCCCTAATACAAAACCCTAATACAATTGTACACGCCTTTATCACGCCTCCTTGGCCAGGTCTTCTTTCTTGTACTTTTCCATCGAAACGGTTACTTCATCCTGGACGGTTGCGATGACCTTGAGTCCCAGGCACCTTCTCCGCTGAAAGTATCATCCCTACATTCCATTGCACTCCCCGTACCATGCCTCCCATCTCTCTAACTTTTGAAAACAAAGAGTTAGTCTTTTACTAACGAGACATGTGTCCTTGCACCTGCAACAAAAGATACGTTCAACAGAAACCTTCTACTGTGCTAATTAAATCTACCGTTTGTGCCCAGAGAGCCTTACCAAGAGAAACTTTTCTCTGCCTACAAAATAAGCTAACATAAGAATAAACCAGGCCTTTCCTAATCATATATGTAGTCAGGCCTTTACATATTACTTTTAAACACACATCTTACTTTTCTCTATAAGCATTTTCATTACAATTCATATGCGAAAATGAATTACATGTGCAACTTTAATATGGTGCACGTCTAAACTATTGCAATTGAATTACACACAAACTGATTGGTCTATGCATTATTTTTCACACAATTCAATAAGCATTACATTGCATAATTATCTTAACACAATTATACTGCTGATTCACTTAATATCAGTGAACTATTCACTCTTTACTAAACATGCATGGATATACAACTGAATATATACGGATATATGTCTGAATATATGCGGGTGCGAACTACCAGTGATTATGATGCACCCCTACAATTTCACAAGAACATGTCGCTCTATCAACAGAGCCAAACACCTTCTCAGCGTCTACCAATAGTAGTGCTAATGTGCCCTCTAGCATTTCAGCGAAGGCAAGAGCATTATTGAAGCATTTGATATTGTGTTTTCTTGATCTCTGTGGCATTAAGCCACATTTGTCCGGATGGACCATGGCTCAGATTTCTCTAATATAGAGGGTGGCTAGCACCTTGGCCGCAATATTAATGAGTGAGATTGGGCAATAAGGCCAACATAGCTCTAGTGGCTCAAATTTGCAAATAAATGTTTTGTCAGCTGTCTGCAGGGATATTCTCGCCTACCATAGACGGACGGACTTCTGATGGCAGCAGATTGACGGCACCCGTGGGCCCTAATATATGACTGGCGCAACTGTGTTTCTACTTTACAGTTTAATTCGGAACCTTGGAATCTTTTGGGCCATACCTGATTTGAATGTTTGAATTTTTATTACCCATTTTCCTGATCGTAAGAGGTGTTGTGGAACCCTCGTAATTCATGCGAAGTGCCATCCTTCCGCTCTCTCGTCCTGGAGCAATTTGGCCCTCCCACACTATCCAACCATCCAGTTGATGATGGTTTATGGTGCCCCTATTCAGTCCTGAGGAAGACCCCGTCGTAAGGACTTAAGCAGCCTACTCCATAGTGGGGTTGAAACGTTGACTTTGTTTCCCTGTTTTGCCAGTTTGATCAACAGTGATTTTCAACTGTGATATTACGAACAATGGCCTGTTATTCAGTTTCTGTTCACTGCGAGGCTGAGGAAAGCCGGTTTTATTGTAAATATTGATGTGATGGATGTATTGTCACTACCTTCCCTTCTCACTTCTCCTACCCTCACTTGATGCACACTACCTTTTCCTTTCTCCTCCCCCCCTTTTGCGTGGGGCACTTGCTAGGTACATATTTGTATTTCTTAGTGATATAAGAGCATATGTTCAATGTGATTAAATAACATTGGACGACAAACATTGTTTTACTAGTGTGTTTTTGTATAAGAGGTCCTCAAATTTGTGTGCTTCTTAAGTTTGTTCTACTGGGACCACCTTCCCTACTGTATTGCTTGATACCCAGGTCCCAGTGACTTATTTGGGTTTACCCCTTTCCATAACTGCAGGGATATTGGCAGCATTACTTTCAGGGGGTGTATTACTGTCCGGACTGTATGTTTGAAGAATTTAGTGGGGAAACTGCTGGAGTCAGGTGTCTACTGTATATTTTAAGAATTCCGCTGAAAAACTAGTGCCGCTGGGAATCTTCCCGTTTTGAAGGAAGATGAATGTGTTTGACAGCTCCTCTTCACTTATTTCTCCTTCTAAGAGAGTTCTTTCTTCTTGTGAAAGGTTAAGTATTGCGAGATCTTGAATAAATTCATGCATTGCAGTAGGATGCACTAGTTCTATTGAAGGATATAGTAGTTGTTAATATGCGTCAAAGGTGGTGTTATGAGGCGACGCTCTGACACCATCTGTCCGCTGGAAAGCTATATGTAACCAATATGATTCATAGGCCCTGAGTGCGAGTGTATGTGCTATTTAGTGCCCCTGATAAATAATGACACCATGAGGTACGTTATTTATCGGGTGCAATAAATAGCACCTATTTCGAGTTTATGGGGAAAAGCATGCAGATTTTGGTGTTTAACGCACCAAAATCCGCATGATACCGTAAATACTGTGGGGCATATTAGCAAGACCGGTGATAAAATTATCGCCGTTTTAGCGGCAGGAAACTGCCGCTAAGACGTGATAATGGGCTTGCTAATATGCGTTATGGAATTCCAATAGAAGCCCAGGTTAGATGTCCTGCACATCTAACCTGGGCTTCTATTGGAATTCTATAACGCATATTAGCAAGCCCATTATCGCCGTTTTAGCGGCAGTTTCCTGCCGCTAAAACGCTAATATGCCCCTGTATGCTTTTCCCCTGTTAACTTTCGGCAGGTTTGACTGGCTGAAGTTTTTTGAGGTATGAGGTATTTAAAGCATCTGATAATGATTAGATATGGTAAATACCTTTTAACTTGTAATACCAAACTGTGCGTGAACAGGGGCTTGCGCACGAGTCAGAATACAACAGCCACATCATAATCAGGCCCTACCAATGAAGAACCTGCTTTATTTCCCATTTGGTAATCTCAGCTCTTGGAAGCTCGCCACTTGGTTCTTGCTTCTCCCCCGAGGATTTGCCTCGGTTTGGTTTTATGATGTTCTGTTTCTGAGCAGTTCAGGGTCTGCAGCTGCAATGTAGTCTCTAGTCACAAGAGGGTGGCCTTATATACCATAGTATTAATAATGTGTCATGGAGGGGCTAAAAAGGAAGGAATACATATAAACAAAATCGGAGAGGGAATCTGGCTCTCTCACAATGTGCAAATAAGCAACCTACGTTTTTACCTTCCGCTGCTCTGTCCATCTTTATAGAGAACTAACAGTACAATTTCATTTAACATTAGGTGAGAATCAGTATTTTTTCCGTAATTTTGCTCATAAGTGTTTCTAGTTTGCACAGCGTTTTTAAGGTATAATGTAAGGATATGAGAGAGCCTGTTTGGGCAGTTCGAGCTGTACTGTTTCAATTGGAGCAGGACCAAGGCTAATTTGTATATGGCTGGTGGATAGTGGTTGGTGGAAGATGGAATGGAATGCTGCCTGGTCGATTGCTAGTGACTGAGGGGCAGATTTACAAGCCCCTTGCGCCACTTTTGCGTCACTTTTCCCATGTTAAAAATGACGCAAAAGTGGCGCAAGGGCCTTGTAAATAAGCCCCTGAGACTTTTGCAAGCATTTCATCCATCATCTCCATATTTTCCACGTCTGACACATTAAACGCAATGGGTATGCCCAGATATGGCTGTTATGCTTTCTGTGCCACAAGACTCAGGCTACATCTCACTGTTGAGTCCTCAGTAGGCCGAAACCACCCTGGGATTGCTTTTGTTCCTGTATAGAGTGTACATGGCCTGACACTTTCGACTGGACTGGGCCTATTGGACCAGTACCAAGGCTATTTTGCATGTGGCTGGTCTCTGTCTGAAGTGGCATAGAGGACAAAAAGTGATGGATAGAATGCAGCCTTTGCAATTGCCAGTGAAGGAGCCTTTTGTAATCTTTCCACTCCTCTTCTTTGTGTTGTCTTAGGTAAGCCTTACTCCCACATTACTAAGTGGTAAAACAAAAGAAGGTCTGCCCACACAGCGGTTTATTCACCAATATTATGCTCTTTAAATAAAACATTTTAAAACAGTTACGTAATTCATATTGTCATTTTAGGAATGTTTGCTAACCAATTTCCAAAGTCGAAGATACCTTAACATAAAGCTAGGGTGTAATTTAGTTAACGTTTCAGTTTAGTTTCTTTAAGATATTTTAGATGGTGCTTACTCATTTCCTATTGAACAGTAGATGCCTATTTTACATAACAGTAATGACCAAGACCCAAGGCATCACGTGTGAGGTATGAACAGTGCATTAGTGGAGTTGTGGTTGTGTTGCTCTTAATTCCGAGGGCTTTAAGATGGTACATCTTAACCATAAGCTTCATTCAACTGAAATTGTATAGGGAATTCTTGTTTTTTTAAATAACAATGTTACTTTCTCTTCTGGGTAAATAGCATACCTTCCCTTGAGCACAGTTTTCAGTGAACATTCTAGGTAAAACAACCAACTGGAGACCTCTCCACAGAACGGTGCCATACGTAGAAAAGTTGTACTGCATGTTTAAAGTGTGAAAGATTATCACACCAAACAGGGCAACAACAATCTAGCCCCCTCCCTATGTTAAAATCAAGAAGCTGACAGAGAGCCATTGCAGGGTGTCATGGAAGATTTTACATCCTTACCAAGTACCCTCTACCACACCTCCTGCGCAGAAGAAATTTGCATACTGTCAAGCAACAGAACTGGTAAAAGACTCAGAACCTTTTTACTCTGCAAATTTCCTCAGCCCCCTTGTTCTCCTCAGTGTACCCTTTTTCCAGACGAGCAAGTAAATTTGAGATAACTTTGACCAATAGACCTAGTCTGTATGTCATGCATTATCATTGCACTCCAGTTCATCCCCAGATCCTCATTCCAATAAAGATGTCAATGGACAGTCTTTTTTCAGATACATTTATGTATCCCATTAATATTTGGCTGCTCAGTAGAGTAACGCATCTGCTCCAGAAGTCTATTTTTTAATATTAGATTTTAGTGGTATAATTTAAATAACAACTGCCACAAAGTTACATCATGTATATGAACATAGCAGTTCTGTGTCCTTGTGTACAAAAGTCCAGACCATGTACACCCGCTCTCGTTCCCAAACAACACCATGCAATTGATAAGAGCAGTCGCGGGTGGGAAGGACAAGAACAGCCTCAGGGGCCGCCACCAGGGCAAAAGGCCTTGCTACGCCACTGTGCTTTCCCAATGTATGGAAAAGTCCCTTTCATGCTGTGGTGGTGCAGACAACTGTCGAAGAATGGGCAGGTGGTTGGCTGCAGGAATACCAATAAAGGGGGCAGGAGGAACTGGTGCCATATAGCCCTATTCGACCGCTAAATGGGGGAGAAGAGGAGTGGGGTGATACCAGTGAATAGCATGATGGGCTTGAGTGCATAAGTAGTCCAGCTCCATATCCGGTGCATCAAGTAATCTGTGGATTTCCCATTTAATGCTGGATGTTTTCCCACCCAGGCTAGCTGTATCATCTGAGATTTCAACGTTCAAAAAAAGGACTGGGAAAGTGGGATGGGGATGTTCATGGAGAGGTACAATAATGTCGGGAGCAGCACTATTTTCATCAAGGCTATGCCCCCTGCACGTGGCAGTAGGAGGGAGATTCATCCTGTGATCTCGCCAGTGATGGTGTGTATGGCAACTCCATAATTAGTGCGAATCACCTTCTCTCTGTCCCGAAATATTTTTATACCCTGGTCCTCAGTCCACCATTGTAATGGATAATTTGAGATATGGGTAGTTGTGACTCGTGTAAGAGGGAAGAGCTGCGATTTCTCCCAGTTCATTTGAATTCCCGACAACCCTTCAAATTTGACAAACTCCCTCAATATACCATTTAGGCTCAAATGGGGGTCCCCAAGATAAACCATAATATCATCTGCATATAAAGAGATTAAAAGAGGCCAGCTGAGGTATCAGAATGAAACATCACGGTGGTGCTGTCCCAGCTTGGGGACCAGGGGCTCAACTGCCAGGGCAAAAAGTAAGGGCGAGACTGGACAGCCCTGTCTAGTACCTCTCGTAATCACAAAGGTGTCAGAGATCACCCCATTGATGCGCACCTTAGCCATAGGGTTGGAGTAGAGTAACTTGATCCAGGACATAAATGTGCGTAGAAAGCCCACCCTACCAAGGATAAACTGCAGATAGACCCATTCAAGGAAATCAAAGACTTTGGTGGCATCCCAAAAATACAGCCCCTGCAGCCAACTCTGGGTCAATGTCCTGCAGGCCTGCAAATAACGTGCGCAGGTTATGTGAGGTGGAGCGCCCAGGTATGAATCCCGACTGATTTGGATGGATCAGGTGAGACATCAAAGGAGTTAGCCTGTTCGCTAATAATTTTGCCAATATTTTGACATCACAATCAAAGAGAGTGGTCTGTATGACTCACACATATTCGGGGGCTTTGCAGGATTCTGTAACATTATGATTAAGGCCTTGCTCATGATCACGGGAGCATTCCCACTTGTCGTACCTCTCTGAAAACGGTGAGCATGATTGGGGCCAGAATATCAAATATTTCTTATAGAATTGGGCAGTGAGCCCGCCAGGCCCTGTGGCTTTGCCAGCCTGCAGTTCTTGTATCGCCTCCCGGATTTCATCAGTGGTGAAATCCTGCTCCAGAAAGGTGCGCTGGGCATCGCCCAGCCAGCCCAGGTCGACATCCTCCAAGTATGGACCCATTTCCACAGCCTCCCTTCGCTGGCTGGTATAAAGGGAGTGGTAGAAAGCTGTGAAGGTTTGCCGGATACTAACGGTGTTTATGTGTGTCTGGTCATGTTCACCTGGGAGACTAATTACATTGGTAGCAACTATGGGCCTTTTATCATTGTAGCAAGTCTCTTCCCCGACCTTTCACCTTCTCCATTGGCTCATGCAACAGCATATTTGCCGTGAAACTGGCTTTCCCTGAGGGCTACTTTATGGTATTCTGTTAAAGTAAACTTAATCTGCTGTGCTATGACAGGGTCTGTGGTAGTGACTTGTTGAGCTTCTAATCGTTTGTGAGTCCCTTCCAGCCAATCTAAATTATCATAAACGGAGCGCAATACTCCTCCACTCTTAGCCAGCCAGAGCCCCCTTATGGTGACCTTAAATGCTTCCCAAACTGTACCGATCTGCTGCACTGTCCCTTTGTTTCTTTTAAAGAATTCAAGCATTTCCTGCCTAAGTTCCTCTGTAAAGAGGGCATCCAGTAGAAGGAGTGGGGAAAGGCACCAATTGGAGCCCATTGGGTATGACAGAGGCACAGCAAGTGCCAGTAGGATGGGAGAGTGATCCGAGAAGGTGCATGCAAGATGTCTGACCTCCTGTATCCACCGTCCCACTCCCCTGAAGTCCAACCAGTAGTCTAGATGTGACTGACTCCCATGCATCCCTGAGTGAAATGCTCCCTCTCTTTCAAGGGGGTGATGGATACACCAAATATCCAGGAGGTCGTGGTCCCGGATTATGTTCCATAAGTAGAGTAATGCTGCATCACGGCCGTTAGGCGGGACATGCGAATGGTCCAGATTCTCATTGAGAACACAATTAAAATCGCCGCCCCAGAGTAGAAAGGAGGGTCCTGTAGAAGCAATCTGGCCCTACAGACAATCAAAGAACTCTGGGTCACCCGTAAAGGGCCTATAGCAATTGACCATGGTAATGCTATGTGACATCAGTCTTCCCTATGTAATTACATATCTGCCCAGGTCCTCAACCAGGGAACCCTGAGGTGTGACCTGCTGTCCTCGTGTCACATGAAGTGCTACACCTCTGGTGTAAGTGAAGTAGGAGGAGAATAGCCTGTAAGATGCCCATTTCCCAGCAAATGGGTGGGAAACACGTCTAGCAAGGTGCGTTTCCTGCAGGAGTGCCACACTGACCCCATGTCTCTCTAAGTAGGATACTATATGCCTGCGTTTACAAGGGTCAGTCTGGCATCCAACAGTCCAGGTGAGGCATGTATATGATGTGTGCTAAGTGCTAGGGGTAGTACTGGGCACACAGGTCAGGCCAGTGGCAGGATGAAGTGGTATCTGGTAGGTGTGATGGACGGCAGGGATATAAATCGCCTATTATGGAGGCAGGGATGGTGCCAAGACGACACATGATATGTCGCATTAACAATTCTCAACAGCAAAAACGACATTGATGGCCCAATTCCACCAGGGAATTGAACCCTCCCACCCAAAAGAGAAACAATATAGACATAAACTATACAAGACATTTTAGATTCCATGCAAAAAGTATCCAAGGGGTAATCTGTGGAATACAACCAGAGAGATGGTTGAGTCTTCCTTGACTTAGCGAGGGCATCAGGGATAAAGATGAACTAGTTCCCCACCTTGCGTGTAGGGTGGGCAAGTCATTGTCATCGGATCAGGCGGGGTAACATAAATAAATGATGCATAAATGACTCAGGGGGAATGAGAGGACAGGCCAGGTAATTCCGGAATGGCCAGGGGGGAATCAGCCCAAGATGAGGCAGCTAAGCGAGCCTCACTGGGTTCCTGAACCTGCACTCCACGTAGGAATTCGACACCTGTTTTGGAGTAGTGAAGAAATGTTGCTAGCCTTTCACAGTAATCCTAGGACTATGTGGGTATGTTATAGCGTATGTAATGGCGGCCAGCTGGAGAAGGTGTTTGATGGAAATAAACTTGTGTTCTGCCTCTTGGAACTGTAGCTATAAAGTCTGGAAACATTAAAATATCATTGCCGTCAAAGTTCAATGACCGTCTCTCCCGAACCAGGAGGAGGGCGCTATCACAGTCTTGGAAATTTAAGAGTCAGGCAATTATGGGACGGGCAGTGCTCCCGGTGGGTGCTGATTGGCCAGTGCTCAATGCGCATGTCCCACTATGAGTAGGCGGGAGAATTAATCTGATTTGAAGAGTGACACCAGCAATTTTTTGGCATAGTCCTCTAGATTGCCAGTGTTGGTGGATTCAGGCACGCCCAGGATTCGGAACTTATTACGGAGATAACACACTTCTAAATCCTTGTTCTTGGCCACTACCACCTTGAGGACTCTCTCCTTGTTGAGGGGGACATCCCCCTGGGAGGACACAGTGTCTTCCACGTTTGAGATGAGCTGCTCGGTCTCGTGCAGCCAGTTGTCAGTTTCTCTAGTTTCCACGAAATTATGTCCTTTCTAGCACCCAATGAGCCCCTTTTTGACTCAAACAAATGTAGGCCGTCCTGCATGGCAATCAGCAAGTCCTTCATATCATCCACTCCTGTATGCTCTGCAGGGGGCGGGCTTGACCCATCCAGCATATCAGTCCCTCATGGAGTCCGGCAGGTTTCAAACTGAAGTTTTGGCTGGCGCTCATCGGCTTTACCCATCGTTGTGCAATAGGTGTTGGGGTCAGAATGTCGCATAGCCACAGTTAAAAGATGGAGTGGGGCATATCGTTACGCTGAGATAAGAGGCCTCTGCTTCTCCCCCAAAATAACTCGGGCCTTGAGAGGGCACGAGCAGACCCACCGCTTTAAGGAGAGATGCAGTAATAGCCTTCGCCGGCAGGCACAGCGGTTTCTCTCTGCAGGGAGGGGAGCTGCCAACAGGGCACCACAGGAAGACCCGCAGCGCAGTCTCAGGAGCTCTCACAGGAACACCTTGAAGTGATGTGCATGCATATAACCTGGGGGGGGGAATGTAGCTTTGCCACCTCCCCTGTGGCACTCTCAGGCTCACTGTTAAACGTTCTGGACCACCGCAGTCTCCTGCTGCTACACCACAGCGCTTGAGCCATGTTGCTAGGGTCAATGCCAGCCACGCCCAATGGCAGCACGGCCGTCAGCAGAAAGACACGCCGACCCACTCGCTTTGGGTCCATGGTTCTCCTTTGATCTTGCTGGCCACAAGGGCCGCACACACCGCCTCTTCAGCATGAAATCACGCTGCTTGCTAGGTTCAAATCGGGTAGGGATGTGTGCTGAGGTCGGCATTGTCACGGGCTTCCACTCCACGAGATCAGGCCCCAAGGGCTGCACCTTGGCGGGCCGCAGGGTCGCTAGGCTGCAATTGTCCTTGGACTATTAGAGGGCCGCCGGCACAAACAAAATCCCTGTCCACATTACCACACTAATTTAAGCCTGACTGCTTTGTGTCATGTTACCAGGGACTGAGAAAAGATGTATTTAATTTAATTTGTGTGATACCTAGCAGGTGATGCAGCTTAGAGGCTGCTCACTCTTTACACGGCACATATGCTTACAATGAAAACGATAACATACCTATAAAACTGAGTGTGCACCTTGCACATGTTTCAGAAAATGACAATGAATATGAGAAAAAGTAGTACATATACCATAAAAGAGTGCTCAGAATGTAGATTTAATGAAAACATTATATGATGTGCATCTAAAATGTCTAACAGTTGATTCCTGTATAAGCTGAATCATGCTAAACACTCTAAAGTAGTCATACACTCACTTATCAAACTGAAACTTTCGAAATTAATGAATTAATATGAATTTATGTACGAAGATATAGTTATGAAACACTATTAGGATTTCTCATCAATATAATGATTTACAGGTTGAAATTTAAATGTGAAATGCTCAAAAAGTTATTCTTTCAGTCTCTTTGAAATGCACCATTCTATTTTGGAAAGTTGGTGCAAAAATGTTATTAAATTAGATAGAAAGTTCAAACTTTTCTGAAGTAATTTTTATATGTGCAGAGTCTCAAATTTCCTAAAACGATATTGTTTTTTAAATGTATGCACATATAGTACATGAATATGTTTTTCAATATAGTAATAGGCCATACTTACTATTGAACAGTTTCCTGAGACAATCTGTGACAACTGACTGCTTTGACAAGTGCATTAATGAATTTATACATGCTTATCTTTATTGAGATAATTGCACATTAATTATGCTCTATTACCTTTCTAAGTACATTATTAACTTGACTTTGTTCTTTAGGTCTGCTCTTTCTCATGATGTCTGTGAGAAGGTATTTTGTTCGGTAAACAGCGTTTACTTCGCATGCGATACTTCGCATGCCATTACAACGCGGTCGTTACGAAAGCATACCTTTACTACGTAAGTCGGAACAACGACTTGCGTTAAGGGGGGGGGAAGGTGTTGGATTTAAAATCCAACACCTTCCCTAGTGTCCGCACAGACTGGAGTTGGAATAGTAAATTATACTATTCCAACATCCAGCGCCCCCTACTGCAATTCGTTGTTCCGAATTGCGTAGTAAAGGTATGCGAACTAACAACGCAGTTGTTCTAACGACCGCGTTGTAATGGCATGCGTACTAAACGCAGGCTAAGTAACGAGTGCTATTCATTTTGTTCTAGCTTCACTCATGTAACATTCTTGTACTTTCCCATGAGACGCAAGGAGAGTTGATACATACTGTATTAACAAAATTGATACTCCTATGAGAACCGGACATTTGCGATTAGTACATAAGAAAGGCACTGCAATGAATGGTCTTTTTGTGATCTAACTGTATGCCTGAGACGGACAGTCGTTTCCCATGCTTGGTGTGGGAAGACTCTTAATTGTTTCTACTTTTGTACCTTATGAGCAGAAGATTGCCTCGTGGATGCCTGATGATAATAGTAAAACAGTGGGTGTTGAAACCAGGCAGATCAACCATAATATCAAAAGCTCTTCGGAAGAGAGGTGCTCCTTCTGCTTCTTTTCTTGTGTGGATGGAGTCTTGATGCAACTACTTCTTGTTTTCTGTATACTCAGTTGGGCTTACTGACCAGATCCTTTAACTATGGCGACAACTGTGCGGACTCCTTCTTGCCCTTAAAACAGCAGGAATATCTTGCTTAGTGGACTTTCCTTGGACTCCTGGCAAAACCATATCTTGTAATGTCCTGCTTAGATTGCCTTTGCTAATTTGAGCC
Source organism: Calotriton arnoldi (assembly GCA_963921515.1). Taxonomy (NCBI): domain Eukaryota; kingdom Metazoa; phylum Chordata; class Amphibia; order Caudata; family Salamandridae; genus Calotriton; species Calotriton arnoldi. The sequence continues at coordinate 631,947 of CAWUFW010008260.1, forward strand.
TTCTATTCTGATTTGTTCCTTACTATGGGCTATGAGAACTTTAACTTTAGATTCTGTATTAATGAGTAGTTTCCCGCTACACCTGTAATTGACTTATTCAAGGCTCATAAATGAACTTTCTAAATGATATTTGATGCATTGATTATTATTTCTATTAATTCATATACAATCTAATTGAAACTTTTTAAATGTCTGAGTCTTTTAAATTACATACCCATTCTTTCCACAAGGACTGTGCCTGGGATATGTAAATGTATAGTAGAAACAGCCATCAATTATTTACAGAACATCAGGTTTTTTTGTTTCTGTTTTGGAAAGCGGTAGCAGAGTTGTTAGTCTGTGTGATTCTAGCCCGTCTAAATTTCTTCTGGAGAGTCGGACTTCCTGTTGCCATTCTGTATATTTACAGCATGTTTTTGAGAGTAATATATCTGAATTTGATTACAAATGTATACGTTGGTTACCAACTCCTGGTCTTCATTGGGTAGCCAACAACCCTAGTTTCCTTCACCGCTCAATGTGATGTTCAAGATCTATCAGAGGATCAATATTAGCAAATAAATGAAATACTAAAATATTAGGGCCCAGTAAAATAAAAACACTGCAACAGAACTTGGTAGAACTTGGTTTGGTCCATTGACGTGAGAGGTTTACGGTGTCCTGTCTAGCAATTTGCCCTTTCAAGCCCAAGCCCAAATACCCTATGGCTTGGCTGAAGGATTCATGTAGTACCAGTTCTGCACCATAGAAGACGACTTGTAGCAGCAAATGAGTGTGAGTATTAAGAGGCCTGGCGTTGCTATTGCTTAGATTACGGTGTTTTTTAAATGATTGTGTGATGTCAGGCAAAGTTGAAAAAGCTGAAGCCAACGTGTGAATGTTGCACTTAAAGCAGAGACGTTGAAGTGGTTATACGGTCCGTTGTGGCCTAAGATACTGGGATTTATAAAAATGGATATATAGAATACCTATGTGGTGGTCTCAGTGTAAAAGACACTGGGTGTAGTTGTCTGCTGTTTTGTGGTGCTTGTCGTGTGTCGTCTGTGGCAACATCTTAAGGATAGGGACTTGACTTGTGTGATAATGAGAAGTTGTTGGGATAGTTGATCTCAGTGCCCAGGGAATAACTATCAATCGGAGCAAGACCCCGCTGGTGGAGGTTTCACTTGACGTGAGTGTTAGAATAGATCATAGAAGTGAAATTCTAGTTACCTTGAGAGTGTGGAAATCTGTCCTTTCTTTTTGTGGGGCAGACAGAATTAGTTTTGAAATGGCTTGCATTTGTTGTGTGTTTTGCTTAGAGAACGGGCCGAGAAAACTGTAAAGGAGGGTGAACTGCTGCAAGGAGTGAGGGTGACGTCATAGTGTGCTGCCCTGGGATTGGTTGGTTGGTGTAAAGCCGCACTGGGATTGGTTGAATATGTTATAGAGAGTAGCGCTGGTATTGGTTGCCGAACTAAGGATTGTGGGAGAAAATGTATTTCCTGATTTATGGAAAATCGTTTGTGAACATTGTCAGATTCTAAAAGTAAATGAAATTCTTTGAAGTCATACGAAGACTACTACATGGAGATGTGGTTATACATGTTAGAGAGGGAGTACCAATGCCACCTGAGGGTACGCCAAGTCATTACATGGCGTTAAATAAAGGGTATCATACATGCCTTTGGCTTGAGCAATGGGATAAGATCACAGAAAAGAAAGGTCCTTTAGCTTTTCCACGATATGGCACATATAATGTGAGGGTCATTGAACAATTGAGGAGGACGTTATATGAAATGAAGCCGCCTCCTAGACCTGCTCAATTTGAAGCACTTAATGAATGGGAGCACATAGCCCACCAGAAAGAAAAGTAGGAATATCAGGGGAAATGTAGAAGCGCTATAAACCTTTAGCAGATGGTCGGTGGGATGCAGAACAGAATGCTTGGAGAGCTGACATAGTATAATGTCAAAACAGTAGAAGAAGAATTTAAAGGCAAACGAAAGGAGAAAAGGAAGAATATAGAGACAGTCAGGACTAACATTATAGCTGATGATAAAGATAATGACATAGAAGATGACTTTTTGAACGACCTTTTGCTGAATCGTCCAACACCATATATTGAGATTCAATCTGGGGTACTGACAAACACATATTCGGGTGAAATCCCCAATGCACCTGCTATACCTGTGAACCCAAATGTACCTACACCTTTTACTCCAATAAGAGGAGAGATGGGAATGACAATCCCTTTGAATCCGATTGTTTCAAATGCTCCAGAGGCTTTGACTGTTTCTGCTACTATTGGTCCTGTTGTACCCCTCCATAAGTCTGGGACGCAGGGAAATGCAGTCCATACATTAGCTGTTCCTACTGGAATAAATGCTTCTACAAATACACCTGTAGATCCAAATGTGAGACAAGTTCTTCAGACACCTTTGGTCCCAACTCAAGGAACTGACACACGTACTGTAAATGTGAATCCTACATTAAATCAGACGAGCAATGAGCCTACCAAGAGAATGCTCAAGAGGTCACCACCATTTTTTATGCCTAGAACTGGTGAGCCTCCACAATTGAGCTATGGTACTTCTGGAATGACACTGCCCATGGGAACACCAAACTCAGACATGTCCTTATTACATTCACCGCGTGATGTGAATAGAAGTATGTAGGAGGCTGGCTTGGTATATGGTGCTCACTTATTCAAGTGTAGCACCCTGCACCAATCCAGGCAACCCTTATGGTGTTTTTAGTGGTTTAGACAACCTTAGAAAGCTCTCTAAGTGGTAGCTGTGGAAAGCAGCCTTCAGGCTTAGTCTAGAAGAAGTGTAAAGCAACTTGTTTCACCCGTATCTAATCTTATAGTGCAGATTAACTGAAAAAGACCCACACAGTGTAGTTATAAAAATTGTTATTTAATACAGAAACACACTAACCTAATGCAATATCTACTACCCGGAGATATAATTACAATACACACAATACTTTGATATTACAGCAGGTAAGTAGCACGAAAATACAGTGGGCTCCAGGGGGAGACCAAGTCATATACAAAATAGTGGAATGCCACTAACGACCGAAGTCGGGAGTGGACCCAGAAGACTTAGAAGTACTAGGGAACCAAGGAACCACCCGAGGTAAGGACCCAGGAACCCCACGGAGGCCATGTGCTAAATGAGTACACGACCGCGTACTCAAGGTAAGTCAATGGGAAAGTCGTGGTTGCAATTCTTAGGAAAAAGGACCCTTCCCAGAAAACTTGGAAGACACCCGTGGAAGATGGACGGTTCAAGAGTCACCCCACCCGTTGATACCCAGGAGACCAGGTTACCTGCCCCAGGGAAGCTGGGTGCATAGGTACGAAGTGACGTAGGGAACCGCCGTAAACCCCAATGGAGGACTTCAAGCAAGATGCTGCTGGCGAAGAAGCTGGAAGAGTCCAGTGGAATCCAAGGGTAGATTTAAGAAGAGTAGTACCTGCAAGCAGTGTGGACAGAGTCTAGGTCACTCAGGAGTGATCAGGGGCACTGGAGTTGTGTGCCCACCAATGTCGGCTGTTGAAGGGGAGTTGACGGTGCCTTTGTCTCTGCAGCAACGTTGACCAGGTGACGCTGAGGACAACCAGGAACGGTGTACGAGCTGTCCCACGTCAGATGTCGATATCCAGGTGGTCGGTGTCCGGCGGGAGCACCAGCAGGCCTTGGCAATGGCAACACATGGAAGAAGACTGAAAGGGCCGAGTTCCTCCCTACCAAATTACTGTGGAACTCACGGCAGATGGACCTTTATTGCCTGCTGAGAAGTGTAGAGGGGAGAAATAAATCATTCAAACAGGACTGCAATTTATAAGAACCATGACTTTGAAGAATCACAGACTCCGGATTTCAAGTTAGTGGGTTTATTACAAAGCCAAAATCAACTGGATGTACAAACACCTCATTACGAGGTTGTAGAAATACATGGGAACTAATACAAATCCAAACCTAAGGGCTAGCTTTATGTGATGGATCATAAACAGAATGACAATCTCCAAAAGCAGAACGCAGGCAATGGTTGCCCCCACGTCAAGTTCAGCTTTCATCTGTGGAGAATGAATAAAAAGCATTAGCCTGTCCCTACTCTACTACTACCGTGACATCCCTACTTAGCATTTCCCAGGCAAGATCAAGAAAAGGTGTCAGCGCGTGAAGGCTTCCTAAGAAGTACACTCACGTTGTAAGGGGCAAGTAGCCAAAGCTACAGAGCTCGTGCTAAGATGGTCCTTCTCTCTCCTTCGATCTCCTCACCTCTTCTCCTGACTCCACCCCGGGGCACTGTCCCTAATACAAAAACACAAAATGTAAAAAACGCCCACAGATCCCCTCATCTCGCTGGACACTTCCCATAGGTGATTTTCCACACGGTGTCGATGCTTCCAGCTCCTGGCTCGATGACCTTGATTCCCAGGCCTCCCTCAATGAGAAAGAACACCGTCTCCCAATTATCAACTCTCCTCACAGAATTGTATCACATCCTCCCGAGCCTAACTCTCCTAAAACAAAAGATGTTATTCTAAATAACAAAGACGACTTTCTCCACCTGCAACAGAAACGTGAGAACAGAACAAATTCAACGTTCACATGAATTTCACTAACAACCCTCACTCCTGAGCCCCTAGGGAAAATACATTTCAGGCCTACAGAAATCGGCCAACATAAGAGTGAAACACGTAGGCCTTTCAAATACACACATAAGTGAACATTTCATTTAGGCCTTTCTACATTATCCTATTACAAAACACACCAAATTCATCTTTTATTGCAAGCAACTTATGAAACCCTGCACATTAAATGTAATTAGTCACGTCTATGTGCAACTTTAATAACATCTAAATCATACAGATTACATCACATATAAGCAATTTCGTTAGGCAAATGACATCAAATACTATGGATTACAATATTATAACATGAATGCTACGTTGTCTCTTTACATAGCACAACACTTCCCTACCATTTACACTTTCACGTGTTATTACTGAACACTTTCTAATGGCTAAATGTTACTACAACAAAGGAATATATGCGGGTGCAGACTATCCGTTACTATGATGCACCCCTACAATTTACAGAGCACAATCGCGCTCCATCAGTTCCCCCCTCTGATGACAAGTGTCAACGCAACAATCACAATTCCCTGGAGAAAGAACTGACCTAAACAGAAGTTGTAGCCTGTCTTCCCTGTCAGAACTTCTCTAAGCTCTTGAGATTCTCATAGTGACTGTCCTGCAGTCTCTCCATTCTCCTTTCTCACTCCCTAAGAGATCTCTCAGCCTGTTCTGCCTTATGCCATTTGTAGGCCTTCACCAATCCCAACAAAATGATCACACAAATCACAACTATAATGATGGGCTTCAAGATGTAACCAATTATTCCCTTACCAAGGTTTGCAAACCAACTTCCCGCTCTCTGGAAAGCTTTTCCAACCTTATCCCAAATACCCTCTGTGGCCACATCGTGGATCTCACTATGAATCTCAGTGATGTTACTTATATACTTCTTCAGATCTTTGCTGTTGTCAGGTATATAAGTACAGCACTGTTGAACCCTCAACATTTTACAGACTCCGCCCTCTTTTGCCAGTAAAACATCCAAAGCAAGGCGGTTCTGCATCACCATAGCTCTTATCGACACCATCTCTCCATCCACAAGCAACAAAGACTGAGCTGTATTCGCTGACAACTTATCCACAATAGTTGACAACCTTCTAATCTTAACATCATTGAGAACCACTCCTAGACTTGGTATCATCGCTCCAAATACATCTCCAACTATCTCTCCTGCCCTGGTACCTCATCTCTTTCTAAGATGCACTCCACCTTCCAAGGGTCCTAAACCCTCAACATGATAGATCTTGGGAAACACCACAGCTACATAACATGTACCACACCAATTCAACGTCAATCGCACATAGGCATTTTTCCCACACACAAAATACACATTTGGTACCACTTGCACCATCTCCTGCAAGAACTTCTTTGCAGTTGCTTCAATTATGAAGATGTGATCACATACACTCTGTCCTACATAGATATTATCATAATATGTTTGTACCTGTCGAATGCAAAGCTTCCCTCTCTGTTCGAAATCCAAAGCTATTGGACCAGAACTCCCTCTCGCCTTGTGAGCTAATTCCTCCTTGGTCCATGCAGTTTTCCCTCTATACTGTTAGTCTTCACTGACAACTGTCTATGTCTATCTTCTACTTGATCTACAAATTTCTTCTCTATGTCAGTTAACATGGCTGTTAAATTGTGACGATGTGCATAAGCTGTATCTAAGATGACGGTAGGTATGAAATACTTTCCCACTCTATCTTCTTGCTTGTAATAATCATACTTATTCAGGTGTTTATAAGCTGGAACCTCTGAAAGCCCCACATTATAGTTGGGAAAATAATATTCATAATGTCCCTTACCGTAAAACATACTAAGCAACAAACTACATGTAATACCATATGTCAAAGGAAGATGGTGATAACGAATACCTTCCTCCAAAGACACAGGCAATTGCATGCACACATAGCAATCTCTCACATCCATTGTGTTAACATATTCGTATAGCAGCTTTGCATAAGCATTAAGCGTGTAATCACCTTTAGACAAATCTACATGTAACATACGACTAGTCTGATCTAGCATAGCCTTTTCAGCTCCTACGATACCCTTTCAGCTCCTACGATTCTTGTGCTAAAAGTAACAGGTGTGGTTGTCCTCTTTACTTCCACCCCTTCAAATTCAGCATCATGTGAAATTTTTACAGAAATAATAATAACTACCGCTATTACTATTATCACTCCTACTATGAGTGTACCTATCACACGCTTAGACCTACGACTCGAATTTCCAGACTCCATTTTTGATTGTTGGGCTGGCACAGCAAGAGGATTTGCACAAAGTCTCTATCTCCGCCTCTTATTGCTGCTATCCAGTTCAATGCAATTCTCTGAAGTTCTGGAAATAAATCCACAGTTTGTTCTTTTCTTTTATTTACAGTTCAAAAAGACTTCCTTAGCCTTCTTTCTTCTTCTACGGAAAAGATCCCTAAATTTATTCTACTTCCACTCGGGCCTAAGATATCTTCTTTTAAAGCAATGTATTTACAGTTCACAGTTCAACCAACAGTCTCTTATGAGTTCAGAACCAATTTCAACTATGACAGGTTGCAAAATTTCAAGACGAACAGCAGCAATTACCTGAGCTGGTGGCTGATATCCAAAAGTTGGAAAAGACAAGTCTTGTAGAATCAAAACTTGCACTTTGCTCAATATCGGAGGTCTTGGTACTGTCACCGTCAACACCCCCTCTATTTCTAGTCCAGGGACTATCAGCTCAGCATCAATTTTCAGTTCAGGGGCACTGCTGACCACTCATGAAGACCTCAGCCTCCCAGTCCCCACTGCTTCCGGTATCGGTAGCCAGATAAGTCCACTCTGGAGCGGCGTATCTCTGACAAGGCACCCTCGCCCTTCTCGACCTTCTCAGACTCCCTTGTGCTTGTTCTGCGTCACTTAGCTCCGATTCAGACATCTCAGACACAGGAGCAAGATCCCTTTCAGGTGCCAATTTCAGATTCAACCTCCTTTGTCTCCCAGGCCAAATTTCTTCTGCACGCTCTGCTCTTCTTCTTTGCACCCGACCACCTTGCACATCAGTTCTTTTGACTGAGTCTGACTCTATATCACTCGCAATGTTACAGTCTCCCTTGGAGTCAATACCTGGGCCTTGTGTAGCGTGACCCCCCTCAGCTTGCTCTGGTGGGCAACCAGCTTCGTCAGCAACCCTCACAACTTGGCTTGTCCTCTCCTGTGGCCTCACAACCACAGCTGGATTTTCTTCTTGGAGAGGAGCTGTTTCTTCCGAGTGTTCTGAAACTGTGCGGGTGTGGGAGGTGTGTATCTAGTTGGGCAAGCCTCCGCACTTCACAGCTGTATTGGTCACTAAGATCACTTGATATGGACCCTTACAACGGTCGTGGATGCAACTCTTCCTCACATGTTTGCAAACGAGCACCCAGTCACCCGGACACAAATCATGGCACAGGTCCTTCGAGGTCGGGCCAGTCGCAGCTTCAACCTGGTGAGACACAGAACAGACTACGTCAGCCAGTCCTTTGCAATAATCAAGTATCAAATCATCTGTGATGTTTATCAAGGCTGTAGACGGCACTGCTGGCATGCGCATCGCCCTCCCATCAAGATCTCGTGAGGCGAGAGACCTGTCCTCCTGTCGAGAATGCTACGGATACACATCAACAACAAGGGCAATGCATCAGGTCACTTCAAAGACGTGGATGAACACACTTTTGCCATTCTCATCTTGAGAGTTCCATTAATTTGTTCCACAATTCCAGATGCCTCAGGCCTGTAGCTACAATGCAATCTCTGATCAACTTGTATGGCAGCACAAAGCATCCTCATTATCTCACTATGGAAGTGTGTTCCTCTGTCCGACTCCAATGAGGTTGGAAATCCGAAACGTGGTATAAGCTCCCTAAGCAATAACTTTGCTACTGTGAGACTATCACACCTCCTTGTCGGATAAGCTTCCACCCACCATGATAAAACACATACCACGACCAAGATGTACCTCAGTCCATTGCACCTAGGCATCTCAACGAAGTCAATCTGGATCCTATTGAAGGGTCCCCCTGACCTCCCAATGTGACTCAATGCAACCATAGTCTTCTTTCCAGCATTCATCTGTTGACACGTAACACATCTGTGACACACTGCTTCAGCAAACGCACAAAACCGTGGATTGAACCACGTTTGACTGAACACTCGCACAATGGCATCCCTTCCAATGTGTACTGCTCCATGAATCTGTCTTGCCATAGGGCTCAATAAATCATCTGGTAACACTGCTCGACCATCAGCTGAAACCCAAATGCCATCATCTCTTTTCTCACAACCTGCCCTAATCCAACCAGCTTCTTCCTGTCCTGAGACCTCTCCCTGCAGGCGCTTGAGCTCGCACCAAGTGTCCGCTATGGCTAACATCATGCTGAGCTCGGTTCTTTCTGGGCTCTCTCCAGTATATTCTCCTGTGAAAATGCACCCTTGTTCAGCACAGAAACGTGCAACTTCGTCAGCATACCTATTCCCAAGTGTGACAAAGTCCTCCGCCCTCCCGTGGGCGGCACATTTAACCACAGCAATCTATTTTGGACGTTGCAAAGCTTCCAACAACTACCTCACATATTCCCCATTCCTGATCGGAGATCCTGATGACGTTAAAAATCCCCTCTGTGACCATAGCTGTCTGAAGTCATGAACCACACCGAAATCGTCCTGGCTATCAGTGTAGATGGTGACTCGGATTTGCCCAGCAACCAAGCAGCCATGTGTTAAGGCAATGATCTCAGCCACTTGTGCGGAGTATACTCCCTGTAAACTAGCAGCTTCCACAACTCCAGAAATGGTGCATACAGCAAACGCTGCTCCCAGATGGCCCACATTGTCTCTTAAGCATGAACCATCTACAATTAAGATTTCATCAGATTGGGGTAGGGGTTCATCGACACTGTCGGGTCTCGGTTTGGTGCAAAGTTCAGCCACATCGAGACAGTCATGGTCCTCACAATCTTCATCATCAACATTTGGCAAAGGCATCAATGCAGCAGGATTCAATACAGAACATCTTTTCAGAGTCACATTCTCTGAGGCAAGTATGACCTGCTCATAGCGTGTGAGTCTGTTATTCGTCAAATGCTGTGTCTTAGTTCTCGTCATCAGGTGCTCAACTGAGTTTGGAACATAGACTGTAAGCGGGTGACCCATTACTATGCTTTTACATCTTTCAATGCTGTCACCTGTTGCAGCAACGGATTTGAGACATCCGGGCAACCCTGAAGCTACCGGGTCTAAGGTAGCTGAGAAGTAGGCAACTGGTCTACGGACACCTCCATGAGTCTGTGTTAATACTGACAGTGCACAACCTTCTCTCTCACAGCAAAACAGTGAGAACGACTTGTTGTAATCAGGCATTCCCAGAGCTGGAGCGCGGCAAAGGCTCTCTCTCAGCTCTAAGAAGGCAATCAAACAGTTGTTATCCCATGGTACCAAATCAGTTGCATCCTTGTGTGTCAACCTCTGCAAAGGCTTCGCCTTCAATGAAAAGTTAGGTATCCATTGACGGCAGTACCCAACCATTCCCAGAAACATCCTAACTTCCTCTTGTGTGGTAGGCGCAGTCATATTCATGATCGCCTCAATGCGGTCTGGTGACACCTTCCTCTTGCCTTTAACAATTCGATGACCCAAACACTGAAACTCAGTCAGACAGTATTAGTATTGCAGCTTGCTCGGAGACACCTTGTGTCCCTTCTCTGCTAGGTGATTTAACAGTGCAACAGTATCAATCCTGCAAGCATCTTCCGTTTCAGACGCAATCAAGAGGTCATCAATATACTGCACGAGAACTGAATTCTGTGGCAGTACGAGACTCTCAAGATTCTACTTCAAAATCTGATTGAAAATCGATGGACTCTCGGTATACCCTTGTGGGATACGACACCATGTTAACACACGATCTTCCACACGGAAAACGAATAAAAACTGTCTCTCCTCGTGCAAAGGTATCGAGAAAAATGCCTGGCATAAGTCAATCACTGTGAATCACTCAGCTTCACATGGTATCTGAAATAGGATCACTGATGGATTTGGTACCACATGACAACATGGAACTACAATAGTGTTAACCTTTCGCAGGTCCTGCACGATTCGAAGCTTCCCACTTGGTTTCTGCAGTCCCATTATAGGTGAATTACATGGGCTCCCCATTATCTCCTTCAGGATTCCCTGCTCAATCGTTGACTCAATTACAGGCTTGATTCCTGCCACCATTTCCGGCGTCAGATTGTATTGAGGCGTTCTTGGGAACTCTGCATTTGGCTTGACCTCATTCTTAACTGGCTCAACCCCTTTGATCAATCCTATCTCTTCCCCTGTGAAATCCCATAATTCCAGAGAGACGGAATACCTCAAATCAAGTGGTAAGTCCTCAACTGTCAACACAGGGAACATCTCTATGCAGAGATTCTGGTTCGCCAGTTTAAATGCACTGTCATCATCATTAGTTTGTAACTTCACTCCTTTGGGCGTGCAATAGATGGTGCAATTCAATTTACACAAAAGATCACGACCCAACAAACAGACCGGACTTGAATCACACACCACAAATTGGTGTTGATCATGAAATGTTCCTATTCTCACAGGTATCTCATCTGTCAATGGATTGGTCATTCTTTTATTCGCAACTCCTACAACTTGGATCGATTGTCCAGAGAGGGGTAGGTTTGGGACTACTGCTGATCTTACAGTAGAACGGGTAGCACCAGTATCAATCAAAAAGGTGATGGGGTGACCGTCAACATCTGCCTCTACATACGGTGCTCTATGGTCTACCTCCAAGACTGCTCCAAGGGTACAGTCTTCCTCCCCCCTCAGGCACCATCATTGTAACGGGTCTGGAGCGAACTCATCGAAAGTTTCAATGAGTGGCATCTGCTGATACGTTCTGCTAGCTTGTGGAATTCTTGGCGGTTAGGGAACTTGCACTTGTGGTCCCAAGCTTCCCCCTTGCACCGACCTGGGCCTTACTGTGGTAGTTACCGTCTCAGGTACCTGTCCTCATCTTGATTTGATTTGATTTGATTTGACTTATTTGTTAAGCGCACGAATGCCGAGGCGTCTTGGCGCTGGGTGAAAGACAGCTGGATTGAACTGATTAAACTGCCAGTTTGGGAAAGAGCCAGGTCTTTATTAGCTTCCTAAAAATAGTCCTATTAGATTGTAATCTGAGCTGGGCGGGGAGAGCATTCCATAGCTTGGCGGCTTGGTATGAGAAACCCTTGCCTCCCCATCTGACTTTTTTTATCTTGGGGATCACAATCAGACCTGTGTTTGATGATCTAAGACAGCGTTGCGGAGAATACCGCTTAAATAGCAGCTGCAGGTCGGCAGCTCCTCCACCATACAAAGCTTTATGAACAAGGCAAAGGGCCTTAAAATCCACTCGCTGCCGAACCGGGAGCCAGTGGAGCAGTTTAATGGTGGTTGAGGTAGGGTGATGTTTGGGAAGACCATAAAGCACCCGGGCTGCCGCATTCTGAATGGACTGTAATTTGGCAATCTGGCCCTTATCTGCTCCCAAGTAAAGGGCATTGCCGTAATCGATTCTAGAAAGAATCAAGGCCCCTATTACTGTTTTCCTCATAGAAAAGGGAATGAACCGAAGGATTTTGCGTAGGTTCTTCAACATGTAGAAACAACCAGATGACACCTGATTAGTTTGTTGGGCAAATTTTAGATTGCTATCAAATATAATGCCAAGATTCCTGGCCTTTGTTACGGGACTGGGGCAATTCCCAGCCTCAGTGGGCCACCATGCTTGGCTCCAGATTGAAGGCTTCAGCCCGAATTCCATCACCTCTGACTTTTCTGTGTTGAGCTTTAAAAAATTAGAGCTCATCCATTGCATAACATTCTTTAGGCCATTCCTAAACCTAGCCGCCGTCTCATCCACACCTTGAGTTACTGATACCACAATCTGTGTATCATCTGCATATGATACAAGCATCAAACCATGATCTCTTATTAGTCTGGCCAGAGGGGTAACGTAAAGGTTGAACAAAGTGGGGGACAACGCGGATCCCTGCGGGACACCGCACGGGAGGCCGAATTTTGCAGACTTAAGACCATTCCAGTCTATCAATTGTTCGCGAGATGTCAGAAAAGATGTCAATAGGGTTAGAGCCGACCTCTCAATGCCTGCCGCCTTCAGCCGTTGTGTCAATACCTCATGGTTCACAGTATCGAGCGCGGCAGATAGATCTAGCAAGATGAGGACGGCTCTTCCCCCCCATCCATCACTCTCCGAATCTCTTCGGTGGCCATAATGAGTGCTGACTCAGTGGAATGTCGGGCTCTAAAACCATGTTGGGTATCATCAAGAATATGATTGCTGTCTAAATATTCTGTTAATTCAGAGTTGATAGCTTTTTCTAAAATTTTCGAGGGAAACGGGAGACAGGAGATAGGGCGGTAGTTTTTCACCTCAGTAGGGTCTAAGGTAGCTTTCTTCAGGATAGGTCTGATACAGGCCTTTTTCCAAGACTGAGGATATATCCCAGATTTGATAACCTCGTTAACGATGCCCGATTTTGTGACAATAATGACATGCAGTAGTCTTCTTCAGAGTAGCAACATCCACTCCTGTGTTGGGGTTCCAGTGTTCCTCCGCTTGGCTGTGCCTGGTCCACCCTCTCTGCATTCCTCATTTGGACCAGCATCAACTTATCCTTGAGTTTCTTATGTTTTGAGTCTACTTCATCACTACAGTACCTGGCATATCATAGAATCTCATTCACGGACTTGTTCTGCCAACAGATCAAATGCTGTTGGATCATGAAGCTAATCTTTGGTCTTAACCCTAAAACGAATTTGGAGACGAACTGTCCCATGTTTTTGGAATCCAAGGTATCTAGTCCACTGTATTGCTTAAAGTCTTGCAAGAGCCTCTCATAGTAAGCATGAACAGATTCTTTGGGCTCTTGGGTAGTTCGATCTATCTTAACCCAATCAATATCTTGCGGCGAACTTTTTGACTGTAACCATGTGATTACCTGCTTGAACTTTTTCATAACCACAGGTGAAGGACCATGGGTAATAGGATCTTGTTCTGGTTCTGACGTTGGCCATTCAACAGCGATTTTACAAGCTGACCACAAATCACTTGGTACTACAATGTCAAACAATGTATTCAAATCAATCCACAATACCTTCGACATTTTGACAAAGCAATTAACTTGCTTGTACCACTCAACAGGTTTTTCCCTAAGCTGAGGAAAATCATTTGTGAACGCTGTCAAATCACCCCTGCTCCAAGGCACATGCACAAACCCTTCGCTCGGTACCTCTCGCAATAGGTAAGCCTCTACTCCTGCTGTTCCTCCTCCCGGAGGCGGCGTATAACCTATACCCTTTTTGACACTCTTCTTCTTAGACCACCTCTCTTCCCACTTGTCAAGCATGCTCCATGCACATATCCCTACAATCAATTCTCGAATGTGCGTTTTCAACCCTATGACTCTTTTCTCTTCCAATTCCTAATCACTGTAATTTAGCCTATGACTTCCCTGCAACATGTTCCTTTTGGACAAATCCACATCATACTTCTGTGCTAACTCTGTCAGTTTCTCATGAGCTTTCCTTGCCTTACGGGTCATATCCTTCGCCACAAACAACAGCTCATCTTGTTCGTAAAGTTCCATCCTTTTGAAAGGCAGATTTCCACTTATAATTTCATCCGCTTCTACCTTCAACCTCACCACATCTAGCACTTTGGCACTTATAGGAGCTTTAATTGTTCCCTGACTTGTTGTACTGCTTTGCTCTCCACTTTCACTGTTCTGGTTTCCTCGGTGACTCCTTTCAACTATGGACCGTGAGACACTTTGACTCCCCGAAATTCCTTGATCCATTCCTCCTCCTGCTATTCTCCCCAAGGGACCTCTGACTGGGGGTTCCCACATCCTCAAATCAGAACGTGAGTCTGCTAACGACACTGATCTTACCGCCCTAGACTCAGCATGCCCTCTAGAAGAGTCTGCAGTAGTTGGCAATGGAGTACTAGCCTCTAAAAGTCACAAAAGAGGACCAATTCCCCTCACTGTAACATTTCCTCCAGAACCAACATCTTCTCCTGCTGCTGGTAACTGTGTTTGACTACCGTTTCCTGCTTGACCTGGATCGTACACCGATACTATGGGACCAATGGTGACCGGCACCGTAAGGGCATCCGGTAACCGTGTAACAGCATTAGCTACCCTCATCTCTGTATCTCTTGATTGCTGTATTCCTATTCCCTCCGTTCCTGTTGAAATCTTCCCCACTACTCTCTCACTAGGACTCGTGGGTGTTTCACCCGTCCCTTCGTTAAGTGCTTGTCTCCCCTCCTCCGACGTTGGATTATACAGAGGCGGACGCTCTGCTAACAATCTATCCAACAGGCTGTCATCTGTGTCACTATCATCCTCTTCCTCCTTCCTCTTCTGGGGATCTCCTACCTTCACTAACATCGGGAATAGCCTTTCTCCCTCAATACTCTCAATTTTTTCGCCAATGCATCCCATCGTGTGCATCTTGAAACGCCCTTATCAACTTATTCACTGTTTCCTGACTTCTGTCCCTTTTTCTCACATGTGCTGCACTTATCCATGCATCTAAAGCCTCAAACTGTGTTGGTCTGGGTGGAGGTTGCAATGAAGCCATCACTGCCTTCAACTGATACAATACATCCAATCTAAATGACCCATAACGTGGAAAAGCCAAATCTCCCTCCTTCTCAGTAACCTTGTGCCAATTTTGAAGCCAAACTATGGTATGGAGTCCTACATTCGTGGAAATATAATGTGCTGGTGTGTCCTCGGGTGGTGCCTCTTCACCCACTCGAGTTACTACTCCTCTATCTCCCCTACAAAGGTCACGTAACACCCTAAAGCATTGCATGTTTAAACCAAATCCTTTCCCCTACAAGGTGTTTTCGTTTTTACTTCTTGATGACAATCCACCAATCCCAGCGTGGCTTTATACGAACCGACCTATTGCAGCGCAGCACACTCCGAAGTCACTCTTCCTCCTCATTCAGCTCAGCAGTTCACCCTCCTTTACAATCTCTTCCCTACACATTCACGCACCTCATTCATAGAAACAAGTAACTGTCTGTCCACCATACGACCGGACACTCACATAACCGACTATCTGCACACGAAACGACCGGGCAGTCTCACAAGTAATTGTCTGGCTCACCTCTGGCAACTGCCTGTCCGCGAAACGACCAGACAGTCACCTCAACCGTCTGCCCACTAACGGCCGGACAGTCATATAACTAATCGATAGGGTTCAATCGCTCAGAATCATTCACACACAGTGACCCACGACCTGCATTGGCCACTCAAATCGCTGTGGTCCACCCTTGTGCACTAACTTCCCACATGATTCTCTCAAGCTCTCTCACACACGTTCCCTATCTCCCAGTGGGCTTGTCGATGACGCCTCACGACTCCCACAATCACTGGTCAGACAATTACAGCTCTGGTGTTCTTCTACACCACAAATCTATCCTGAGATCTTAGGCTACTTGTCGAGCCCGACATCAAAACAAAACAAATCATATCACATGGACTGCACGCTTTTGGCCCGAAACCACAATCATTCGCCTCTCAACCCAACTCTGCAAGACATCACACAAATCAACACCGCAATCCAACACACACGTCCCTTATCCTACTCACTCCACCGTGAACTGCTGTCCCTGCCGCACCGTCACTCTCCGTCGCTCTCGGCCAAAAGTTCGTCGTCCTCCGCCTTCAGTCCTCTGACCTCTAATCCTCTGGGCTGCTTGGGGCTCTATGACTAACTTTCCCTAATTTTCCTAGCTTCTCCCCTCACTTCAGAGGCAACCGTCCTTCTGCTACCAACTGAAAGGGCCGAGTTCCTCCCTACCAAATTACCGTGGAACTCACGGCCGAATGACCTTTATTGCCTGCTGAGAAGTGTAGAGGGGAGAAATAAATCATTCAAACAGGACTGCAATTTATAAGAACCATGACTCTGAAGAATCACAGACTACGGAATTCAAGTTTGTGGGTTTATTACAAAGCCAAAAACAACTGGATGTACAAACACCTCATTACGAGGTTGCAGAAATACACGGGAACTAATACAAATCCAAACCTATGGGTTAGCTTTATGCGATGGATCATAAACAGAATGCTCCTTCTCTCTCCTTCCATCTCCTCACCTCTTCTCCTGACTCCACCCCAGGGCACTGTCCCTAATACAAAAACACAAAACGTAAAACACGCCCACAGATCACCTCATCTCGCTGGACACTTCCCATAGGTGATTTTCCACGTGGTGTCGATGCTTCCAGCTCCTGGTTCGATGACCTTGATTCCCAGGCCTCCCTCAATGAGAAAGAACACCGTCTCCCAATTATCAGTTCTCCTCACAGAATTGTATCACATCCTCCCGAGCCTGACTCGCCTAAACAAAAGACGTTATTCTAACTAACAAAGACGACTTTCTCCACCTGCAACTGAAACGTGAGAACAGAACAAATTCAACGTGCACATGAATTTCACTAACAACCCTCTCTCCTGAGCCCCTAGGGAAGATACATTTCACGCCTACAGAAATCGGCCAACATAAGAGTGAAACACGTAGGCCTTTCAAATACACACATAAGTGAACATTTCATTTAGGCCTTTTCTACATTATCCCATTACAAAACACATCAAATTAATCTTTTATTGCAAGCAACTCATGAAACCTTACACGTTAAATGCAATTAGTCACGTCTATGAGCAACTTTAATATGGTGCACGTCTAAATCATACAAATTAAATCACATATAAGCAATTTTGTTAGGCAAATGACATCAAATATTATGGATTACAATATTATAACATGAATGCTACATTGTCTCTGTAGATAGCACGACACTTCCCTACCATTTACACTTTCACGTGATATTACTGAACACTTTCTAATGGCTAAATGTTAATACAACAAAGGAATATATGCGGGTGCGGACTATCCGTGATTATGATGCACCCCTACAATTTACAGAGCACCATCGCGCTCCATCAGGCCCCCCCTCTGATGACAAGTGTCATCACAACAATCACAATTCCCTGGAGAAAGAACCAACCTAAAGAGAAGTTGTAGCCAGTCTTTCCTGTCGGAACTTTCTCTAAGCTCTTGAGATTCTCATAGTGACTGTCCTGCAGTCTCTCCATTCTCCTTTCTCGCTCCCTAAGAGATCTCTCAGCCTGTTCTGCCTTATGCCATTTGTAGGCCTTCACCAATCCCAACAAAATGATCACACAAATCACAACTATAACGATGGGCTTCAAAATGTAACCAAGTAATCCCTTTCCAAGGTTTGCAAACCAACTTCCCACTTTCTGGAAACCTTTTCCAACCTTATCCCAAATACCCTCTGTGGCCAAATCATGGATCTCACTATGAATCTCAGTGATGTTACTTATATATTTCTTCAGATCTTGGCTGTTGTCAGGTATATAAGTACAGCACTGTTGAACCCTCAACATTTTACAGACTCCGCCCTCTTTTGCTTGCAAAACATCCAAAGCAAGGCGGTTCTGCATCACAATAGCTCTTATCGACACCATCTCTCCATCCACAAGCAACAAATACTGAGCTGTATTCGCTGACAACTTATCCACAATAGTTGACAACCTTCTAATCTTAACATCATTGAGTACCACTCCTAGACTTGGTATCATCGCTCCAAATACATCTCCAACTATGTCTCCTGCACCTGGTACCTCGTCTCTTTCTAAGATGCACTCCACCTTCTAAGGGTCCTAAAACCTCAACATGATAGATCTTGGAAAACACCACAGCTACATAACATGTACCACACCAATTCAACAGCAATCGTACATAGGCATTTTTCCCACACACAAAATACACATTTGGTACCACTTGCACCGTCTCCTGCAAGAACTTCTTTGCAGTTGCTTCATTCGTGAAGATGTGATCACATACAATCTGTCCTACATAGATATTATCATAATATGTTTGTACCTGTCGAAAGCAAAGCTTCCCTCTCTGTTCGAAATCCAAAGCTATTGTACCAGAACTCCCTCTCGCCTTGTGAGCTATTTCCTCCTTGGTCCATGCAGTTTCCCCTCTCTACTGTTAGTCTTCACTGACAACTGTCTATGTCTATCTTCTACTTGATCTACAAATCTCATCTCTGTCAGTTAACATGCATGTCAAATTGTGACGATGTGCATAAGCTGTATCTAAGGTGACGGTAGGTATGAAATACCTTCCCACTCTATCTTCTTGCTTGTAATAATCATACTTATTCAGGGTGCTTTATAAGCTGGAACCTCTGAAAGAACCACATCATAGTTGGAAAAATAATATTCATAATGTCTCTTACTGTAAAACATACTAAGCAACAAACTACATGTAATACCATATGTCAAAGGAAGATGGTGAAAACAAATACCTTCCTACACAGACGCAGGCAATTGCATGCACACATAGCAATCTCTTACATCCATTGTGTTAACATATTCGTATAGCAGCTTTGCATAAGCGTTAAGCATGTAATCACCTTTAGACAAATCTACATATAACATACAACTAGTCTGATCTAGCATAGCCTTTACAGCTCCTACGATACCCTCTTTTGTGCTGGAAGTAACAGGTGTGGTTGTCCCCTGCACTTCCACCCCTTGAACTTCAGCATCATCTGAAATTTTTACAGAAGCAATAATAACTACCGCTATTGCTATTATCACTCCTACTATGAGTGTACTTATCACACGCTTAGACCTACGATTCGAATTTCCAGACTCCATTTTCGATTGTTGGGCTGGCACAGCAAGAGGATTTGCACAAAGTCTCTATCTCCGCCTCTTATTGCTGCTATCCAGTTCATTGCAATTCTCTGAAGTTCTGGAAATAAATTCACAGTTCGTTCTTTTCTTTTATTTACTGTTCAAAAAGACTTCCTTAGCCTTCTTTCTTCTTCTACGGAAAATATCCCTAAATTTATTCTTCTTCCACTCGGGCCTAAGTTATCTTCTTTTAAAGCAATGCATTTACAGTTCACAGTTCAATCAACAGTCTCTTATGAGTTCAGAACCAATTTCAACTATGACACGTTGCAAAATTAAAAGACAAACAGCTACAATTTCCTGAGCTGGTGGCTGATATCCAAAAGTTGGAAAAGACAAGTCTTGTAGAATCAAAACTCGCACTTTGCTCAATATCGGAGGTCTTGGTACTGTCACCGTCAACACCCCATCAATTTCTAGTCCAGAGACTATCAGCTCAACATCAATTTTCAGTTCAGGGGTCCTGCTGACCACTCATGAAGACCTCAGCCTCCCCGTCCCCACTGGTCCCAGCATCGATAGCCAGATAAGTCCAGTCTGGAGCGGCGTATCTCTGACAAGGCACCCTTGCACTTCTCGACTGTCTCAGACTCCCCTGTGCTTGTTCTGCATCACTTAGCTCTGATTCAGACGTCTCGGACGCATGAACAAGATCCCTTTCAGGTGCCAATCTCAGATTCAACCTCCTTTGTCTCCCAGGCCATGTTTCTTCTGCACGCTCTGCTCTTCTTCTCTGCACCAGACCACCTTGCGCACCAGTTCTTTCAACTGAGTGTGACTCTATATCACTTGCAACGTTACAGTCTCCCTCAGAGTCAATACCTGGGCCTTGTGTAGCGTGACCCCCCTCAGCTTGCTCTGGTGGGCAACCAGCTTCGTCAGCAACCCTCACAGCTTGGCTTGTCCTCTCATGTGGCCTCACAACCACAGCTGGATTTTCTTCTTGGAGAGGAGCTGTTTCTTCTGAGTGTTCTGAAACTCTGCGGGTGTGAGAGACGTGTATCCAGTTAGGCAAGCCTCCGCACTTCACAGCTGTATTGGTCACTAAGATCACTTGATATGGACCCTTCCAACGGGCATCAAGGCAACTCTTCCTCACATGCTTGCGAACGAGCACCCAATCACCCGGACACAAATCATGGCACAGGTCCTTCGAGGTCGGGGCAGTCGCAGCTTCAACCTGGTGAGACACAGAACGGACTACGTCAGCCAGTCCTTTGCAATAATCAAGTATCAAATCATCTGTGATGTTTATCAAGGCTGTAGATGGCACTGCTGGCAAGCGCATCGCCCTCCCCATCAAGATCTCGTGAGGCGAGAGACTTGTCCTCCTGTCGGGAATGCTACGGATACTCATCAACAACAAGGGCAATGCATCCGGCCACTTCAAAGACGTGGATAAATACACTTTTACCATTCTCATCTTGAGAGTTCCATTAATTTGTTCCACAATTTCAGATGCCTCAGGCCTGTAGCTACAATGCAATCTCTGATCAACTTGTAAGGCGGCACAGAGCATCCTCATGAAATCACTATGGAAGTGTGTTCCTCTAACCAACTCCAATGAGGTTGGAAATCTGAAACGTGGTATAAGCGCCCTAAGCAATACCTTTGCTACTGTGAGACTATCACACCTCCTTGTCGGATAAGCTTCCACCGATCGTGAGAAAACACACACCACGACCAAGATGTACCTCAGTCCATTGCACCTAGGCATCTCAACGAAGTCAATCTGGATCCTATTGAAGGGTCCCCCTGACCTCCCAATGTGACTCAATGCAACCACAGTATTCTTTCCAGCATTCATCTGTTGACACGTAACACATCTGTGTCACACTGCTTCAGCAAACGCACAAAACCGTGGATTGAACCACGTTTGCCTGAACACTCACACCATGGCATCCCTTCCAATGTGAACTGCTCCATGAATCTGTCTTGCCATAGGGCTCAATAAATCATCTGGTAACACTGCTCGACCATCAGCTGAAACCCAAATGCCATCATCTCTTTTCTCACAACCTTCCTTAATCCAACCAGCTTCTTCCTTTCCTGAGACCTCTCCCTGCAGGCGCTTGAGCTCGCCCCAAGTGTCCGCAATGGCTAACATCATGCTGAGCTTGGTTCTTTCTGGGCTCTCTCCAGTATATTCTCCTGTGAAAATGCACCCTTGTTCAGCACAGTAACGTGCAACTTTGTCAGAAAACCTATTCCGAAGCGTGACAAAGTCCTCCCCCCTCCCGTGGGCGGCACATTTAACTACAGCAAATTTCTTTTGGACGTTGCAAAGCTTCCAACAACTGCCTCACATATTCCCCATTCCTGATCGGAGATCCTGATGACGTTAAAAATCCCCTCTGTGACCATAGCTGTCTAAAGTCATGAACTACACCAAAACCGTCCTGGCTATCAGTGTAGATGGTGACTCGGATTTGCTCAGCAACCAAGCAGGAATGTGTCAGGCAATGATCTCAGCCACTTGGGAGAGGATGTGGTCTGACGGCTAGATTGCCGACCTTGGAGCTGGGAAACCAAGGTTCGAGCCTCGGGGTCGCGTCCACATCCTGTGATTCTGGGCAAATCACTTCATCTCCACGTGCCTACCAAAAAAATTAATGTGTCCTTGTATAACGTAACCGGTGCTCATGTAAAGCGCTCCAATACCTTCGGGTCGAGTTCGCGCTATATAAATCTGCAAAAAAAAACATGCGCGGGGTATACTCCCCGTAAACAAGCAGCTTCCACAACTCCAGAAATGGTGCATACAGCAAATGCTGCTCTCAGATGGCCCATAATGTCTCTTAAGCATGAACTGTCTACAAAGAAGATTTAATCAGATTGGGTAGGGGTTCATCGACAATGTCGGGTCTCGGTTTGGTGCAAAGTTTAGTCACATCGAGACAGTCATGGTCCTCACAATCTTCATCATCAACATTTGGCAAAGGCATTAATGTGGCAGGATTCAATACAGAACATCTTTTCAGAGTCACATTCTCTGAGGCAAATATGACCTGCTCATAGCGTGGGAGTCTGTTATTCGTCAAATGCTGTGTCTTAGTTCTCGTCATCAGGAGCTCAACTGAGTGTGGAACATAGACTGTAAGCAGGTGACATATTACTTTCACATCTTTCAATGCTGACACCTGTTGCAGCAACAGATTTGAGACATCCAGGCAACGCTGAAGCTACCGGGTCTAAGGTAATGAAAAGTAGGCAACTGGTCTACGGACACCTCCATGAGTCTGTGTTAATACTGACAGTGCACAACCTTCTCTCTCACTGCAAAACAGTGAGAACGACTTGTAATCAGGCATTCCCAGAGCTGGAGCGCGGCAAAGGCTCTCTCTCAGCTCTAAGAAGGCAATTAAACAGTTGTTATCCCATGGTACCAGATCACTTACATCCTTGTGCGTCAACCTCTGCAAAGGCTTCCCCTTCAATGAAAAGTTGGGTATCCAATGACGGTAGTACCCAACCATTCCCAGAGAACATCCTAACTTCCTTTTGTGTGGTAGGGGCAGTCATATTCATGATCGCCTCAATGCGGTCTGGTGACACCTTCCTCTAGCCTTTTACAATTCGATGACCCAAATACTGAACCTCAGTCAGACAGTTTTGCAGCTTGCTCGGAGACACCTTGTGTCCATTCTCTGCTAGGTGATTTAACAGTGCAACAGTATCAATCCTGCAAGCATCTTCAGTTTCAGACACAATCAAGAGGTCCTCAATATACTGCACAAGAACTGAATTCTGTGGCAGTACGAGACTCTCAAGATTCTTCTTCAAAATCTGATTGAAAATCGATGGACTCTGTATACCCTTGTGGGATACCACACCATGTTAACACACGATCTTCCAGACGGAAAGCGAATAAAAACTGGCTCTCCTCATGCAAGGGTATTGAGAAAAATGACTGGCATAAGTCAATCACTGTGATCCACTCAGCTTCATACGGTATCTGAAAAAGGAACACTGATGGATTCGGTACCACAGGACAACATGGAACTACAATAGTGTTAACCTTTCGCAGGTCCTACATGATTGTAAACTTCCCACTCGGTTTCTGCAGTCCCATTATAGGGGAATTACATGGGCTCCCCATTATCTCCTTCAGGATTCCCTGCTCAATCATGGACTCAATTACAGGCTTGATTCCTGCCACCGTTTCCGGCATCAGATTGTATTGAGGTGTTCTTGGGAACTCAGCATTTGGCTTGACCTGAATCTTAACTTGCTCAACCCCTTTGATCAATCCTATCTCTTCCCCTGTGAAATCCCATACTTCCAGAGAGACGGAATCCCTCAAATCAAGTGGTAAGTCCTCAACTGTCAACACAGGGAACATCTCTATGCAGAAATTCTGGTTCGCCAATTTAAATGCAATGTCATCATCATTAGTCTGTAACTCCACTCCTTTGGGCATGCAATAGATGGTGCAATTCAATTTACACAAAAGATCACGACCCAACAAACAGACCGGACTTGAATCGCACATCACAAATTGGTGTCGATCGTGAAATATTCCTATTCTCACAGGCATCTCATCTGTCAATGGATTGGTCATTCTTTTATTCGCAACTCCTACAACTTGGATTGATTGTCCCGAGAGGGGTATGATTGGAACTACTGCTGATCTTACAGTAGAACGGGTAGCACCACTATCTATCAAAAAGGTGATGGGGTGACCGTCAACATCTGCCTCTACATACGGTCCTCTCTGGTCTACCTCCAAGATTGCTCCAAGGGTACACTCTTCCTCCCCCCTCAGGCACCATCATTGTAACGGGTCTAGAGCGAACTCATCAAAAGTTTCAATGAGTGGCATCTGCTGATACGTTCTGCTAGCTTGTGGAATTTTCGGCGGTTGGGGAACATGCACTTGTGGTCCCAAGCTTCCCCCTTGCACAGACCTGGGCCTTACTGTGGTAGTTACCGTCTCAGGTACCTGTACTATCTCCTCATCTTGGACTTGCTTAGCGGGATTTAACCTGCACTCGCACTTCCAATGCCCGATTTTGTGACAATAATGACATGCAGTAGTCTTCTTCAGAGTACCAACATCCATTCCTGTCTTGGGGTTCCAGTGTACCTCCACTCGGCTGTGCTTGGTCCACCCTCTCTGCATTCCTCATTTGGACCAGCATCAACTTATCCTTGAGTTTCTTATGTTTTGAGTCTACTTCATCACTACAGTACCTGGCATATCATAGAATCTCATCCATGGACTTGTTCTGCCAACAGATCAAATGCTGTTGGATCATGAAGCTAATCTTTGGTCTTAACCCTAAAACGAATTTGGAGACGAACTGTCCCATGTCTTTGGAATCCAAGGTATCTAGTCCACTGTATTGCTTAACGGCTTGCAAGAGCCTCTCATAGTAAGCATGAACGGATTCTTTGGACTCTTGGGAAGTTCAATCTATCTTAACCCAATCAATATCTTGCGGCAAACTTTTTGACTGTAACCATGTGATTACCCGCTCAAACCTTTTCATAACCACAGGTGAAGGACCATGGGTAATAGGATCTTGTTCTGGTTCTGACGTTGGCCATTCAACAGCGATTTTACAGGCATCCCTCAATGAGACCTTTATTGCCTGCTGAGAAGTGTAGAGGGGATAAATCATTCAAACTGGACTGCAATTTATAAGAACCGTGACTCTGAAGAATCACAGACTCCGGATTTCAAGTTAGTGGGTTTATTACAAAGCCAAAAACAACTGGTTGTACAAACACCTCATTACGAGGTTGTAGAAATACATGGGAACTAATACAAATCCAAACCTACGGGCTGGCTTTATGCGATGGATCATAAACAGAATGACAATCTCCAGAAGCAGAACGCAGGCAATGGTTGCCCCCACGTCAAGTTCGGCTTTCATCTGTGGAGAATGAATAAAAAGCATTAGCCTGTCCCTACTCTACCACTACTGTGACATCCCTACTTAGCATTTCCCAGGCAAGATCAGGAAAAAGATGTCAGCGCGTGAAGACTTCCTAAGAAGTACACTCACGTTGTATGGGTCAAGTAGCCAAAGGTCGTTCTAAGATGCTCCTTCTCGCTCCTTCGATCTCCTCACCTCTTCTCCTGACTCCACCCCAGGGCACTGTCCCTAATACAAAAACACAAAACGTAAAACACGCCCACAGATAACCTCATCTCGCTGGACACTTCCTATAGGTGATTTTCCACGCGGTGTCGCTGCTTTCAGCTCCTGGCTCGATGACCTTGATTCCCAGGCGTCCCTCAATGAGAAAGAACACCATCTCCCAATTATCAGCTCTCCTCACAGAATTGTATCACATCCTCCCGAGCCTAACTCTCCTAAAACAAAAGACGTTATTCTAAGTAACAAAGACAACTTTCTCCACCTGCAACAGAAACGCGAGAACAGAACAAATTCAACGTGCACATGAATTTCACTAACAACCCTCACTCCCGAGCCCCCAGAGAAAATACATTTCAGGCCTACAGATATCAGCCAACATGAGAGTGAAACACATAGGCCTTTCAACTACACACATAAGTGAACATTTCATTTAGGCCTTTCTATATTATCCCATTACAAAACACATCAAATTCATCTTTTATTGCAAGCAACTTATGAAACCCTACACGTTAAATGCAATTAGTCACGTCTATGTGCAACTTTAATATGGTGCACGTCTAAATCATACACATTACATCACATATAAGCAATTTCGTTAGGCAAATGACATCAAATACTATGGATTACGATATTATAACATGAATGCTACGTTGTCTCTTTACATAGCACAACACTTTTCGTACCATTTACACTTTCACGTGTTATTACTGAACACTTTCTAAAGGCTAAATGTTAATACAACAAAGAAATACTATCCGTGATTATGATGCACCGCTACAATTTACAGAGCACCATCGCGCTCCATCAAGACCAAAAGGTACGGTGTCGGGACCAGCAAGGTCCAAGCGACTCACCACGTTCAAGTAAGTCAGGGTAGGCCCGAGCAAGCAAGGGAGCCTACTGGAATTAAAGAAGACCCTCGACAGGGCCCGAAGATCTCTGGAGACAAGAATTGCCCAGCCTTAGCAACGGCCAGTCGACGCGGTACACAGGGACTAGATTCCGGCGGTGTTGACGAGAGATCCTGGCCTCAGACTTGGTCTGAAGACAGTGCAGGCCTCGAAGAAGTTGCAGAACCGCCTCCTGTGTTACTGAACTTGTTGGAGTCCGTTGGAGTCCAGGATCTGCAAAGCGGTCAGCTACGTTGCGTTGCCTGCGGATGCAGGGGCGTGACTCCTTCACTCCAAGGGAGATTTCTTCAGGTGTCTTTGTATGTCCACAGGCCCTGGATGGCACCTATATGGAGCACGGACACTGACGGTGCAGTGGACTTGCAGAACGAGGCAGTCAGGAGCAGACGGAGTCTTCCTGGTTGCTGTCTCAGTTCCCAAAGCGAAGTCAGGTGCGGTCAGTCCGACGCGGTCAGAATGACTCGGTCAGAATGTCCAGATGGTTGAAGAAAACACGGAGATTGATCTGAATCAAATCCCTTGATGAATCTAGGGACCCGCCCTCAGGTAAGCCCTTAAGTACCCCAAGGAAAGGGCTGCGGTGAATTCAGGGGTCCCTCCCAGAGGAGGGGCTGGACAGTGGGGAGGATACTCCCATGTCCTTTGTCCAGTTTCGCACCAGAGCGAGAGCCAACAGCTCCCTGAACTGGTTTGAGCTGGAGTATGCAAGGAGGGCACCAAATGTGCCCCTCAAGCAGTCTGAGTGGTGCTGGCAAGCACCCCCACCCTGTCCCAATACACTAAACCCTGTCTGGGAGGTGGTCACACCTCCCTGTGATAGGATACCTATTGTTCTGCCTTCCCCTGCTCAAGCTTGGCTCAGCAGCAGGAGGGCAGAATCATGTCTCAGGTCGGCAGCAGCCCTAGCTGGCTGTCAGGTTCTGGAAGTCTGGTACCGGGAGCACTGACGGTCTCCCGAAGGAGACTTTCAGTGCATGGAATCATACCTCCCACACCGTTTATGGTGTGGGGGTATGAGGGTATGATTCCAATATATTTGATACCAAACATGACAGGGTTTGTTACAGCCAGTTTAGAGATGGTCATCGCGTAATGACGCACGGCCACTCTATATATCGTAATGGCTGATGCACTGTCAACCCGGGAGAATGGATTCCAAAGGTTGTGGGGGCATCCTGTTCATGCAGGTACACCATCACACTTAGAACCGTGCACCCTGCCTTTAGGACTGAAAGGCCTACTAGAGGGGTGACTTAGAGGTTTTAAGTGCAGTGATGTTAGATATAAGGCAACTTATATCTTTCGTGAGAGGTGCAAGCACCAACTCACACAGGCTGCGATGGCAGGCCTGTAGTCAGAGTTTGGAGGGTCCCTTATGGGTGGCATAATACATGTGGCAGCCCATGGGGGACCCCTGGTGTACCTAAGCCCTAGGTACCTTAGTACCATATAATAGGGACTTACTAGGGTACACCAGCAGCCAATCAGGAATGTACCAAGGTACTCACCAAAACCAATTTAGGGAGGAAGCACAGTGACTAGGGTCCTGATTAGCAGGCTCCAAGTCAGACTAGTCAGAAAAACAGTATGACACTAGAAAAAAGTGGGGGTAACCATGAAAGAAGATCCTACTTTCATTCAAAGTACATGCAGTGGAGAAATACTTTTGAATACCCCTGCAGAACAGCCAGGTCCTACATCCCAAGAATTTGATGATTGGCTTAGAGGGATGGATACCCCAGCTGTTAATGGAAATTCTGAAACTAGTGGAAGGAATGCTCAGAGCCCAGAAAAAGAGAGAATCTTAGACGGAGAAAGGTTTAAGGCAGAATTAGAGGTATTGATCAAGAAGTCCTATCCAGAGTAAATGCTTATCAAGATGAGCAGTTACTATCCCTGTAAAGATATTACCAGATGTGCTAGGCAGGCGCATGAAAAAAGGTTGACTGAATTGACTCAAAAATACAACACAAATGTGCAAAAATCGAAGGTACTACAGAAAACTTACAATTTAGATTTTAGTGACAGAGACCTAACTAATATGAGACCAGCAGGAATGAAATTACAGATTAAGGAATCAATGACAGTATTAAGAAAGTGAGTCAGTTGTCTAAGTGGGAAGGTAGATGGCCAAAAAAGACGGAAACGAAAAAGGTTAGAATGGAATTGCCACCATTAATAATGGATGGAGAAGAAGAGGAAGTGCGAATGCTTCCAATGAGAAAGGTACCTGGGGGAGGGTACGTACATGTGCAGTGGAGTAGAGCTGACATTCTTTCTTTCACAAATGATTTCCCAAAATTGAGAGATAATCCAGTGGAGTGGTATAGACAAGTTGAACGGTTTGTAAAGATTTCAAAGGTTCTGTGGAAGGATCTGGATATCATATTTAAGATTGTGGTTCCAGGTGATTTGTGGACTGAATGTAAAGTTGGTGTAGATTGGCCGGAAGTAGAGCCGATAAGATATCCTCCAACGGGTGCTCAATCTCCAATAGTAATGAAAAAATACAATCAGGTGATTACCTTTCTGAAAACAAAGATTTGTCCTACAGAGATCAATTGGGTGATAATTGACATATCGACTCAAGAAATCAAAGAATCAGTTTATGCCTATTATGAGATATTATTACAGGCTTTCTTTCAGACAATACAGTGGAATGGAGAATGTTCCTGAGAAAGAAATGGGACATTTTGTTTACAGATTCATTCATAGGTTGAGACCTGAGATTACAGCAATGATTCAGCAGCATTTGATTTGTTGGCAGAATAAACCTATGGATTATATTTTGCGGAACGCAAAATACTATGGGGATGAGATATAAATGAAAGATAAGAAACTAAAGGAAAAATGAATGATTGCACAAATGAAGGCTGCACAGAGAGGTCAGAATCAGCCAGTTGTTGACAATATGGTTCCTCAGCAGGGAGGATATCAGCAGGTCCCTATGATGCAAGGTGTTAAAGGATTTCAGCAGCAAGGATTTCAGCCACAAGATAGAGGTGGCGGTATTCCGATTGATTCTAGAGCAGGTGTTGATGTGCTGACTTTGAAGAAAACAAACTCTTGTCATGTCTGCGGAAAGTTGGGGCATTGGAAGTGTGCATGTCAGTTTAATGTAATTAACAATGGAAATCAGATTCAGAATAGAGGGCATGGACAGTCTCAGGGGAACAACATGGTTCAGACACAACAGACAGAAAGATAAAGAGTTCAAAATTCCAATGTACCCCAAGCACATGCAATGCAAGTACCGCAAGCTCCAATGCCACAACAGAATACACATGTTCAGAGATATAATACGAATCAAGGTATGGCTCAACAGTATTTCATGACCCAAATAGGTGATTTTGGCTCAGACCTGTCACAATGACAGGGCCTGAGAAGGGAGCAGGACTGCATACTTGGCACAGCCTTAGAGGTAGACCAGAGTGGTCCATATGTGGATGGTGAGGTAAATGGGAATCCTGTCTCATTCATTGTTGACACTGGTGCTACCCACTCTACTATAAGAACAGCAGAGGTTTCTGACCTAGCCCTCTCGGGAGAAAGAATCCACGTTGTAGGAGTTACAAATGAACAAATGACTAGCCCAGTTTCAGAAGCAGTACCTGTCAAAATAGGGTCCTTTGAGGATCAACATTGATTTGTGGTGTGTGATTTGAGTCCAGTGAATCTACTTGGACAAGACATTTTATGCAAGCTAAATTGTTCCATTTATTGTACCCCAAAAGGTATTGAATTTCACACAAATGATGAGGATATTGTCTTTAAGCTTGCTAGACAAAGATCCGATATTGAAATGTACCCCTTACTTACCAAAGATGATCTACCCACCAAAATTGATGCAGTGTCACCTGAAGTCTGGGACTTTTCAGGAAAAGACATTGGACTTATTAAAGGTGTTGAGCCAGTCCATATCACTGTAAAACCAAATGCCGAATTTCCAAGATTCCCGCAATATAATTTGACTCCTGACACAATTGCTGGGATTGCTCCTGTGACTGATTCAATGATTGAGCAAGGATTCCCGAGAGAGATAATGGGTAGTCCATGAAGCTCACCCATTATGGGCCTAGAGAAGCCCAATGGGAAGTTCCATATTGTATAGGACTTGCAAAAGGTAAATTCCATTGCTGTCCCTTGTTGTCCTGTTGTACCGAATCCATCTTTGATATCGTTTCAGATTCCATGTGCCAAAAGGCTTGACATAAATCAATGATGGACAACCACTCATCCTGAGTGGTTGTCCATCATTGAATTATTTCAAGCCTTTTTTCTATTCCCTTACACAGAGATAGTGAGTACCTTTTTGCTTTCTGTTTCAGCAGTCATGTCTTGGCATGGTGCCGAGTCCCAAAAGGGTATACGGAAAGCCCCTCAATCTTTAATCAGATACTTTAAAATAATTTGGAGTCTTTGGTGATGCCGCAGCACTCAGTTCTAGTCCAGTATATCGACAACCTGTTAGTGGCATCAAATACCCAAGAGGCTTGCAAAGATGAACCTATTGCTTTGCTGATCCACTTAGCTGAAAATGGACATAAAGTGTCCCCGACCAAATTACAGTTTTGCAGGAAAGAGGTCCTGTACTTGGAACATCACATTGAGAAAGGAGCAAGGAAAGTTTCCCAAGAAAGAATCTCAGTGATTCTAAATATGAGTCCACCAACTACCCAAAAAGAAGTTCCCAGGTTCGTGGGAATGGTGGGCTACTGTTGACAATGGATTCCCAACTTTTCCCTGACAGCCAAGCCTCTACAGAGGTTGACACACAAAGACATGTCTGATCTGGTACCATGGGATGGCAGCTGCACGAGGGCTTTCACAGAGTTGAGAGAATCACTTTGTCATGCCCAGGCTCTGGGAATGCCCGATTACAATAAGGGTTTTGTACTGTTTTGCAGTGAAAGAGAGGGATGTGCTCTTTCAGTGCTTACTCCAGTGGTGTACTTTTCAGCCACACTTGACCCTGCAGCCGCCACATTGCCTGGCTGTTTGAAAGCGGTTGCGCCCACATGTGTGAGCCTTAAACAATGTGAAAGCATAGTTATGGGTCATTCCCTTACTGTTTTTGTACCCCACTTAGTTGAAGTGCTGCTAACCTGTACTCGCACACAGCACCTTACCAATAGTCGACTCGTCAGGTATGAGCAAGTCATCCTTCATGCAGAAAATGTCACTCTTAGGATGTGTAAATGTAAAGTCCTACGGCAACTCAAACAATTGTCACAAACTATGATAATAAATACATGGAAGGAACCAAGGTTTACAAATATACAAAAATATGTTTTATTATCTTAAAAACAATACAAAAACTTTAATAACCATGTTCAATAATTAAATCAATACCCATGCTCGCTCCAAACGTGTCCACATTCACTCATTCACTTTCATACTCAGAATACATTCAAGTTGATAGTGACAAAAAATAATAAATTCAAATAATGAATTCCACAATTGCTGATCAGACTACTTCATAAGTATTATTCATTCAAATTGGTAGATTCAGCACTACAGCAATCGATAATGCATGACTGAAAACACGATGATATCTGGGGCAAGACAACAATAGTCAAAAACGTGGCTCGAGGTCAGATAGAATCCTACGCGCGTTTCGGCACCGAAGAGTGCCTTCATCAGGAAAAGCCACAAAATTAAAAGTCTTGATGCCTGTAAGTATAAAAAAACAGAACTTCTATGAAACGAAATGAGTAAATCAATTGATACATTAACTGGTTAATTGCTTAGCATCTGTATGCAGAAAAGATTCAGATCCCTAGCATTATATAGTTGATTCAGCCAACACTTTCACCAAAAGGGTTGCCCACTTGATTCCAGGTGGGTACCATGCTGCAGATTAAAAAGATGTGTCCGAAGCAAGAGGGAAGAGAAAATAATACCTTACATGCATAAGAATAACATCCGAAAACACCCAGTGTAATTAAAAATCTAATGGCCTAAGTTGAATAAAATACCCTGGATGTTGCAGGAGTCTATGAGTACAATGCTGCGAATACAGAAGAGTCCTTTCCGAAAACGGTAAGGTTGAACAGCAGAAAGTGTCTAAAATTAGAATTAGAAGAGGATATTTTTTGTTAAGGAATGACGAAGTTTCATTGAGCGTGGAGGGCCACGATATTAACATGACTGCCCACCTGAAGCAATAGCCTAATGTGCGCTGTATGCGTCGGCCGTGATTTAAACAATTGCACGAATCTGACTGTGATACTTGTAAGCGCCGTCCGTGATCACTGAAATGCCTCTAAGATAATATAGAGAGCATACGTTAAACCTCCCATCGGCATAGGACAACTAAACAAGGCACTACTCTCCTCATCAATTTACAAGATAAATGGCGTACCGCAGGAGTAATGACAGTCAACACGCCCTTTTTTGCAAACTCTTGCTGTGATCTAAAAACAATGTAGGCGCCAAGTAATCTACATAGGATGTGTATCTTTCTGAATCCTGCTACTCTATTGCCCCTTCCTAGAAACAAGACTGTGAATGATGAGATTGAACATGTTTGTCAAGATGTGACTGATTTGTGTACGATACCGAGACCTGGTATACAATATTTGCCATTGCCTGAATCAGATCAAGTGTTGTTTGTTGATGGTTCTTGTTTGCGAGATCATGATGGAAACCTGAAAACAGCGAATGCAGTCTGCATGGCTGCAGGTGTGGTCGAAGCCTCATGGCTGCAAGGAGAGTTTTCTGCACAAGTGGCAGAGTTGGTTGCCTTGACGTGAACATGCTGTGTCTCAGACCAGCTAATAGTGACAATTTTCACTGTTAGTCACTACGGATTTGGCATCGTACATGACTTTGGGCAATTTTGGTGACTTCATCCGGTTCGCCAATACGAAATGGAGAAAGTGTGAGGAACCTTTTGCAGTCCCTACATTTGCCCAACCAAATTGCAGTAGTGAAGTGCATTGCCCAAAGGCAAGGCACTGACTATGTGACTATCTGCAATCATTATGCTCATGAGATCGCAAGGTATTGTGCTTTGAATGTTCATACCTTCAATGGGACCCAATCAATGAAGTGTCAGATGTCACAAATTGCAGTCTGTTATTTCTGCTGCTGATACTCAGAAGGAAGTTAAGAGATTACAGGAGGAAGTGCCAGAAGCAGAACAACAAGGTTGAGTAAGAGCTGGATGTACCAAAAGGGAGGAAGATAATGTGTGGGTTTCAACTGATAGATGACGTGTGTTACCCGATAGCTTGTTACCTGCTATGGCTAGACATTATCATGGTCCTGCATGTGTATGGAGAGATGCCATGATGTGCCCTTTCCGTCAAACTTGGTTTGACCTGAGTTTCAGATTGATGGCTGAAGGTTTGTGTCAACGATGTGTGGTATGTCAACTACAGAAGGCAGGAAGAAAAACAGTAGCCACAATGAGTAGCTAAGGGAGATCAGGATGGCCCTTCAATAGGATGCAACTAGACTTTGTTGAGATGCTCATTTGTAATGGGTTGAGATATGTCCTGGTGATTGTTTGTATCTTATCAAAATAGGTAAAAGCCTAACCAACAAGAAGAAATGACAGTCTTACAATAGCCAAACTGTTATTGAGAGAATTGATTCCAGGGTTTGGTTTCCCAACTTCTCTTGAGTCAGACCAAAGAACTCATTTTAACAATGAGGTCCTGAAGATGTTATGTGCAGCATTACAAGTAGAGCAGAAGCTCTATTGCAGTTACCGTCCAGAGGCTTCTGTACTCATGGAGCAAGTAAACGACACACTGAAATCCACAATGGCAAAGGCGTGTGCTTCTACATCTTTGAAGTGGTCTGATGCATTGCCTCTTGTGTTGATGAGTCTCTGAAGCACTCCAGATAGGAGAACAGGACTGTCCCCACATGAAATTATCATGGGAAGGGCTATGAGACTGCCAGCTGTGCCTGCAAATGTGCTCGTTAATATTACAGATGACATGAATCTTTGATTACTACAAAGGATTGGTGAATGTAATATGTTCTGTGTCTCACCAGGTTGGAGAGGCTACAGCTTTGACTCAACAGGAGCAGTGCCATGACCTCAGTCCTGGCAACTGGTTGATGGTGAAGAAGCACATATGGAAGTCGTGCTTGGAACCTTGTTGGCGAGGGCCATACCAGGTGATACTGGTCACCACTACTGCTGTAAAGTGTGGAGGTCTCCCGAACTGGGTAAATGCCGCCCACACTCGTAGAACCCCATGGCCCCTTGATGATATAACAGCACCTGTTCCTGATGTGCCTGTGGTTATAGTGAGACAGAGCGAGCGGGTTAATCAAGCTGTTTGGGATCAGCAAGCTGCTGGGACAGTACTCATTTGGCCTGAGGAGGGGTCAGAGAGAGCCAACTATTGTCAGTACAGAAGGGCCACAGCCAATAGAGTTGACTACAAAAGATACTGACCCTAGCGAAGGGCCTAGTGCAAAAGTAGCATGAGTTGTACCCGGAGACCGTTGGCCCAGAAGACAAGAAAGAGTAAGACACTGTCTAACTGAAGTACGAGTTCCTCAAACCATTCCTGAGAGTTCTGTTCAGTCGGACCAGAGTGACAGTGATGAAGAAGGGCCGGCAGTGAGGAGATCGAAAGAAGTAAGAGTACCCAGGCAAAAATATTCCTCTCCCAAATGGACTTACTTGGCAGTCAATGACTAGGAGACAGCGTTTCCTACCTTTTGCTACAACAATTCGTGTCCACCTGAACCTCCTTGAATCAAACTTTGTGGTGGAGTTGAAATTTGAATTTATGGTGCTGTTGAATGGACTGCCTCAATTTGTTCTGGAAATACTCATCAACTAAGTTGATCTGCGTGTTTACTAAAAGAAACTGCAATTTATTAATCCTGAAAAGAAGAAACTTTTGAACTGTGCTATGCTTAAGTTGTGTCGAAATAACTGAACTGCTAAAGTTAAATGGCTGCTAATCTTCGAAAAAGCTAAACGGTCTGATCTTAAGAACTCATGGAGCCTGCCACTGCAATCTCTCTTAGACGCAAACATATATGCACAGGAATTTTTGCTGTTGCTGCAATGGTGTTAGTTATTTTACTTTTAATTTTTAATTTGCCACATTAATTACCCGTAGCAGATTCTAAACCTATAGCTCATTTAAAAGCTTCCTCATCTACTAGCAATAGTCTTACTACATTAGGGGGCTCATTATGATGTCGGGCGAAAAGCCTCCGCCCAACAGTCGGAATGCTCCCGACCGCGTCGGAGCCCTTCCGACCGACTCAGTCGGTTTACAGTCCGACCGCCCGATTACGATGTTCGCGGCTGGAACGTAAACCGGCCGGTCATTCCGACTAGGTTCCGACCGGCTCTCTGAGTATTCCTGTTGGAACCACACCGTAACCCCCTATGGACGGTGTTTCCGCCGTCTGGATTATGATGTCGGTTTCCAACAGCCTTTCCGCGCCGGCCTTTCCGACACGGAAAGGCTGTCGGAAAGGGAATTTGGGGGCTCCTGGCAGGGCCCCCTAGCCCCCACGGCCTACGGTTGGTAAAACCCTGCACTGTGTGGCAGGCACCATGGGGTGCCTGTGACAGGGTGCAGAGTTTTACACACACACACCCCACACCCCATTTCCCCATAGGAGGCTGTGTTGCGGCCGGTTCTCTGGCGTAACACGAGTTTCCATAGGAAACAATGGGAATCCGACTGAACAATGTTCGGTCGCATTGTAATCCGGCGGTTGGGACTGCCGACAGAAAGTCGGTCGATCCGGATTCCGAGACGGTGTCGGGCAGAGGCTTTCCGCCCAACATCATAATGAGCCTCTAGGTTTTAAAACCATACACTTAGATTTTCAAAAGGATATTATTCACTGAATGTATATACCAAGCTATTTTATGAGTATGTTGACACAATGGATACTAGAGACTGTTACGTGTGTATGCAATTGCCTGCATCAGCTGCACAGGGAATTACGTACCATCATATTCCATTGATGCACGGAATTTCCTGTAGTTTATTAACATGTTTGTTTATTGGAACAGATAATTTCCAATACAAATTATTTAAACGATCTAGTCTTTTCAGAGGTTACTGTACTTAAATGTTTAAATCCACATCCTGAAGCAAAAGCAGCTGAGACAATGGGATATTTATTTAGACCTACACTATACTTGGTTGTGACTTATGTACATCAACATAATTTAACTTCTGCCTTAGAAGGAGCTGAAAAGAAATTCATAGATTCAGTAGAAGATAGATGAAGAAATAACATGGTTAAAACTGGAAATCATTCGAAAGTGACATCTTGGGCACGACACGAGAAAGAGCATAGCATAGTGTGAAACATGGCTGCTTTAGCACTAGATTGGCACTACAAAGGGAAATTATGCATATTCATGAGAGAATCAAATATCGACACACATTTGGTGGGTACTAGTGAATGCGACCATACATTTGAAATTCATAGAAATTGGGCAGCTATTTAGGAGGTGTGGATCCTGTGTTTCCTGGATATTACATTTGTAGGAAAAATGCCTTTTACCGATTACCTGGATGATGGTATGGAACCTGTTATTTGGGAATAGTTTTTCCAAAAATGTATCACGTGAGACAAATTAATGAATCCTAATTCCTTCTGTAGGAGTGATACTAAATTTTCACAAAATTAGAAAGCTTTCTACCGTAGTTGCTAAACTAGCTAAAAATACAGCTGGAGGATTCTTAGCCATTGATGGTGAAATGGTTTCAATCCGATCTATATTTCTGTAGAATAGGCTTGCTTTAGATGTCCTTCTCACGAAGGAGGGCGGAATCTGTCTGTAGTTAAAGCTCCAACAATGTTGCCCCTACATACCTGACAAGAGTAAGGACTTAGAGGGTTACATTAAAAATATTGCTGATTTAGAAAAAGACCTGAAAGGATTAAAACAGATGGTGCCTGGGAATCACTAGGGAAAGGATTTTCTGCTGTTAGTAGATGGTTGGGTAAACTAGGAAGTGGAGTTGTGGGAACATTCTTGAAACCTTTGGTGATAATTGCTCTGTGTGTATTGCTGGTGTCTGTGAAAATCAAAGTATGCAGACATAAGAGAGGAACAGAGAAGTGGAAAGCAAAATAGCAGGTGTAGATTTGGAAGATAGACAGAGTCAATATTATGATGAAATGAAAGCTCTGGAGAAGTCCAGACAGAAAATAATGAAGACAACAAAACTGTGATCTGTGACATCTAATAAGACATTGATGTGATGGCTGGATCTTTACACAACACATATGCTTACAACGAAAACAATAACATACATATAACACTGAATGTGCACCTTGCACATGTTTCAGAAAATGAGAATGATTATATGAAAAAGTAGTACATGCACCGTAAAAGAGTCCTCAGAATGTAAATTTAATGGAAAAATTATATGATGTGCATCTAAAATGTCTAACAGTTAATTATCGTATAAGTTGAATCAGGCTAAACACTCTAAAGTAGTTATACATTTACTTATCAAACTGAAACTTGCGAAATTAATGAATTAATATGAATTGATGTTCAAAGATATAGTTATGAAACACTATTAGGATTGCTCACCAATATAATGATTTACATATTGAAATTTAAATGTGAAATGCTTTCAGTCTCTTTGAAATGCACCATTGTATTTTGAAAAGTTGGTGCAAAACTGTTATTGAAAGCTCACACTTTCCAGAAGGAATTTTAATATGTGCAGTCTCAAGTTTCCTAAAACTATATTGTTTTTTAAATGTATGAACATATGGTACATGAATATGTTTTTCAACATAGTAATAGGCCATACTTACTATTGAACAGTTTCCTGAGACAATCTGTTACATCTGACTGCTTTGACTAGTCCATAAATGAATTTGCACATGTTTATGTTTATTGAGATAATCGCACATTAATTATGCTACATTGCCTTTCTAAGTACATTAACTTGACTTCGTTCTTTAGGTCTGCTCTTTCTCATGATGTCTGTGAGAAGGTATTTTGTTTTAGCTTCACTCATGTAACATTCTTGTACTTTCCCATGAGATGCAAGGAGAGTTGATACATATTGTATTAACAAAATT
Source organism: Calotriton arnoldi (assembly GCA_963921515.1). Lineage (NCBI taxonomy): Eukaryota > Metazoa > Chordata > Amphibia > Caudata > Salamandridae > Calotriton > Calotriton arnoldi. Next base: position 670,488 of record CAWUFW010008260.1, read on the forward strand.
GATTCTGCTATGAGACGGGGACCTTTGTGACTAGTACATGAGAAAGACACAGCGATGAATGGCCTTTTTGTGATCTAACCTGTGTGACAGAGATGGACAGTCGTTTCCCCATGCTTGGTGTTTGAAAAATCTCAATTGTTTCTACTTTTGCACCTTATAAGTGGAAAATTGCCTCATGGTTGCCTGATGGTAATAGTAACACAGTGGGTGTTACATCTGGACGGATAAACTAAAATACTGAATGCTCTTCGGAGGAGATGGGCTTCTTCCGCTTCTTCTCTTGTGTGGATGGAGTCTTTATGTGACTACTTTTTGTTTTCCGTATGGTCAGTTGGGCATACTGACCAGATCCTTTGCCTATGCTGAGAACTTTGCAGACTCCTTCTTGCCCTTAAAACGGCAGGAACTTCTTGATTTGCGGACTTTCCTTGGACTCCCGACTGAACCATATCTTGTAATGTCCTACTTAGATTCCCTTTGAACTTGCTAATTTGAGCCTTCTATTCTGATTTGTTCTTTCTATGGACTATGAGAACTTTAACTTTAGATTCTGTATTAAAGTATTTTTTCACTACACCTGTAATTGACTTATTCTAGACTCATAAATGAGCTTTCTAAATGATATTTAATGCATTGAATATTATTACTATAAACTGATATAAAATCTAATTAAAACTCTTTAAATATCTGAGTCATTTAAATTACATAACCATTCTCTCCACAAGGACTGTCCCTGGGATATGTAAATGTATAGTAGAAACAGCTATAAAGTGACTACAGAACATCAGGTTCTGTTGTTGCTGTTTTGTATAGCGGTAGCAGAGTTGTTAGTCAGTGTGATTCTAGCCTGTATGAATTTCTTCAGGAGTTTCTGACTTTCTGTTGTCATTCTGTATATTTGCAGTATGGTTTTGAGAGTAATATATCTTAATTTGAATACGAATTTATAAGTCGGTTACCAATTCCTGGTCCTCGTTGGGTAGCCAATGCTGACACCCTAGTATCCTTCACCCCTGAATGCAATGAGCAAGCTCCATTGGAGGACCGATGTTAGAAAATAAATGATCAACTAAACATTTAGGGCCCAGTAAAGGAAAAACGCTGCAACATAGGTGGTGACCTTACTATTTGAGGTGGACACTTGTCCACCCAAATAATAATCCTCTTTTGTAGTAAGACAGTTTCGGTTCCTCTAACTATTCTTGTGAGTCTCGCAGGGCTGATTATTACCTAACACTCACCTTACTCATGTAATGCTCAGTGGTTTGCAGGAGGTTGCAAGCCACTGGGTTCTTTGACTCATATAGGTACATTGAATAAGTCCTTAGTGCCAGAGGGTCTAGAGTACCCTCTTTCAAACCATGTTCTGGAGCAGAATTCCAGAAAAGGTATCAGGTTCACATCCTTCTCCCTTACTTATGGCTCTGATTCATTCTCGCCTTGACTGTGTAACCACATGTATCTCAGACTACTTGATAATTAGGTGATTGCAGCTGGTTCAATATTTGGTGCTTCATCCTTTAGACAGTAGCAGATGCAGAGACCATTTCACTCCATTCTTAGATATCGCCAATGGCTCACAGTAAAAAACAAAAATTACTTTTCAAAACTTTGACTGTAGTACATAGCGCAATCCATCACATTTCATCTTCTTTTTTGCCGTTGAAATTCCATCCTCATATTTCCCAACATCGTTCCTCAGGCCCAGAACAAAACCTGTGTCATTCAGTTATATAATTGTTTCTATTGTAGCTCTTAAAGAATGGAACAAAGGTCCGTTAATCAATAAAGTTATCTCAAACAAAATGATGGGAAATAAGTTGTTTCTACTTTTTGTCTACATTCAAACAAAATTGTGATGCTGATTAATGGCCAGATTTAAAAAGCCCTTTTGCATTTCTTAACGGGCCGAGTCGCAATTTTGGCCCATTAAGAAATGCAAAACAGCCTTTTCCTATGTACAAAGGCCTTTAGGGAATCGCAAAATGCGATTTATACCTAGTTGAAATTGCATTTTGTGATTCCCTAAATAGGAATTCGCAAATAGGAATTTCCTATTTGTGATTTCTTAGCACATGTCCCTAGCATTTCCTAAATCAGGCATTCTCCAAGTACAGCCCGGGGGCAATTGCGGCCCCCTGGTGACCAGCAGCTCTGGGCTGCTGTTCACTTGACAGAGCAGGAACATTCAGAAAACTGTGAAACATACAGCCATACTTTATTTACACATTAACTAAAGTAATGGTAAAGAAGAAAAGAAGGCGTCCTAGGCAACTTATTTTTAGGAACATCTTTAGTTCTAAGGACATCTTGCACTAAACATGTAAAAACATGATAAACTCTCTGCAAATGTCAAAAAAGGGTATTTTATTAACACGCATGAGCGTTTTTACCTTAGTAGATCAGTTTATATTGCTGCATTTAAAGGCATTTACTAGCAGTGATAGTTTTCAAACATGATCTTGGAAACATTCATGCCAACCCCATTCTGAAAACAATACCATTTGTGAACAAAGAGGTAAATCATTTGTCAGGAGCACCTTGTGTGTAGCCTTGGTTGTTATATAATTGAAACATCATTATAGTTTATTAAATAAAACACAAGAGAAGGTTTTGCACAGCACATATCGTGAACTCATATTTTAAGGGGCTATCATATATGGCAATGAAGAAATAGGAGACATAGTGAAATTAACCAATTGCCTAGGATCGCACAATTTCTTGAAGTAGGGAATCCAGGACTGATACCAGGTTTTCAGGTTTCACATTTTGCAATTCAGCCACCAGATGAGTATCTCTTTCCCTTTAACGTTTTACATTAGAAGTTAATGCTTTGACTTTAATTCTTGGAGCATGAGAATAGAGCGTTGGTGGCAGACAGAAGTCACATGAAGGCTCGGGGGCATATGTACAAGTGGCACTGCGTCACCCTTACGCCTGCCATGAGGCAGGCGTAAGGTACTGACGAAGTGGTGTCCTACAATTGTTGCAGTGAAATCTGATGGATTTCACTGCTCAACTCCTATGAGGCTTTGTTGCGTGGGAACGCCCACCCTGCATACATCATACCTGATGCAGGTATAATGTGGCACAGGGCTTCACAAGGTCACGCATATGCCTAGATTCATCACTTTGGAAATACGGCGAAACGTGGTGGAAGAATCACGCTGCAAGTATATCAAGAAAATGACACACCGGCGGGGTCAAACTGTCAGAAGGGGCTCATGAATAAGCACCCCTGTCTTTTTACCCTAGGTTGGCGCAAAATGTCTGCAATTCGCTAACGCAGGCACCCTTGCGCCATGGTGCAAGGGTGAATATGTTGTGGATTTGACTGATGTTGTGGCTCCATCTCTTCTCGAGACGTTTGCAGGTGGGGCTGGACTAGTGGAGGGCGGAAGTGAACCAGTTGGCCTTCTTGGAGTGTTGTTTGCCTGGTCTTTTCTTGAGGGGTGCCAGGGTGTCGGCGCAGTTGGAGATCCATCGATGGAGGTTGCTCGCTGCAGTGTTGCGTCTGTAAGTGTTGGTGGAGTGGTGGTGTTGAGGGAGTTGATGGGAAGTTCTTCGGTGATCTTGATCCAGCGGCGATGGGGGGGCAATGATCGCGATGGTGTACGGTGGGCGTGGTGAAGGTGTGATGTAAACAACGATGGTCGGTACAGGAGAGTCCTGTGGTGTTGCTGTAGTTGAAGTTCCCGCTGGTGGAGAAGACGGGCTCGAGCGTGTATCAGGCAATGTGGGAATGGTGCAGTGACTAGCTGCTTGAGTCCTATGTTGGCGAGGTTCCTCAGGAGGGGGGTGGTATTCTGGTCACTGGGGTTGTCCAGGTGGAACTTGACGTCTCTGAGTAGGAAGTAGTCGGTGGATGGGAGAGCCTGGGGTGCAATGAGGTCTACAATGGCATCGGTGAATGGCATCGGTTCATGGTCTGGGGTACCTGCAGATGAGGGTGCCGCGGAGGGTGGTGTTGGAGTTGGTCTGGATCTGGAAGTGGAGGTGTTCCATGGTCACCATCGGGTCATTAGAGAACATGGTCAGCTGGAGTGTGCCTTTTTTTAACATTGGCAATGCCTCCTCCTGGCCGCATTGTGGTCCGTGAAGAAGGCGATGTCTGAAGAGGTGGCGTCGAAGAGGTCCCAGATTTCTGTTTCATGTTTGTGGAGGGACCCACGTTGAGGAGGATGCAGTTGAGCCGGTCAGCTGCGCTTTTGGTCGGCTGGGCGGTAGGAGGCGCTGGTGTGCTGATGTGGCAGAAGGTGCGTTTGCAGTTTTGACAGGCGCAGGGTGCAAGAGAATTCTACAGTGTTGCTAGATGGCAGGCGGTGTGGCATCCAGGGTTGATGGTGAGGAGGGTGCTGGTGGTCCAAGAGGAAGGGTCCTTGGTGCTGGGCGCGGTCCAGGGGACAGGCTTGCCTTTCGTGCCCCAGTGGTACACCCGCTGCGCATGGCTGCACAGCGGCTGCCATTATGCAGTGCTGCAGGGGAGGGGACTGGACAGCTGGGAGGCGGGAAACGCGAGAAAGGACACTGGAGGGGGCGGGGACGCAGGGGGAGCAATGGTTGTAAATATATTTTTTAAAGATTCTTACCTCGAGGCCGGGTCCCGCGTCTTCTGTGCTCCTGCTCTTCTGAGTCTGCTTCCAGGAACAGGAGGCAGGCAGCCAGGCCCCCTTCCCAAAGCCAATCAAAATGCTGCAGTGCAGCATTGTAATTGTTCTTGAGCGCCGTGCCAAGGCGTTCAGCCAGGGGCTGGATGGGTGGGCATGTTCTCCATGCAGGCTGTAATGCAGCTTGCATTGCATACAGGGATGTGCGCATGACTGCTTTGGGCAGCCTGAGAGGGCCGACCAAACAGTCATTGCACACTTGAGTGGGCATACCAGTCCGCCCCTGCCCTGCTCCGTGAGTAGAGCAGCCCCACCCACTCTCTCACCCGCAAAGGAAACATAGCATGAGTACATCAGAAAGTTATCATCGTGTTATGTTTCCTCTTCTTGCACTGCTTGAAAGCAGCGGGGCGACGCTCTTCCGCCATAGCGGATGAGCCACCACTGGGGGTGCGTCACCTATAGGTGCTCGGCTTGGGCCCTACTCGATCCCCAGGCCTCCTCCGCTACACGTCCCACCTTCTCTTCACCTGGACATTGACACCGGGGCTCAATGCGCTGCACTCTCTCCAAATCTGTGACTCAGCCAGCAGGAGCCTCAGCCAGGTGGGATTTCACAAGCCTGGGTACAGCAGTCACCGCCCAGTCCCGATGCAGGTGTGGCAACAGGGCCCCCTTAGGCACAAAGTTGCAGCGCTCCCGCCACACAAGATTGGTACAGCTCAGGGGCCTCACGCTCCACAGCGTCCGGCCAGCACAACATCCTATGGCCTGTGATGCAGAGAGGCGCGGCACACCATTGATAATCTCCTCCGTGCACCCCGTGGTAGTGGTGGATCATAGTATGCGATGCAGACCTCCCTACGTTGGTGCGCAGAAGCGCCTCTACTTCTCACAGCTCCAAGGGGCGCAAGGCTGTCTTCTCACACAGGTCAGCAACGTGTCTCCATGCGACCTGCCAGATGTCACCACCAGGTAAGGGCGATCGCCGTGCCTCAATGTCTACCGCCATGGCCCAGCGACTCCACAGCACCTCCGCATCCCACTCCAGGTCCCAGACGCAGGCCCATCGAGGTCTCCTGGCCCCGGGGACTGTCCGTGCTTTCAAGGTTTTGGATGCCATGGTGTTGCAAGGAGTGTGCAATGCAAAGTGATGCATCACTGGTTTGGCACAGCGATGCGCCTATTTTCATAGATGTAGCCCCGAATTTCCTCTTCCAATGGGGCCCTGGCTGGTCATCCTGGCTGTTGGGGGCTTTGGGGGGGGTGGGGTGTTGATCTGTGCTGCACTTAGCCCTGGCTGCTCCATTCTGGATTCCATTGGTTTTATTTCCTATTTTTCATTGGAGGTGGACTTATAGGCTATTTTTGCCTCTAGAGGCAAAAAAAGTCACGTTGGGCTGACTAACATGAGTTTTTTTGCCGCTAATGGGCCTTTTGTCAGTTTTCGCACGCTAACCTCATAATTTGTATCGCTTTCACGCTAGTGTTACCTGCAGTTTTCTCCACAGCTACCTGCAACTATCGCCATGTAGCGACGTATTGTAAATACATCACTAACAGGGCGATAGTTTTTGGTGCTAGGCCACATTAAGAAAACTGCTGCTAACTAGCGTTAGTTAGCGGCAGTTCTTGTACATATGCCCCTCAGTTCGTTGTCCACACCGTGCATCTGCTTCGGTACCCCTACGCCCACCTTTCATCAACCCGACCCTCGCATTGCTGTCGTTAGTGCTGCCCTCGGGCCTGCCACAAACAGTACTTTGTGGCCCCAGGGGAAATGTTTGCGAGTACCCATGTCCTAAATGTAAAATGATCATTTAGGAAATGCAATTACCATCGACTCAAAGTTGATGGTAACCATATGCAATTTAAAAATAGCTCCCCGAGATGCTTTTTTAAAGCACACACATGCCCCTAGGACATATGTGTGCTCTACATGTGAACCACTATTTTTGGGGTGCAATACAAGGTGCCTTATGCCAATAGTCATCCTTGGTTTAACATTTCCAAAGTAGCGATTTCCTAATACAAAATCGCTGATTTGGAAATGCAAAACCGGCCCATTGGTACGAATGGCGTGGGATTTCCTAATAGTGATTCCTACTCTGTAGGAATCGCTATTAGGAAATTGGTAATTTTGTACATATCATTTTGCATTTCCTAAACAGTGATTCCTATGGAGTCACTATTTAGGAGATGCAAAATTGCATTTTTGCACATCTGGCCCTATGAAACAACGGAATGTACTGAGGGCTAGCAAACTTTATAATTGCTCATCCTCTGCTAAGTGGCTGACGACCTTTCCTTAGATCTTCCTCTATCTATGTGGCTGCAACATAAAAGATCATCTTGTGAGTGCCTACAAACCACCCAAGAAGAAATATTGATCACAAGATGTTGGGCCTTTCTTCCGTGAATAGCCAGTTTTAAAGGCTAATCATAACAAAATGACGTAGGCTGGCAAGTGAGAGACATCCTTGCCAAACCAGCAAGAGGAAAGGATACCGAAAAATGTCTAATGCAGACAAGATGGCAAATGAATATACCATAGCAAATGCATTGAGGAAGGTTTGAACACTCAAAGACTGAAACTCCAGGATCAAATGCTGAACTAACCCTTCTGATGACTATCCCTGGACTGTTTTGTCTGTTACAAACTTGATATCCTTTGAATATTCTGTTATGACCACTCCAGGACTGTTATGTTATCAAATAAGGTGAACTTGGATGCAAAAATGGCTTTGTTTTAATAGTGTAAATTCTCTTATTTACTCACTCTGGAGTATTATGTGTGAATAAATCTGCTATCCTGGCTGGCAGTGGGCTTTTTGAAGTGGTGATTCATTGGAAAGCTGGAGAACACCCACAAGCGCGTGAGTTTTTGAGCCTCCACAAACATTTACAGGACACATTTCGACTGTGGATAAGGTTGGATATTTTCTCATGTTAAGAGCAAGAGAAAATTTGCATCCAGGGAGCGATACTTTGATCCACATTGGTGGTGGTGTAGGGATAGGTGTCTCTCCACAGAACAAAATATTTTTTTTCATGGAACAAAAATAAGGTCCTGTTTAAATATACGTCATGTATATCATACTCTATGTGAGCCTGCCAGGGCAGCGAGTTGAATAATTAAAAAACGTCATTGAACCAGGGCCCATGGAGCCCTCCATATCAGTTTTTGCACTGCTTTCCTGTCATATGCTGGAGGTGCAACCCAATGTCCCTGGGCGTCCCCTTTGCTGAGTGCCTTGTGGCATTGGTGTCTCAGGCCCCATATAGTATCTCATTCCAATTGAATTACCATGATATCGCTGCTAGCTTCTAAATGTATCTTGTCAATTGCTTTATTGGCCCATGATAATAGATGTATATAAACTATCTAATACATAACTTGTTACCTGCTGATGGATTTTGGTTATTCATTGCCCAGTAGGACTCCACTGATGACTTTGTCAAGCGCCGGATTCTATTTCACGTGAACTAGGCCACACTTTCGGTGAAGGTTCCTTAGATACACTTGTAAGATCACAGTCCTCCAAATTTTTCACCGAAATGAAAGCCCTTCGTGTAGATTTGCACATGCATAAATGGTAACATATGTAATTAACACAGAATTCACAAAGGAATTCTGCACTACTCATGGAAATCTAGGACAGGTGTAGATTCCCGGGAGGAGTTTTGGAATCATCTGTGTATTCCATAGTAGTTGGAAATATATTTCAAATGTAAGAGAAATCATACAGGAGTAACATGGCCAATATTTTTCGTGAATTGGCCCTGAGTGCATAATTACCCCAGAATACAGCAGGATCAATTTATTGATTTGTTGTTGGATTTTTGCCTTGGTCACGTGACTCTACTGTTACCCAACTATATCCTCTGCTTTCAAGATATAGTGAAAGTGTGAAACACATCTTGGTGAGCTTTTACTCATGCGCCGGTAACTATTTATTAGTGTGTGTAGTCTTCAGCAAGACTGCACAATAGTCTTTTTATGTCTGAACAATTTCGTCAGCGGTTTCCTGGCGATTTTAATTATAGTGACTTGTTTCGCTCTCACTGTGCAGTCAGACATGTGTGATGCTCTGCGTGAGGGCGTGGGTCGGGGGAGGGGTACGTCTCGATGACGGAAGCCTACTGTCACTGCGCCATTGTGGGAGCTAATTGCTTGCAAAAGTGCAATTCATGTGCATCAAGATAATTATTGTTCAGACTCTGAACAGGCACTGCAGGGAATGGTGATTGATTTGAAAACAGAATAAGTCAAACTATATGCATTTCAAGTGCTTGCATCTCGGTCTCAGTCGCAGCTTCCATTATCACTCGGCACTTAGAGGTTGTTTGCAGCGCCACTGAATGGACTCCGCATAATTAAAGCACACACAATTATCCGGTAATTAATTTGTACTTTCCACCGGTTGTTTTCATGAACTCTTTGACTAAAAGTTTACCGCTTTTGCTGTGCAAAATAATTACATTCATGGTCGGCAGAGCTCTGGATTTCATGACAGCGCTTTATTAATTTGTAGCGGGTTCACGCTTGATTCCCTGGGGGAGACACTATTTCATGGGCAGGGTGGGGGTGACTTTAGCGCCGCTTTAATTATTTCCGGTTAACTCCGTTACCAGATGACACATTTAGATGCACACACTAAGCAATATCAGGAACAGCATTGGATTGGGCAACTGCAACATTTGAGTTTGTTTGGTAATTAGAAAATTAGGGGGCATATTAGCAAGAAGAGGCGATAATCATCGCTAACCCTGCTTAGCGTGATTTTTTTTATCGCCGGCTATCGCTGGAATATATCGCCACGCTAACGCTGTATTAGCAACGATTAGCGCTCTGGCGATGAATATTCCAGTGATAGCGGGGAAATGAGCCAACATCGCTGAAAAACCAGCGATGTTGCATGGAGAAGGAGAACACCTTGCTGATACGACCCTGTGGTCGTATCAGCATAATCCACCCCCCATGTTAGGTATGGCTAACACCTGCTAATTGCAGGTGTTAAATAAATGGCGATGACCCCGGTTAGCGCGACTTTTCACGTCGCTACCTGGGGCCATGGCCACCTTGCTAATAGGCGATAGGCCTGTTAGCGAGTGTTTCCCAGGTTTGTTCGTCGGAACGCCCACTTTGCATGTCATTAGCGATAAATATCGCTGACATGCAAAGCGGTAAAAACGGGCGCTAATGCCCGCAAACTGTCGCTAACTGCTGTTAGAGACAGTTTGCTGATAGGGCGATATAAATATCGCCGCTTTAGCGGCAAAAAGTGCCGCTAAAGCGGCGATAGTGCCCTTGCTAATATGCCCCTAGGACTTTGCTGATTTTCCGACTTATTATGACAACAGATGGTCTCAGCGCCTTCTACAAGCTAATGATTGGTATGCAGCAATAACAACGCAATCACTGATTAAAGCAGCCTTCGTGAAGTTACTGACAACATAAGACAAACAATGTGAATTTGAGATACATATAATTTGAGGGGCACAAAATAACACCAAGAGTAGGTTTTAAGGAAATCCAGGTAAAGAAGTATTATTAGTGACACTGAAGTTGAACAAGAGCACCACGATACACTTTCTAAGCCTCAGATTCTATGTTAGGCATATTTTGTCTTTAAAAAGAAATGCTCACCTAAAACAAACGCACCCCTTTTATATTGGCGCTTTCGTGCTTTCTTTCTTTCAGTTATGTTTATTTATTTTTAAAGTTTTATATAGCGCGAACATGACCCAAGCGGGTATCAGAGTGCTTTACATACTATTTGTGGAAGACGTAGGTAGATAGCTGTGGGAGAGGAAGTAGACAAATATACATCAGTAGCACACTGACATATTAGCGTGCGACACTGAGTCCGTAGCAAATGCCAGGAAGCAGGTTAATCAACTAAACAAGATAGGAGACAAAAGGAGAGAAACTTCTAGTTCAGCGCAGTGTTCAACAGTAAGGCTTTCACTTCCCTTTTGAAGGCACATGTTGAAGGAATCAGTCTTGTTTCCACAGGTAGGGAGTTCCATATTCTCGGGGCAATTCCAGAGAAGGTACGATTGTAGGTTTTCATTTTTTTAAATTTCTTCGGCTTGAGTAGCAGTGTGCTGGTGCTCCTAGAGGGCCGGGAGGCTCCCGATAGTTCGAGCTTATTTGCCAGGTAAAGGGGAGTGTTGAAGTGTAGAGCTCTATGAGTCATACATGCAATTTTTAACTGGATCCTTGATTCAAACGGAAGCCAGTTGAGCGATTTCAGGTCCAGAGAGATGTGGTTGGTTTTCTTAGAGCCAGTGATAAGTCTAGTCACGGCATTCGAAGATGCTCTAAGGGGGGCTAAACTGAGTTTCGGAAGCCCGCATAGAGTAGCACTGCCGTATTCTAGTCTTGAGATGACTAGTGCTTGCACAGCAGATTTGAAGTCGTCTTGGGGAAGGTAGGGTTTGAGTTTTCTTAGGATGCTTAGTTGGTAGTTTGCTCCTTTGGTAGATGCTCTGATGTGATCCTGCATGTTTAGGTTCTTATCTAGCACAATTCCTAGTGATTTTGTGGAGTCAATGATGTGTGGTGTGCAGTTGAGAGCTGAGAGGTTTTTTAGATATTTCTCAACAATCGGGGTTTGCCTAGTGGGTGAAATGAGGAGGAATTCCGTTTTAAGGGCGTTTAGTTTGAGGTGGTTAGATGTTAGCCAATTAAGTGTTTTGTGTAGAGTTCCGTTGAGTGACTTGATATCTTCAGGGGAAGAGATTTTCATGTACAGTTGGGTGTCATCCGCATACATGTGATATTGGATGTTTGAGGCTCTGAGGATTACAGTAAGTGGTTCAATGAACAGGTTGAAGAGCGTGGGGGAGAGCGAGGACCCTTGGGGCACAGCCAGTGTGCAGGGACTGGAGTTGGATAGGGTTTGATTGGATTTGACTCTCTGAGTTCTGTTGTTGAGAAAAGAGGCAAACCATTCTAGTACAGTGCCTGAGAGCCCCTTCCTACATTCCAAAAGGCTAAGTAGATTGTCATGTTTGACAGTGTCAAATGCTGATGAGAGATCGAGTAGTATTAGTAGGCAAGATTCATTTTGGTCAAGCAAGGTGAGCGCGTCGTCCACTATATGAGTGATGGCCGTTTCAGTGCTGTGACCGGGACGGAAGCCCGATTGGAATTGGTCAAGGAGTTGGAATTGCTCAATGTGTTTGCGCAGTTGTTCATGTACACATTTCTCAAGGAGTTTTGCCAGGGTAGGGATGTTTGTGATTGTACGGGAGTTATTCAGGTCTTCAGGGTCTGTCGTGGGTTTTTTGAGAATGGGGAGAACTAGGTCCGCCTTCAGGCAGTCAGGGATCTCACCTTGCAGAAGAGAAGCATTGATGATCTTGGACCAGAGTGGGACTAGTGATCCTATAATTTCTTTAAAGAAGGTGGGGGGGAGCGGATCATTGAAGTGATTTGAAGATTTCAGAATTCAGAGAGTGCTGAAGATGGCAATGTCTTTGAGGGGTGTGAATTGACTCCAAGAGGCGTTGTTTTTAGGGGAGGGGCAGGGCGGTGTAGGAGGGGGCGAGGGTAAGGAGGAGTCAGGAGAGGGTGAGAGATCGATCAGGGCAGACTTTAGATCTGATTCGATCTTACTCGCCTTTTCGAGGAAGAAGTTGGCAACGGCATCGCAGTTTGGCTGAGGGCAGGAGATGAGAGGAAATTGGATAGGCGTGTTATTGGATTGTAACTTAATCAACTTAAACAGCCTTTTCGAGGCGATTTTTGGCTTTGTCCAGTTGGGATTTAAAGAAGGTTGCTTTGCCGTTCTGATGAGTTTGTTGTATCTACTCCTTTTTAGTCATAGAATTTTTAGTAGTCCTGTGGATGGAGCGGATCTCCAAGCGCGTTCTGCTAATCTCATGCTGCGTTTGTCAGCATTTAGGCTGTCGTTGAACCATGGTTTGGAGTCTTTGATGGATTTTCTTTTTAGTTGAAGGGGGGCAGTTGCATTCAGGGCAGACAACACAGAGTTGTTATAGTGCTCCGTGAGGGCGTGCACGTCAGCCATGTTTGCAGGCGGCGGTAGGGAGATATTGCCGCGAGATATGAGCTCATTAACGTTTGTATTTTGGAGCGTTCTTTTCCAGTGTTTTTGTTTTAATGGTTGTGATCTTTTGGAGTTCCAACTTTCTAGGATACGGAAGGTGATATAGTGATGGTCGGACCAGTCACGGGAGAATAGATTTGAGCTGTATGGAGTTGGGATTGGAGATGATTAGATCAAGGGTCGAGCCTAAATTGTGCGTGGGTTTGTCACAGAATTGAGTCAGGCAGAGGTCAGTTAGGAAGTTTTTGAGACTGTTAACCGCCTGGTCATGTGGATCATTCCAATGGAGATTGAAGTCACCAAGGAAGATCTGGGGGCAGCGTCGTCCCTGGTTGGAGGATATGGTTTCCATAGTTTGCTCAATTAGAGGGAGGCTGTCTCCCGGAGGGTTGTAGAAGATGTGCAGGCTGCATAAGGGTCTGTGATTGCTAGTGTTGTCTATGCATAAATATTCGCAGGATGAGAGATTTGCCGAAGGGGACTGTTTTGCTGAGAGAGAGTTGTGGTAGATACAGGCTATGCCACCACCCGTTCTCTTAACTCGATCGAGTCTGATAATGTTGTGGCTTGGAGGGACTAGAATGTCAAGGATGGGACCTGAGGAGTTGGTGAGCCAAGTTTGGGTGAGGATAAGGAGGTCTAGATCCTGGGCAAGGATGAGATCGGCAAGGTCCGTGGCATGTTTCGCCGCTGATCTACAGTTGAGTAATATGCATTTCAGGTGTGATTTGTGGTCAGTGAGTGAGGGCTGTGTAATGGGGATCTGCATGAGGTTATTAATGTTTAAGGCATTGGCGTTGAGACTGGGAGCTCTATGCGGGTTGGAAATGATGCTTTGTATAGCTTCCGAGTTGCGAAGCTTGGGATTAGTCACTCCAGGCGCCATTAAAGGGGCGGTTTGTGTCATTCCAGTAGGGACTGAGATGCCTGTAAGAGAGGAGTTTTAAGCTCGGAGGAGGGAGAGAATATCTGGTTCAGATAGATGATTTTTGGATCTGGCGGGTCTAGATTGATCGTTGGCGTAGGGAGTGGTATTCCAGTTTTGGCCTGGGGGTTTCTGCCCAAGGTCACTCGGTAACCAAGTGGAAGGAGATGGTAGGTTAGGATGAGGTTGGGTCCTATGCCGGATCACCTGCGATGTCTTGTTGGAGGAGAAGTCAAGGGCCAGCTCCGAGGTGATGTTAATGAGATTTTGAATGTCAATTTTGAGTTTTAGAAGTTCTCTGTTAATTTCCTTGAGTTTAGCTGCAGGATCAGATTGTGGTTCATAGTTCCTGTGGAGGGGAGGAGGAGGGTTGTTCGCTAGGGTGGAGGTAGGCGGGTCCCAAGAAAGGGGACGATGAGGCGGGTGGGCATCCCCTGAGGAGGATTTCCATCTCTGCTGTGCAGGAGAGCAAGGTAATATAGCGCTGGGATTGGCGTGAGGCAGGAGTTTGGGTGGAAGGGGGGAGGGGTTTGAGATTTGAGGGTTGTTCGCTAGGGTGGAGGTAGTCGGGTCCCAGGAAAGGGGACGATGAGGAGGGGGGTCATCCCCTGAGGAGGACTTCCGTCTCTGCTGTGCAGGGGAGCAAGGTAATATAGCGCTGGAATTGGTGTGAGGCAGGAGTTTGGGTGGAAGGGGGGAAGGGTTTGAGAGTTGAGGGTTGGAGAGAGAGTGGGGTCTTTTGGTGTTGTGGGGGTTAGGGGGAATTGGATTCATATGTGTATTCAAGAAATCATCTTCAGTGCTTTATTAGGAGAATTTAGAGAATTAATCTCGAAGACACCGGTTTCCCCACTTCCACAATCAGGGCCAGCCCTAAATTGATTTGACCGAGACAGCGCCCTGGGTAGAAAGAAACTTTGGGAGTGTTAGAGCGCAAATTTTGCTCTTTCATTTGTAGGGGTGCATTATAATCATGGGTAGTCCGCACCTACATATAATCCTTTATTGTATTAACTGAGGCAATTAGAACATGAACTGTAATAATGTGAAAGGTGAAGTGTTAGGGATACTTTAAATGTAAACATGAAGAAATTAACATTGCAACTACGTGTGGTTAGTTGAAAATATTAACGTGCAGAATTCTTACAAGTCGCTGACAAATACTCACACAATTGATGTGCTTATGTAACGTGTTCAATTAGATGTGCTCAGTAATAATGGTAATTTTATATGTGTCATTTCATGAGGCCTTCTGTTGTTTCTTATGTTGACCGATTTGTCTAGGCCTGAATTGTATTTTTCCCCTGGAACCTCTCGCATTATATTTATTAGTGAATTTCATGTGTTTGTTGGATTTGTTCTTTCTCACGATACTGTTGCAGGTGTAGAATTCATCCTTGTTAGCTAGAATAATGTCTTTGTTTTAGGAGTTAGGCTTAGGGAGGAGAGGATACATTGAACATTGATACTGATAATAAAGAACTGTTGTACTTTCTCATCGGAGTAAACCTTGGAGCATCGCTGCTGTATGGAAAATTCCCTACAAGGAGGTGGCTGGACTGGATGGTGTGATGCTGCAATGCATCTTGGTATACTACCTGTGAGAGTGAAGTATCGAAGTTAAAGACAGTTTCTGGGGACTTCTGCCTTGCCTTGAGAGAGAGAGCATCTAAGAATGAGCTCTGTATCTTTATGCTACTTGACCCATCTAAAAGTGAAGAGACTTCTTAGGAAGACTTCACGTGCTGACACTTTAGGGATCTTGCCTTGGGAAATGCTAAGTAGGGATATCACGCTGGTGGTAGTGTAGGGACAGAATAATGCTCTATACTCACGAAGTTCCAATGAAGGGGAATCTTGATGTTTGCGCTGTTTTTTTTCAGTATTCTGATCCTCAAACTATTATTCTGTGCATGCTGCACCACCTTAACTTCACCCGTAGGTTTGGCTTTGTTTTGGTTCCAATGTATTTCTGAAGTGCTTGTATGTCCAACTGTTCTTGGCTTTGTAATAAACAAACTAAATCTGATTGGGGGTCTGTGATTCTTCGTAGTCATAGTTCATTGGAACTGCAATGACTGATTGGCTAACAATTTTCTCCCCTCCACGCTTTCATCCTGATAAAAAGAGTCATCTGCCTGGAGTTCCAGAGTAGATCTAGAACATGGAACTCAGTTCTTTCAGTTGGTAGCAGTGTAGGATGGTTTTCACATGAGGGGGGAGAATCTAGAAAACTCTAGAAAAGACCTAAAGCCCCAAAATAGAGTCCAATGATCAAGAGCGGAGAACGACGGACTTTGGCAGAGACCAACGGAGATTAGTGGTGCGGTGAGAACAACGTCGAACAGAGGAGTGAGTATCAATAGGGATGTGTTGTATGTTGGATTGCGGGAGTGTGTTGCTTGTATGATGTCTGGCGGAGTTTGTGTGAAAGTCGAGTGAATGTGGTTTCGGGCCCCACTTGTCCAAGGTTTGTGAATTGAGTTTCAGACCCCAAAGTTGCCTAAGATCCTGCAATATATTAAGTGGTTTAAAAGACACAAATTTGTTGTGATTGTCTGACCACAGGTTTGAGGAGTTGTCTTGAGACCTCATCGGCAATTCCACCTAAGACAGGGAACTTTGCGTGGATGGGACGTGTGAGAATCGTATGGTAAACCTTGTGTGCAGGGGTGGACTATATTGATTCAGGTGACCAGCGCGGGTCGAGGGTCACTGTGTGCAAATGTTCTTGAGTGATTAAATTCTATCGATCTTTTAGAAAGGCAGACAATTACGGAGTTGTGATTGTGTGAGTGAACGTGAATGGAGAAATTGTTAAGGAGGGTGAACCGCTGCGAGGAAGAAAAGGTGATGTCAGGGGTTGCCAC
Organism: Calotriton arnoldi; assembly: GCA_963921515.1. Taxonomy (NCBI): domain Eukaryota; kingdom Metazoa; phylum Chordata; class Amphibia; order Caudata; family Salamandridae; genus Calotriton; species Calotriton arnoldi. The sequence continues at coordinate 686,971 of CAWUFW010008260.1, forward strand.
GCTGCGATAGGTGGGTTGGTGTAACTCCGTACTGGGATTGGTTGGTAGTCATCAGGAAGTTGTAATTGAGAAAATCTTGCCTGTTCAAGGAAAATTTTGATTTAATCATGCAATGCTTTTCGGTGTTACGGGATCTGTGCAGGGGAGATCGGGGAGTGGTTACTCGAGGGGGTGAGGAAGCACCGCCCGAGGATACTCTAGCACATTACATGGCAACAAATGTAGGACTCCATACTATAGTTTGGCTTCAAAATTGGCACCAAATCACTGAAAAAGAGGGAGATTGGCTTTCCCATGTTATGGTTCCTTTCGATTGGAGGTGTTGTATTAGTTGAGGGGAGTAATGTCTTCGCTACGGCCTCCACCTAGACCAACACAGTTTGAGGCATTAGATGTGTGGATGCGAGCAGCTCAGGCAAAGAACAGGGAGAGATTTCATGGAAAAATGAAAAAGGCAATGAAAGCATATCATGATGCACGATGGGATGCACAACTTAAGAGATGGAGAGTAGACACCATTGAGGGAGAGAAATTGTACCCAATGCTGGTGAGAGAGGGGGATACTATGGGAGTGATACCAATGGCAGCTTGTTAGACACATTTTTGGCAGAGCGTCCTCCACCATACAATCCACATTCAGAGGAAGGAAGGCGAGAATTGGCAAATGCAGCAAATATGGAAAGAACGGTAACATCACAGACAGGCCCTAGTGCGGGGGTAGTGGGAAGGATTTCAGCAGGAATAGAAGGAGCAGGGAGACCGGTGTTAGGAGGTGCAGAGTCAAGTAGAGTTTACAATGCTTTACGGTTGCCGGAAGCCCTTATGGTACCGGTCACTATCGGACCTGTTGTCTCTGTGTATGACCCAAGCTTAGTGGAAAACGCTAGTCAACAACAGCCAGGGTTAGAAGAAAGGGTCAGCTCAGGGGGAAATGTGACTATGAGTGGGAACAATCAGTTTCTGGTGCCTATAGAATCTAGTACCCCGTTGCCAGCAAGTGCAGATCCTTCAAGAGTACGTGTTTGGTCTAGTACCATACGATCTGTGTCATTAGTGAACTCAAATTCAGATTTGAGAATGTGGGAAGCTCCACTCAGGGGACTCATGGAAGGATACCAGAAGTACGCGCAGGTCAGGGAACCTCTGGAAATCAGCATGTCATGCAGACCCAAACGTCCGAGAATTGGCAGAGAAATCGGAGCAGTGAGGGAGAAGGACAGAGTAGCACGTCGAGTCAGGGTACAGTCAAGGCTGCAGTAAAGGGGAAATTGCTAGATGTAGTGAGGTTGAAGACTGAAGTGGATGAAATAATCTGTGGGAATTTGCCTTTGGAAAGGATAGAAGGATGTCACTTGTAAAGCGAGATGAGCACATGAGAAATTGGCAGAATTGGCCTAAAAATATGATGTTGACCTGTCCAAAACAGAAATATTACAGGGAAACCATAGGTTGAATTACAGTGATCAGGAGCTGGAAGAGAAAAGGGTAACAGGCTTGAAGACACACATTCGAGAGTTGATCATAGGGATGCGTGCATGGAGCATGCTTGACAAATGGGAGGAAAGATGGTCAAAGAAAAAGAGCGTTAGGAAGGTGATGGGAGAAACACCGCCTCCGGGAGGAGGAGTACCAGGAGTTGAGGCTTACCCATTGCCAGAGGTACCAAGCGGAGGGTATGTGCATGTGCCTTGGCGCAGGAGTGATTCAGCAGCATTCACAGATGATTTTCCTCGGCTGAGGGAGAAACCTGCTGAATGGTATTAGCAAGTTGATCACTTTGTAAAGATTTTGGAAGTGTTGTGGATTGACCTGAATACATTGTTTGATATTGGGGTTCCTAGTGACTTATGGTCTTCTTGTAAAATTGCTATTGATAATCCTTCAGCTGAACCAGACAGAGATCCCATAGCTCACGGTCCTTCACCTTTGGTTATGAAAAAGCTCGAACAGGTAATTAAATGGTTGCATTCTAACATAGCTCCACAAGATATCGATTGGGTTAAGATAGATAGGACGACCCAGGAACCCAAAGAATCAGGACATGCTTACTATGAACGGCTCTTCAATGCCTTCAAGTATTACAGCGGGTTAGATACTCTTGACCCTAAAGATATGGGGAAGTTCGTTTCCAAGTTTGTACTGGGACTGAGACCGGAAATTAGTGTTATGATTCAACAGCATTTCTTCTGCTGGCAAAACAAGTCAGTGGATGAAATTCTACGGTATGCCAGATATTGCAGTGATGAGGTGGATTCCAAGCACAGGAAAATAAAGGACAAGTTGATGTTGGTCCAGATGAGGAATGCGAACAGAGTAGATCAGGTGCAGGCATAAAAGGGAGCCTTAACCGCTTAACGGCGGTGCGAATTCCGCCGCGTTGCGGCGGTTTAATTAAGTGGGCGGGACGGCGTCGGCCAACGGACGTGCGCAGCACTACGGAGGTAGTGCTCGCGACAACCGTTGGCTGACAGAAGCAGCGAAGGGGTTAAATCGGAATCAGGGAAACAATCAAGGAGGGGGTTCAAAATGTCCCGAACAATGCTGAACAGGGAAAAAGGAAGGGTACAGACCCCAAGACAGGTATAGACATTACCACACAAAAGAAAACAAATGCTTGCCATTATTGTCACAACGCGCAAGTGTCGAGCAAATCCAGCAAATCAGTTGCAAGAAGGAGAGTTCGTACCGGCACCCGATGTTATAAACACTGTGACAAGACCCAGATCTCATAATGGGGGAGGTCAGAATCAACTAGTGCAAGTACCCCAACCTCTTAGAGTTCCGTAGAGTAATCGAGCGTATCACCAAATGCCCTTCATAGAAACTCTAGACGGTTTCAATCAGGACCTATCACAATGACGGTGCCTGAGGGGGGGAGGTAGACTGTATCCTTGGAGCAGTCTTCGAGGTAGACCAGAATGGACAGTATGTGGAGGCAGACATAGATGGTCATCCCATAACATTCTTGATTGATACTGGTGCTACCCATTCTACTGTGAGATCTGCAGCAGTTCCAAATCTACCCCTCTTGGGACAATCGATCCAAGTTGTGGTGTGCGATTCGAGTCTAGTCTTTTTGCTAGGACATGATCTCTTAAGTAAACTGAATTGTACCATCTATTGTACGCCCAAAGGAGTAGAACTACAGACTAATGATGATGACATTGCATTCAAATTGGCAAACCAGAACCACTGTGTAGACATGTTTTCCGTACTAACAGTGGATGACATGCCATGGGACCTGCGAGACACCATCTCTCCTGTGGTGTGGGACTTCACAGGGGAAGAGATAGGATTGATTTGAGGAGTTGAGCCAGTTCGTAGAGAGATCAAGCCAAATGCAGAATTTCCAAGAATGCCCCAATACAGCCTGACTCTGAAAACGGTGGCAGGGATTACACCTGTGATTGATTCCATGATTTCACAGGGCATCTTGAAAGGGATAATAGGAAGTCCATGCAATTCAACCATAATGGGGTTGCAGAAGCTGAGCGGCAAATATCGCATAGTTCAAGATTTGAGAAAAATCAATGCGATTGTGATTCCATGTTGTTCCGTGGTACCGAATCCATCTGTGATCCTGTTTCAGATTCCTTGCGAGGCTGAATGGTTTACTGTGATCAATTTGTGCCAAGCATTTTTCTCCATTCCATTGCATGAGGAAACCAATTTTTATTTGATTTCCGGCTAGAGAATCATGTTTTAACATGATGTCGTATCCCAGAAGGGTATACTGAAAGTCTATCCATCTTTAACCAGATTTTGAAAAAGAACCTTGAGAGCTTGGTGCTGCCACAGAATTCAGTGCTCGTGCAGTACATTGACGACCTCTTGATTGCATCAGAGACAGAAGAGGCTTGTAGGGATGATACCACTGTTCTATTGAATCATTTGGCAGAAAATGGACACAAGGTGTCACCGAGCAAGCTTCAGTATTGCTTGACTGAAGTTCAGTATTTGGGTCATCGCATCGAAAAAGGCAAGAGAAAGGTTTCACTAGACCGCATTGAGGTGATCATGAAAATGAATGCGCCTACAACACAAAAGGAAGTCAGGATGTATTTGGGAATGGTTGGCTACTGCCGGCAATGGATTCCAAACTTCTCGCTGCAGGCGAAGCCCTTACAGAGCCTGACACACAAAGATGTGAGCGATCCAGTACCATGGGATAACAATTGCTTGGTTGCCTTTTTGGAGCTGAGGGAATGCCTTTGTCGAGCTCCAGCTCTGGGACTGCCTGATTACAACAAAGCATTTTTCACTATTCTGCTGTGAAAGGAAGGGTTGTGCTGTATCTGTACTCATCTAGGCGCATGGTGGTGCTTGTAGACCAGTGGCCTATTTCTCAGCTACATTAGATCCTGTAGCTTCAGCGTAGCCCGGATGTCTCAGATCCGTTGCTGCAACAGGTGTCAGCATTGAAAGGTGTGAAAGTATTGTGATGGGTCATCTTCTTACTGTTTATGTTCCACACTCAGTTGAGCTCCTGATGACGAGAACCAAAACACAGCATTTGAAGAATAATAGACTCACCAGATATGAACAAATCTTGTTAGCCGCTGAAAACATTACCTTGAAGAGGTGCTCTGTGTTAAATCCTGCTACCTTGATGCCTATTCCAAATGTTGTTGTGGAAGATTATGAGGACCATGACTGTCTGGATGTGACTGAACTTTGTACCAAACCGAGACCCGACATTGTCGATGAACCTCTGCTTGAGTCTGATCAAATCCTTTTTGTTGATGGTTAATGCTTAAGGGACAATGAAGGTTACCTAAGAGCAGCTTTTGCTGTATGTACCATTTCTGGAGTTGTGAAAGCTGCTTAGTATACTCCGCACAAGTAGCTGAAATCATTTCTTTGACCCGTGCATGTCTTGCTTCTGATCAAATCCGAGTCACCATCTATACCGATAGCCAGTACAGTTTCAGTGTGGTTCATGACTTCTGACAACTATGGTCACAGAGGGGGTTCTTACCGTCATCAGGATCTCCCATTAGGAATTGGGAGAATGTGAGACAACTGTTGGAAGCCTTGCAGTGACCAAGGGAAGTGGCAGTCAGGAAGTGCGCTGCCGATGGGAAAGGGGAAGATTATGTGACCGCGAGGAACAGATATGCGGATAAAGTAGCCCGCTTTTGTGCAACTCATGCATGCATTCTTAATGGGGAATATTCTGGCGAGAGCACAGAAAGAACCGAGCTCAGCATGATGCTAGCCATGGTGGATACCTGGGATGAGGTCAGGCATCTGCAGGGAGAAGCGTCAGATGCCTAACAGGCTGGTTGGGTCAGAGCAGGTTGTGTAATTAGGGAAGATGGTATTGGGTCTCAACTGACGGTAGAGCAGTGTTGCCAGATTGTTTACTGAATCCTATGGCAAGACAGATTCATGGAGCAGTTCATGTTGGAAGAGATGCAATGGTGCGAGTGTTCAGACAAATGTGGTTTAACCAGATGTTTCGTGTGGTTGCTGATGCAGTGTGGCATCGATGTATCATGTGTCAACAGATGAATGCTGGTAAGAAAACTGTTGTTGCCTTGAGACACATTGGAAGGTCGGGAGGTCCCTTCAACGGCTTGAGATACATTCTGGCTGTAGTGTGCATCTTTTCACGGTGGGTGGAAGCACATCTGACTAGAAGGTGTGATAGCCTCACAGTAGCCAAATTATTGTTGAGGGAGCTTATACCTCGGTTTGCATTTCCAACTACATTGGAGTCGGATAGAGGAACTCACTTCCATAGTGAGATCATGAAGCTGTTGTGCACTGCCTTGAATGTCGATCAAAGATTACAGTGTAGCTACAAGCCAGAAGCGTCAGGAATGGCGAAGCAAATAAATGGGACACTAAAGATGAGAATAGCAAAGGTGTGCTCTTTGACGTCTCTGAACTGGCCTGATGCATTGCCTTTGGTGTTGATGAATTAGCGCAGCATTCCAGACAGGAGGACTGGGAAATCCCCTCATGAGATCCTCATGGGGAGGGTGATGCACTTGCCTCCAGTGCCATCCACAGTATTAATTAACATCACCAATGATTCGGTTCTTAACTATTGCAAAGGATTGGCTGATGTGGTTCGTTCTGTGTCTTACCAGGTTGAAGCTGTGACTGCACCGACCTCGAAAGACCTCTGCCATGACTTGAGCCCGGGGGATTGGGTCCTGGTCCGAAAACATGTAAGGAAGAACTGTCTCGATGCAAGTTGGCGAGGTCACTACCAGGCGATTTTGGTGACGAATACTGCTGTGAAGTGCGGAGGAATGCCGAACTGGATACACACCTCCCACACCCGTAGAGTGTCAGAACGCTCAGAAGAACAGCTCCTCTCCCTGAAGTGACTCCAGCCATGGTTGCAAGACCACTGGAGAGGGCAAGCCAAGCTGTGAGGGTTCCTGGAGAGGCTGGATACCCACCAGGTCGAGCTGACGGGGGTCACACTACACTAGGCCCAGGTAAAGACTCTGAGGGAGACGGTAACGTTGCAAGTGGTATACAGTCTGACTCAGCTGAAGAGACTTGGTGTGGAGAATGGACGGGTGCAATGGAAGAAAACTGAAGACGGGAGAGAATCTTGGCCTGTGAGACAGAAAAAGATGAATCTGAGACTTGCTCCGGAAAGAGACCTTGCTCTCATAACTGAATCATCTGAATCCGGTCAAAGTGAGTCCGAACAAGCGCATGGCAGTATGAGGTGGTCGAGGAGAGTGAGAGTACCATGTCAGAGATACGCCTCTCCGGAGTGGACTTACATTGTTACAAATGCCGGGGAGCATGAGGTCCGGGAGAGTGAGGTGCGGGACGTCAGTGCTGATAATTGAAATTGAACTGCTAGTCCCTGGAGTAGAGGCTAATAGAATTCTGACATTGACTGTACCATATTCACCAAGACTGAGTGGCTTACGGAGCTAGATTTTGGAAGATCTCACGTTTCTAACTTTTGGGAATCAGCCACCAGCTCAAGAGATTGCAGCATTTCGCATTGAACTTTTGCAGCGTATCATTGAAGAAATTGACTCCGATCTCATAAGGGATGTAAATTGAACTTTGAACTGTAAATAGAAATCCTTTTTCTCAAAAGAAGATAACCTAGGCCCGAGTGGAAGAAGAATAAAATTAGGGAGTTTTCCATAGAAGAATAAAGAGGGCTAGGGAAGTGTTCCAAGCTGTGTAAATATTGTGCCATGAACTGAAAACTGTTTCCACAATTTCAAGAAACTGTGTATGAACTTTATTGTGCAACAGAGAGAGGCAGAGAAAGAGACTTTCCATTGATCCTCTTACAGTTACGATCCGAACTCAGTTGAAAATAGAGTCTGGAAATTCGAACCTTAGGCTCAAATGTATTAGGTACACTTATTGTAGGAGTGAGCCTAGTAATAGCTGTAGTCATCGTTATGTCCATTATAAGTTCACACGAAGCTGAGGTTAAGGGAGTGGGAGTACATGGGACATCCATACCTACTACTTCTAGCTCAAAAGAGGATACATTAGGAGCTTAAAGTGCTTTGATAGAACAGACTAGTCGTTTATTGCATGTAGATTTGTCCAAAGGTGATTATACAGTGAATGCTTATGCAAAGTTATAGCATGAGTATGTAAATGCTATCGATGTGAGAGATTGTTATGTGTGTATGTAATTGCCTGCATCTATTGAGGAGGGTATCAAGTATCATCACCTGCCCTTGACGTATGGTATTAGTTGTAGTTTGCTGCTTAGCATGTTTTATGGAAATGGTTATTATGAGTACTACTTCTCGAATTATGATTTGGTGCTTTCAGAAATTCCAGTCTTTAAGCATCTGAACAAATATGACTATTACAAGCAAGAAGAGAGAATGGGAAAGTATTTTGTACCTATTGCTACCCTACATACAGCTTATGCACATAGACACAACTTGGCTTGTACATTTACTGAGATAGAAAAGAAGTTTGTAGACCAAGTAGAAGATAGACATAGAGGACTAACAGTTAAACTTAACAGTAGGGAGGAGGTTTTCAAATGGACCAAGGAAGTGTTGGCTCACCAGGCTAAGGGAAGTTATGGTTCAATAGCTTTAGATTGGGAACAGCGAGGGAAGCTTTGCATTCGAGAAGTACAGACGTATTATTATGATACCATCTTTGTAGGACAGAGTGCATGCAAACACACATTTTTGATTGACGTTTCTTCAAAGACGTTCTTGCAGGATGCAGTGCAAGTGGTGCCAAATGTGTATTTTGTGTGTGGGAAAATCCGTATGTCCGATTGCCGAACAATTGGTATGGCACATGTTATGTTGCTGTTGTGTTTCCTAGGATATATCACGTAGAGGACTTGAAGAGTTTGGAAGGGAAGTCACCACACAGAGAGGGACGTGGTACTAGTGCAGGAGAGATTGTAGGAGATGTGTTTGGAGCAATGATACCCAGCTTGGGAGTGGTCTTAAATGATGTCAAGATTAGAAGGTTGGGTACAAAGTTCCTCTATATTGAAAAGGTGGTTAGAAAAGGTGGTTAGAAACCGGGTGGAGGACAGAGTGTAGTGTGTCAGGGAAGACCACTACGTGTATGCCATAAAAAAGAAAAAGGGGTGAATTCCTTTCGGAACTAGGGCTCTCACACACCCAGCAAGCTAGGTGTCATGCTTCATCATATGAGCCTGCCCCTCGTCAGGTCGGGCGCTGCAATACCTGACGGGCACCCAATCCGGGGCTCTTTGTCGGGGATCTTTGTTCCTACCGGTAGGTGCAGTGGGGGTGAGGGGCCTAGTGTGTAGATGTGAGGTATAGTGAGAATAAAATAGGTCAGTTAATCCTAAAAACCTTTATTGGGAAGGTAAACTGCATAATGTAAAAGAGTGAGAGGGGTACAGGACTAGTACTGATGCATCTAGTGATAAATGCCCGGCTCTCAAGTGATCGACATGTTTCGTGCCATTTGTAGTCCTATAGATCAGGGCACTTCCTCAGGATCGAATTGAACGCTATCTACACTGCAAAGGTAAGTGAAATACTACATACCCAAAACACAGGTAGTTGACCTACAAAAAGTAAAAACATATAGGCATGTAAATGATATGTACAAACATACTAAGTCCTCATTACCCACCATACTATAGTGCTATTAAAGGCCGCACAGATCGTGGGTCACCCAGTGCGCACTAGATGTGGTCCCTTAACCACACTATGTGGGACAGTGAATTAGATAAGGTCATATCTGTATCAAGTCTCTTCTGTAAAATAGTATAGTTAGAACCAGGGTGATGGCATCTAAATTGAAGCAGTCATCCGGACAATCATATGACTCACCTGGTCTGTAAGTAAAGTATACTTGCAACAGTGAGTCGGCGGTATAAAAGGACACCAATTGGGTCCTAGGGAGAGGATAAAATGCATGAAGGAATGGTCAAGATTCGCAGAAAGTTGATGTGGGCAGAACTCGACCAAGTAGCAGGCTTGCCAATCACCAAAGGGATGTAAGAACAACCGGTCGCTCACCGGTAGACAAGAACCATTAGGGGACCCTGCCCGAGGTGTAAGATCAAGTCAGCAGCTCCCCCCAATGACGCGCGTGTGCCCCAGAAACCGCCCGGTCAATCCAATGCTAAGAGACCAGATGGATGCAGAAGGGACGCCGCGGGGCCCGGGAAGACCACCCACAAGGACCCGAAATAACACCAGGAAGCCTCGTGGTCACAGAAGGGGGGTCAAGTCGCGGGGATGCGAACACCGCTGCACACACTCACCTATGGTAATTGAAGGGCACCAATACAGGTTACTCACCGGCGGATTAACGCTCCTTGCGTTAAGACCTACCCTGCCGCCGACACCGGGATGGTGGCAGGCAGGGAGCCGGAGAAATATAAATAAGCGAACAGACGCCCAAATGTGGGCGGTTCCCGTGACACAGTCCGAAGCACGTGGGGTCAAGAACCAGGTGACTCGACTGGATTGCAAGGCACGCTTGGTAAATAAAGCAGCAGCCATATTTGAATGAGCAAATTATATATAAAAATTATATATAAGGAGACCTAGTAGCACTCTAAACTCTACATAGAGTGCCACTAATGGGTATTAATGTACCCAGTGCTTAAAGGGGATAGAGCGAAATAATTTGTAAAATATGGTGATTCGTGCAATGTAAAGCAATATTCCCTGCAAAAAGCCTTCGCCTGAAGTTAAAGCGGCGTGCTGTAAAACGAGCAATAAATCATGTCTAGCTACAGACATCCCGTAAATACGTGGGATAGAACTGGGATTGACAGGGAGTCAGTACTAGCACAGGAAAATGCTAACAATCTGGTGATCTATGTGGCGGCCATGTTGGAATATATCAAACCACACTGTTGCACAGACTCGAGTGAATGGTCAGATGGTAATATCGTGTTAACAGCTACTAATATAGTCCAAGGTGCACAGTTGATACCCAATATAGCCACCTATGTATAGATCATGGATGGTGACCCTCCTGACTGAAGAGACTCCATTCACGAATGGAGGAAACCAAGCAAACAAATCCCATAATCATGGAATAACTCATGATGTGTACTGTAGAAGGGGGCCATAGTGTTGGTAATTCAGGTAAGTGCACCCCACGGTATATCATCATTGAGTCCATTGGTATGTGTGGACAATCTGTGCACCCATCTTTGTTCCGCTTTGAACAATACAGTTTTGGTGGCCTGGGGATATGATTCTAGAACTATCCAACGCAGTGTTTCAGGGGCATGTTGTGCATCCTTAAAATGTGTGTACAATTTAGTGGTGACCCTTTTGCACCTGATGTTACTTTTATGCTCTGATATACGGGTCTTAATCGATCGCATAGTCATACCTATGTATTGGAGACCACAGGGACAGATCAACATATAAATACATTGTTTCGTGTTGCAATTTGTGTGTCTCTTCAAGGTCCATATGAAGTTGGATGACAGGGATATTTTCTTGGACGTAATAGTGAGTGGGCAAACGATGCAAGAACCACATGGGTAATGTCCAGTGACTACCGGGAGGGAAATTCTCAGTCAGAGCCAGGGTAGCGCAATCTTTGAATTTCTTTGAATTCAAACAACAACTATTTCACCAGAGTCAGGGAACGTCTATGGGGAGTACCTTTGCTCCCAGTCTAGCGTGCCTTTACATGACAGCTTTTGAAAGGGACGTAATCCTTAACACTACTAATCCATATTACAACAACTTGAAGCTATGGAAACGCTTCATTGATGATATTTTGGTGTTTTGGCATGGTAGTCTATCGACCTGCGAGGATTTTGTCAGGTGGATTAACATCCAGAATGATCACCTTAAATTTTCACACAACATCTCTGATACCACCGTTCCTTTCTTGGACATAAACATCACACTGAGTGCAGGTAGCCTGAACAGCTCTCTATATAAGAACCCCACTGACCGCAATAGCTTACTCTTGTATAACATCCACCACCCCAAAGCACTAAGAGATAATCTGCCATTTGGGCAATTCTTGTGGATTAGACGTAATTGTAAGCTGGTCAGCGATTACAAAAGAGAAGCCGACATTTTAGCATCCAACCTCAAGGCAAGGGGCTATCCACAGAAACAAGTAAGAGAATCATTGAAGAGAGCTAGGAACAATCCTAGAGAGTCTCTACTTGAAGTACACCAAAAACCAACCACTGACACCTTGACTTGCGTGACATCATTTACCCCAGATTCCCCACGAATCAAGCGGATCATTTTGAAACACTGGGATATTTTGAACACAGGCGACCTTCAATTACCCAAACCTAGGTTCGCATATAAAAGAACCCGCAACCTTAAGGATACCTTGATACATACAAGACCTAGGAGACAAAACATCGACACACAGAGGACCCTCTGGGGCCTCCCGGTAGTCACTGGACATTACCCATGTGGTTCTTGCATCGTTTGCCCACTCACTATTACGTCCAAGAAAATATCCCTGTCATCCAACTTCATATGGACCTTGAAGAGACACACAAATTGCAACACGAAACAATGTATTTATATGTTGATCTGTCCCTGTGGTCTCCAATACATAGGTATGACTATGCGATCGATTAAGACCCGTATATCAGAGCATAAAGTAACATCAGGTGCCAAAGGGTCACCACTAAATTGTATACACATTTCAAGGATGCACAACATGCCCCTGAAACACTGCGTTGGATAGTTCTAGAATCAAATCCCCAGGCCACCAAAACTGTATTGTTCAAAGCGGAACAAAGATGGGTGGACAGATTGTCCACACATACCAATGGACTCAATGATGATATACCGTGGGGTGCACTTACCTGAATTACCAACACTATGGCCCCCTTCTACAGTACACATCATGAGTTATTCCATGATTATGGGATTTGGTTGCTTGGTTTCCTCCATTCGTGAATGGAGTCTCTTCAGTCAGGAGGGTCACCATCCATGATCTATACATAGGTGGCTATATTGGGTATCAACTGTGCACCTTGGACTATATCAGTAGCTGTTAACACGATATTACCATCTGACCATTCACTCGAGTCTGTGCAACAGTGTGGTTTGATATATTCCAACATGGCCGCCACATAGATCACCAGATGGTTAGCATTTTCCTGTGCTAGTACTGACTCCCTGTCAATCCCAGTTCTATCCCACGTATTTACGGGATGTCTGTAGCTAGACATGATTTATTGCTCGTTTTACAGCACGCCGCTTTAACTTCAGGCGAAGGTTTTTTGCAGGGAATATTGCTTTACATTGCACGAATCACCATATTTTACAAATTATTTCGCTCTATCCCCTTTAAGCACTGGGTACATTAATACCCATTAGTGGCACTCTATGTAGAGTTTAGAGTGCTACTAGTTCTCCTTATATATAATTTTTATATATAATTTGCTCATTCCAATATGGCCGCTGCTTTATTTACCAAGCGTGCCTTGCAATCCAGTCGAGTCACCTGGTTCTTGACCCCACGTGCTTCGGACTGTGTCACGGGAACCGCCCACATTTGGGCGTCTGTTCACTTATTTATATTTCTCCGGCTCCCTGCCTGCCACCATCCCGGTGTCGGTGGCAGGGTAGGTCTTACGCAAGGAGCGTTAATCCGCCGGTGAGTAACCTGTATTGGTGCACTTCAATTACCATAGGTGAGTGTGTGCAGCGGTGTTCGCATCCCCGCGACTTGACCCCCCTTCTGTGACCACGAGGCTTCCTCGTGTTATTTTGGGTCCTTGCGGGTGGTCTTCCCGGGCCCCGCGGCGTCCCTTCTGCATCCATCTGGTCTCTTAGCATTGGATTGACCGGGCGGTTTCTGGGGGACACGCGCGGCATTGGGGGGAACTGCTGACTTGACCTTACACCTCGGGCAGGGTCCCCTAATGGTTCTTGTCTACCGGTGAGCGACCGGTTGTTCTTACATCCCTTTGGTGATTGGCAAGCCTGCTACTTGGTCGAGTTCTGCCCACATCAACTTTCTGCGAATCTTGACCATTCCTTCATGCATTTTATCCTCTCCCTAGGACCCAATTAGTGTCCTTTTATACCGCCGACTCACTGTTGCAAGTATACTTTACTTACAGACCAGGTGAGTCATATGATTGTCCGGACGACTGCTTCAATTTAGATGCCATCACCCTGGTTCTAACTATACTATTTTACAGAAGAGACTTGATACAGATATAACTTTATCTAATTCACTGTCCCACATAGTGTGGTTAAGGGACCACATCTGGTGCGCACTGGGTGACCCACGATCTGTACGGCCTTTAATAGCACTATAGTATGGTGGGTAATGAGGACTTAGTATGTTTGTACATATCATTTACATGCCTATATGTTTTTACTTTTTTTGTAGGTCAACTACCTGTGTTTTGGGTATGTAGTATTTCACTTACCTTTGCAGTGTAGATAGCGTTCAATTCGATCCTGAGGAAGTGCCCTGATCTATAGGACTACAAATGGCACGAAACATGTCGATCACTTGAGAGCCGGGCATTTATCACTAGATGCATCAGTACTAGTCCTGTACCCCTCTCACTCTTTTACATTAGGCAGTTTACCTTCCCAATAAAGGTTTTTAGGATTAACTGACCTATTTTACTCTCACTATACCTCACATCTACACACTAGGCCCCTCACCCCCACTGCACCTACCGGTAGGAACAAAAGATCCCCGACAAAGAGCCCCGGATTGGGTGCCCGTCAGGTATTGCAGCGCCGACCTGACGAGGGGCAGGCTCATATGATGAAGCATGACACCTAGCTTGCTGGGTGTGTGAGAGCCCTAGTTCCGAAAAGGGAATTCCCCCCCTTTTTTCTTTTTCATGGCATACACGTAGTGGTCTTCCCTGACACACTACACTCTGTCCTCCACCCGGTTTCTAACCACCTTTTCTAACCACCTTTTCAATATAGAGGAACTTTGTACCCGTTTTGCTTACTAGTCCTTGTGGGGCACGTACGCTGGACCTCGTTAAAAACGCTCCTCAGTCCCTCCCTTTGTTGAATAAAAAGATTAGAAGGTTGTCAACTATATAGATAAGATGTCAGTCAATACAGCACAGTCATTGGTACTCGTAGATGGAGAGATTGTCTTGATAAGAGCTATGGTGATGCAAAACCATCTTGCTTTAGACGTGTTATTAGCAAAAGAGGGCAGAGTCTGTAAAATGCTGAGGGTTCAACAGTGCTGTACTTCTATCCCAGACCATAGTATGTAACTGAGGAAGTATATAAGTAACATCACTGAGATACACCATGAGATACATGATTTGGCAACTGAGGCGATTTGGAGCAAAGTTGGAAAAGGGTATGGAAAGGATGTAAGTTGGTTTGCAAGCCTTGGGAAAGGAATTCTTGGTTGTATCCTGAAGCCAATAGTAACACTTGTGGTTTGTGTCATCTTGTTGATGGGAATGGTGAAGGCTTACAAGTGGCATCAGTCGAGGTGAGCTGAGAATTCTCTTAGAGAACGAAAGAGGAGACTGGAGAGACTGCAGGACAGTCACTATGAGAATATTAACAGCTTAGAAAGATTTTGACACGGGAGACTGGCTACAACATCTGTTTAGGTCAGTTCTTCCTACAGGGAGTTGTAATGTGGGTGTGATGACGCTTGTCATCAGAGGGGGGACTGTTAGAGCGCAAAGTTTGCTCTTTCATTTGTAGGGGTGCATTATAATCATGACTAGTTTGCACCTACATATAATCCTTTATTTTATTAACTTAGTCCACTAGAACGTGAACTGTAATAACATGAAAGGTGACGTGTTAGGGATATTTTAAATGTAAACATGAAGAAATTAACATTGCAACTACGTGTGGTTAATTGAAAATATTAACGTGCAGAATTCGTACAAGTCGCTGACAAATACTCACACAATTGATGTGCTTATGTAACATATTCATTTAGGTGTGCTCAATAATAATGTTCATTTTATATGTGTAATTTGATGAGGCCTTCTGCTGTTTCTTATGTTGACCAATTTCTGTAGCCCTGAATTGTATTTTTCCCCTGGAACCTCTTGCATTAGATTTACTAGTGAATTTCATGTGCATGTTGGATTTGTTCTTTCTCACCTTTCTGTTGCAGGTGGAGAATTCATCCTTGTTTGCTAGAATAATGTCTTTGTTTTAGGAGTTAGGCTTAGGGAGGAGAGGCTACATTGAACGCCGATACTGATAATAAAGAACTGTTGTACTTTCTCATCAGAGTAAGCCTGGGAATCAAGGTCATCTTGCTAGGCCCAGGAGCATCACTGCTGTGTGGAAAATTACCTTTATGTGCAGGAAGGGACACCTTCCTGCACATAAACAATCATTCATGCAACTTGTTGTTTCAGTGTGTGCTGCATTAACAGCAAAAACGAGGAGAACTAAATCATTTCTCCTCGTTACACCATGCTAAGACCAGGTTTTCCCTGGTCTTAATTTTGGCGAGGCCTCCTATTTACGCCACCCTCTTAAATAGGGGTCAGCGTCAAAATCAATGGGTGTTGTGGTGGAACACCCACCACAACACCTATTGCCCACCCCTTTCAAGTTAAGTTTAGCGTGAAAGGGGGCCTTATTTACAAGGCGGCGTTAAGCCATGTTAAGTGGATTAACGCTGCCTTGCAAATAAGGTGAAGCCCCTATCGCCACTGGAACATTTAAAAAAGTGATGTCCCTGTGGTGATAGGGGCTTGTAAATATGGCCCTTGGTGGTTGTTGTGGGTTCAGGGGGCCGTTGCGGTGTGACGGCTGGAGGTGTAAGGAAGATGGGACGAGGGCAGGGAGTTGATGGGGTGCTAACAATAATGCTGAGGTACATTAAGGGCTGATTACAAAGTCTTTAACGAGATCCTATTGAGACCAAGAGAGATGGACATGCTGCTGTTTCTATGATATTAAGTCGGGCAGCTCCCTGCTGTGCTCCTCGGAATATTAGCACCCTGGACCTGGGCCCATCTCGCCCATGCCCAAGGCCGCTCTGTCTACAATATCTAACGCGCTGGATGGCTAATATGGTAATGTATTCTATTGGTGAAGCATTTGTATGGAGTCTCACATACCTAGAGCGACCACAAAGCGCTTCTGTGTGGCTAATAAGAGTGTACTTTATTCGTGATGATTGCTTTGTAGAGTTTGATTTTAAAGAGTAGCTGTAGGAAGCTGGCTCTGTATATACTATACCAAAGTAAGGTATAGTGTGCACAGAGTCCAGGGAGTTCCCAAAGGTATAGCAGAGGCTAAATTAGGTAAGTACTAACAGCTCTCTTTGTGGTAGTGTGGGGGAGCAGTTAGGCTTATCCAGAGGGGGTGTTCAGCATTTATTGTATTCACTCAATCAAGACTGATGGCACACACTCAGAGACAGAATCCAGACCAATTGGGTAAGTATAAAAAAAAGGTATACTTGTATTTTATTTCTAGATCAAGCAGGACTTGGTACAGGTAGGTAAAATATACTTTCAATTGTAAACCTTTACACAGAAATGTAATTGAGGAGCAATCTGAAATTGTTACAGGTTGGTCTTCATTCAGAACGCTGTTCACATTACACAATAATTACTTTTAGACTACTTTTCAGTTACTTTTAGATTACTTTGATTACTGGGGATGGTATGCCTAGATACCACACTTAAGGATCTCACAATACAAGGTAAGTAAGACTTTTCTTGGCTTGAGTTATAGTTACTGTTTTCCCACAAAACAACAGTTCAACGCTTAAAACATTTTTAGGCCTAAAATCTCATAACACGGGTTCCTATGGAAAAAAAGGGTTATCGGTTTTACAGGTAAGTAACCATCTAACAAGTGGGAGTTTTGGGGGTTAGGACCAAGATTCCCCAAGGTCTAGGTAGGCACTCAAGTAGCACCACCAGCTGCACTGGGACTGCCGGGTGCAGAGTGCAGGGGCCCAATGTTAGCCAATGGGGCTAAGGGGGCCTTTGGTTAGGGACTGCTTACAAGCAGGCAACTCGGATGTGGGAAAAAAGCTCCTGGGGTTAAGGTCAGCACTGCAGGGGCCAACGTCCAGCACAGGAGCTGCACCACCAGCGGCACTGGGGCGGCCGGGTGCAGGGTGCCAAGAAGACGTCGGGGACCCTGTGTTTTTCAATGGAGACCTTTGGTTCGGCAAAGTTGCTGCAGGCTCAGGCAGGGAGACTTCCCGAAGGTGACCACTGGCTGGAAAGGTAAATTGGGTTCTTGGGGGATGCCTGGACACCATTGGTTGGGCCATCCAAGGCCGTGGGGCATAGGGTTTAGGGGTGTTCTGGCTTTGGGTTTTCTTACCAACTCCTGTCGAGGTCGGGGGGACCCTTCAGACAGAGGCTGCAGGTGTCGTCTTGGAGCTTGAGGGAGGTTGGAGATCGCCAGATCCCAGGTCAGGATCACCGGAGAGACCTCCTTGTTGTGTTGGGCCACTCAAACTCGGGCTGTGGGCACCGGGTACAGAGTGGTGCAGAATCACGGAGTCACCGGAATCCGCATTCTGGTCTTGGAGTCTTTGTTGAGCAAATCTGGTGCTCACGGGAGACAGAGTCTGTAAGGTGAGTGCAGGGCAGGTCCTCCGGGCTCTGGGGGGCTGCGGGCTGCTGGCTGCTGGACATGCCGGTTTCTTTGCTGTTGGCAATTGGGAGTTGGGACAGGCCGGTAGGGCTGGGGCAAAGCTGTAGGTGTCCTCTTCTTACTGGGTCAGCACGGCTCTTCGGTCCTTCTTTCTTCCTTGAATCTGAGGAGGCAAGGTTTCAGGTTTGCCCCTAAATTCTAGATCCAGGCATCTTTAAAGGGGTGTGCAGGTCGGGACCAATGGGTCCCTTCCTTTGGGTGGGTACACCCCCTATTATGCCACCCTCCAGAGGGAGGGAGGCATGAGCCTCTCCCTAATTGGCTGCAGGGGTGGGGTTGGCAAAGGTGGGCACACCTCTCTCCCTAACTTGGCTTTCCCACTGGTTCTCCCGCCCAAAGTGGGGGCCAGAACTTGTGGGAGCCAGTTGCTGGGGGCAGCAAAAGGCAGGGACAGCTTCCAAAGGTGACAGGCCTTTGAAGCTTCCCCTTCGTGGACCGAGCCCATCCTGGGGGAGGAGGCATGACACCTCTGCCCAGGATGGGCTTTGTTTCTGGACCCAGAGAATGGAGGCTCTCTAGCCAGGGGTCCAGGAACCTCTCTAGTGGTGGCAAATGGCGGGCAGCCATTCAGGATGGTCAATTTTCAGGGGGCACGTCTAAGATGCCCTCTGAGTGCAGTTTACATTGAGTCCCACACTGGCACCAGTGTGGGTTTAATGTGCTGAGAAGTTTGTTAACAGACTTCCCAGTGTTTAGTTAAGCCATTATGGAGCTGTGGAGTTTTTAATGACCAACTCCCAGACCATATACTCTTTATGGGTTTACTACACTTACAATGTCTAAGAATGGACTTAGACACTGTAGGGGTACAGGGCTCATGCAACTGTACCCTCACCTGAGGGCTTGTGCACCCTGATAAAGGGGTGACTTACCTAGGCCTCAGGCAGTGGGTTGCAGGCATGGCACACAGGGATGTGTGCCATGTCAACTCTTCACTTTTATCTGCACCAAGACAGGCAGCCTGCCATGGCAGTGTGTGGATGTTAAGGTGCAGGGCCTCTAAGGGTGGCACAATAGGTGCTGTAGCCCTTAGAGGCCTTCCCTGGTCACAGTGCCCTTGGTACCTATGGTAACGTTTACAAGGGGCTTATCTGTGGCCAGAGAGGTGCCAATTGTGGGTACAATGGTACAGTCTTGGGAAAGAACACAGGCCCTGGGAATCTGATTGGCAGGGACCCAGGACACTATATATGTTAGTGGAGCACTCCTAAACTCAACTCAGATTCTGAATAGTAATCCTTTTTGCCCTAGCGTGCTACATTGGGAGGCATGATGTCTAGCATGCCTCAAAAATATCAAAATCACACATTCAAGTACATGTACTTGTTCCAATGTGCACAATTTGCAAAAACAAACGCTTACAATTTGTTATCTTCTTCTCACAATGATTTATATTTGAATAAAGTATTATCACTTCAAATCTTCATGAAACATATACAAAATTCATAAATGCTTAATATCAACATATATGTTTATACATTTTTTCGATCTGTTCACATCACAGATTATATATTTCAGCCTTTAACATGCAAATATTCTTTCTTCCATGCCCATGCCCATGCATTTCGGGACTTGTGTCCCTTCATCAGGGGCCAATCTGTAAAAAATGAAAACAATGTGCAGAGTGAACCTTATGTCATCCTTCTATAAGAGCACTTCTACTCCGTGCTATATATTCACAATTAAACATCATGCTTACCGGCAATGATTTTGTTGCCAAATAGTCTTATTCAATTTAAAATGCAAAATCCAGTGTCTTAATTACACCCAATAAGTTGTTAGTCCCCATGTTCCACACCTTGTGTGCTTATGAAAACGTAAACTCAGTGAGTATCATATGGGAAAATGACACCTCTCACCATTCATACTGTAAACTGCTCTTCGTGATACTACAAAACTTACTCAATGAAAAGAAAGTATAAACGCCGCAACTTCAGTTCTTGAAAATCTAAAAACAACCACCCAATCTATTGGTCAAATCATCATATTGCTAATGTCTGCATCACTGTCACACTACTGCCTACAAGTTCTATGATACATGACGTTGTTAACTGACCTGGTATCTGTAAGCTGCTCCAATCATACAATACACGATTCCAACCCCGATGTTCATGTCGGAAACACTAAAGTGCATAATTCATTACTGCCGTTCCAATGGAAAATATGCTCTATTTACACAGCCTCCTTTTAACTCAAAACCGATTTTACAACACTCAGCCCCCTCGCGCTTACCTCGAAGCATGAAGAAAGAAAATTCCAACGGATTTCGCACGCCACTGATGATCGTACAAGCCTGACGCTCAAGCTCTCTATTTAAACGATCCTACATTGTCAGAGATAAATGACGGACTACTGTGCATCGACCTGCAGTTCCCAGAACTTTTACCGCCATCTTGGAAGAGTAATTTGAAATTAGCTCATGAGTGGATCGAACAACTGAAAACAAAAGAATTGTTATAGTTTCATTCTGCCCTCCTCTCAACGTACTCAAAACATTGCCCCATGGCATTATAAACATCAACATCCCTCCAAAAATCCAGTGTTCTATCAAATCTCGTGAGTAGTTATACTAAGAATGGTCAAATACAGACTCATGCACAACTGCCCAGATAACCATACTATGGGTAAAATCGATGTCGATCTAGGAACTGACCTACACGCCAAGAAAAAGAAAACTTTCATTCCAAGAACGTAATGAAAGTCAAATGATCAGAAACATCATTCACTCCTGTATAGTCACAGTGTCATGTAGTCGTTAGTATATGTCCCATCAAACCTAATGCATACAGTGTGTAAAAGTGCAAAACAAGTCTCATCATGTTGTGTGAAGATCATGCAGTCATGCCATGAACCCAGATGTTCTACCAATTGACTCTCTGATTATGTGTTACAAAAAACATCTCATGTCGATTTTTTATTGAGCCCTCTGGGTTGCTGTGTATCAAATTTTTTAACCCGGAAGATTTCTCTTTGCTGTAACGATCTAGTTAAATCTTTCCCCGGACTGGGTGCCAAGGTTTCTATGACCTGAAATCATAATTGTGGTATGGAATGATTGTCTGTGGACCAATCTACTGCTAAGCTTGAAGTTTTATTAAGTGTCCGTATCGTGCTTTTGTGTTCTGAAATGCATGTCTTAATTTTTCTCTCGGTCTTGCCATTGTATAGTAGTCCGCATGGACACTTGATGCTGTAAATTAGGTTTTTCGAATTACAGTCTGTGGTATGAGATAACTCAATACTTTCTCTGGTTCTTGAATGAGTAGGCTTGGTACCAGTAATAATATTATTACAGTGTATACAATTTTGGCATCTCCTCGTCCCCTGTGGTGTTGGTCGCTTCTCCTGCTTCGTTGTCATCAATAGTTCTTTGAGGTTCTTGGATCTCCTGTATGCATGTAGTGGTTTCTCTTTAAAGATGCCTCTGAAATCTGGCTCATTCTGAAGTAGATCCCATCTCATGTTGATTATTCTCCTAAGTTCGGCCGAACTAGTTGAAAATTTTGAGACAAAAACTTGTCTTTGTGATCTCACTTTTGTTTGTTTTCTCAGTAGTTTATTTCTGTCTTCTTTAGCCGTCCTCTGTATTGCTTCATCCACAACTTCAGGCGGATACCCTCTCTCTATGTATTTCCGTCTCTGTATTGTTATATGTTCTTCCAGGGTGTTTGTTACAGAACAAATCCTCTTCATCCTTAGGAACTGTGAATATTGTAGGTTGCGTATCAGATTGTTTGGGTTAAAACTGGTATATAGAAATGCATTGTTTTTGTCTGTCTCTTTTCTGTGTACCTGAGTATGTAGTCCCACTTCAGTTTTGTTGATAAGTAGAACCAAAAATGCAATTGAAGTGTAATTAATCATATATGTGAATTGGATACGAGCGTCATATGTATTCAGTTGCTGAATTTTTTGTTCAAGTTTCTCTTGTGATGCAGTCCAAATGGGAAATATGTCATCAATGAATCTGCAATAAAGTTGTAAGTTTTCTGTCCATTCGCGGTCCCCATACACATGATCTTCCTCAAATTTAGCCACGAAGGTATTTGCATAGGCTGGGGCTCCTGAAAAACCCATTGATGTACCAGTCAATTGTAAGAAGAAACGATCTTCCCACTGAAAATAACTATGATGTAGACAAAAGTGCAACAACTCCAACAAGAATACCTTGTCTGCTCTTATCTCCGAGTGTTGTGACAATGCCCACTTAACGGCTTCCATTCCTTCGATATGGGGAATTGAGGTGTAAAGCGACTTCACATCAATGGTACACAATGTGTAATTCGCCCTTTGTAAGTCTGTCACTTGCTGTAGTTTCAATAGGAAATCTGTAGTATCTTTCATGTATAATGACCATCCTTAAACAAAAGGTTGTAAAAAACAGTCAATATATTGTCCTAGCGGTTCGAACAGTGTCCCACATCCTGTGACAATGGGTCTGAATGGTGGATCTTGAATGCTCTTGTGAGTTTTAGGCAGCATGTAAAGAAGCGGTCTCCTTGGATTCGAGCCTGTTAGAAAGGATTTTGTGGTGGTACTAATCCAACCCATTTCCAGGGTTTTGTTCAGTATCTCCTCCAATGTCTTGGTCAATTTGTCAGACGGGTCTTGATCCAACGCTAGGTACGTAGATGTGTCCAAAACATGTTTATTGACTTTCGCATGGTAATATGTGGTGTCCACAACTACTAGGGCACCACCCTTGTCAGCATTCTGGATGAATATGTCAGGATTATTAGAGAGTGACCTCAATGTTTTTTCTTCATATGTAGTGAAATTCTGCCTCTTCTACCTGAAGTTCAGTTTCTGTATATCTTTCTTTACTAAAATCTCGAAGGTGTCCAGCATCTTAAGTGAAATCGGAGCTTGAAAACTGCTTTTGGATTTAAATTCCAAAAATTCTGTTTCCTGTTGAACCTCCTTAGGTGGAAGTATATTAGGAAATAAATGTCTTAACCTCCTTGTACGCATGAATTTGTAAAAGGATATCTCACATTCCAACTCATTCGTTTTGTATGTTGGAACAAATCCCATCCCATTGTTTAAAATATTCTCCTGTTATGGTGTACGACTTGTCGAGTACATATTAACCACTAGACCTTGTTTTGGCTCCTCAGATTTGTACGTACCTTTTCTCTTACTTCTCCTGGTTTTCCTGTGGTTGAACCCGTTTTTGTATTGTGCTGTCCTGGCGGTTGACTTGTATCCGGGACCTGAGATAAAAAAGGTTTCAATGTAGAGGACTGTGCTGTTTCTGCGCTCCCTGTTTCTCTCTGTGAGCAATAGCTGCTTAACACTGTTTGAGTGACAGGTGCTCGATTGATATCTGCCTCACTTTCAGAGACTACACTCTCTTCAGATGAAACGGTTGTGATGTTTTTAAAGTTTGAACGTCGTTGGGCGTACACCTCAGCCCAAGTATAAACTTCATTTAATTTATAATCCAGAGTGTCATGTTTGAATTTGCGTAGTTTGCCCTCTTGTAATTCTCTATTATATGTGTCCAGTTTTTGATTGATTCCCTCCAGTGAAATTTTCCAGGCGTCTGGCTCCATCCGTGTTTCAAGGTCTTGTTTGATGGTCGAGATTTCTTCTTATAATTCACGTATTGTTTTTGCTAATTCTTCTATCAAAGATAAGATGAGATCTAAGGAACACTTATTGAGGATAGCATACCATTTATCCATGAAAATGCTGTTATGATGGAATCTGAAGAGCATCTGTTTTATTGAGAGTCTTAGTCCCCTCGGGATCCTTTTAGCCTTGTGGTATTGCACCAATGTAGATGCGTGTAGTCGTTGATTTAACTCCCTTCTTGTAAGGTATTCTAATTGTTTAAGTTGTTGAGATATGGAACTGCCCTGCACATTGAACGATCTGACCCAGGACACACCAAGTCAGGTTGCATCAGATGTGAAGCAAAAAGTGGGGGGTAACCATGCAAAAAGAGGCACTTTCCTACAGTAGCCTATTTGGGAAGACATGTTGCATGTCAGGTCTGGAGGGATTTATTGATTGTTTTCTAGCATATTTATAGCTGCATCTATGCATGGAGTGAAGAAGAGTAAGAAATATAGCGGCGGTTTTGAGAATACTTGCCGTCTTTGTATGTGAATCTAAGCTCTCCTTGTGTAGGAGTAGACAAATCCTTGAGTGTGTGGGAGTAGGCACAGTCTAGCCTTGATTCCATGGTGCTGAAGGTAAGGCCAGTGGCATAACAAAACTTAAGAGTGCCCCCCTGAAAGGGACATGGAGCCCCCCCAGACTCAGTCAGGAGCTCTCAGGCCAGGGTACTCTGCTGAAGGGGGCCCCAGGAGCTCGAGAGGCCCCCCGCTCTGCAGGGCTGTGGGTGCCTATATTACGCCACTGGGTAAGGCGTCTTCAGTTTGAGAACAGCCAGGTCTTAACCACTTTTCTGAATAGGGGCCCACTTCACAAAGGGATATTTGTGTGCAGAGATCTCTACATCTCCCCGCCTAAATCCGGGCAAAGATCTCCGTCCGAATGCTCTACATCAATTCTAGGTGAAAGATCCCAACCCGTGGTAGGATTGTCAAGTACCTCTGACAGCAAAAATTACAACTGTAAAGTTACTAAGAGTAACATTACAAACATGTTTTGATGAACACCTCAGCTGTGAAAATCTCAAATTGGAAAATGATAGGAGAACTTTGATCCCCTGAGCTAAATCACACACCTGACAAATATTAATCCTGCAAGCACATAAATACAGCCCACACAACAGGCTCTGCCCTCTTTCCCCTGGACTGGGTTACTTCACTTCATGGCCCATACTGAGATATTCTGCAGCCTCCAGGATGCAGCCAACTCCACTCAAGAGGAAGTTAAATTAGGATGAGGTCGATCCTGTAGTTATCTTTTTTTGTTAACCAATACAGGGAAATACAGCAGCCTATACCCTTATATACCCTCAGGGTAGCCGAGAAGGTGGCCACGTGACAGAAGTTGGCAGACTGTCCATTATAGGTGGAGGTGCAGACCATCGGTTACCAAAAAGAAATTGCAGGATGAGAAGGCAGGTGAATGAGAATTTCTCCAGGACTCAGATGGCAAATTCTCTTCCTGGAGTTGGACCTGGATCCCATCTCTATTTCCACCCCTTCGATGAATGTACACCCTGACCTACCTGTTCTGAAGAATCCAAACTTCATGCTAGGTAAGAAAAGAAACCCCTCTAACTATCATCTACATTACTAATCTCCACTCATGTCACACTTTTCTCTTCCCCAAGGATCGGTACGCATCCATCACATCTCACCCACACTCAGATTTAACCACCCCTTTTTGGTGTAGATTTATTACAGTATTCTTATTGCACTCTTACCCACAAATCAAGTACCTTAAAAGCAACAGCTGGAGCAGGTATAGCCCACACTGTGACAGGGCAACAACTATACCCCCACATCTACACAAATCCTTACAACCCACACTGGGATGCCACCACAATATCAATGTCACAACCACATATTGGAGAATTGTATTTCTTTTCGTATTGCAAAACCGACATTAATGTCTCTTTATGAGTTATGATGAGCCCAAATGCCCTTAACGCATCCTTATATTTTAATTTAATATGCTTTAACAGGCTCATCCTTTCATCTTTTAACTTGAAGGTCCTATGTTGTCTGCCAGTGCGCCATCTGCCGCCATCTTCTCTTCTGCTCCAACCAGTGTGCAGACATGTTGACTGGCCTCACACAACAGATGGATGGCAGAGCCTGGTAAGTCTTCAGCCAGGTCATTAGCAATCTGTATAACCCTATTCTTCTCTGTGTGTCAGGAAATGTAACATATTATTCCTTACATAATATAATATAATTTTCCTGTGCTGTATAAATTTTTAATGGCTTAACTTATACGTCTTATCTTGCCTTCCTTATGCCACTACCTATATCCTATCCTTACATTGTGCTGTTTTATTGGTATGTATATGTTCCTTATCAACACCTCTATCACCAGTGGTCGGGCCCAGACTGACGTTTTTGCTCCTCTGAGCAGTTCCCTGTGGAATCTGAGCCATTGGAAGCTGGTTCTGAAACCCAGGGCTACTGCTGGTGTCTCTGTCATTTCCCCCAGCTCTTTGAGGTAATGGAAGCAGGCAGACAGACTTCGAAAGAGAAAGGGTGGAAGAGGAGAGGGGAGAAAGAGATCTGAAAAGGAGAAGAGTAAGAGGAGAGATAGAGAATGGATGAGTGAAAAGAAAGAGGTAGAGAGAGGAAAGGTAGGGACCGGGGCTGGTGTGAACATTTTGGCCAGGACTGCTTTTGGTTCCCATTCCGTTCCCATGTTCCCATTGCATGCAATCAGTGAGTGATATTTCTTATGTCATACTACCTAATGTCATTGACTACCTACACATATCAACTTTATCTCTTTATCTTTGAAACAGGATATTTTCCATGGGCTGGTTTATGTCATGTATTTCATGGACTTGTTAATATACACTGAAACTATTTTTTAGGCCTATTTCCAATCTCTGTATATGTTCCTCTTCTTAGCTTCAATGGCCCGTGGTGCCCACTACGCTGCCAACAATACACAATTTCAGGGAACATAGTGCAAGCAGTAATTCAGCCCTCTATCATCCATTGGCCAGGTAAGCCTTTTATTTTTATCTAAAGTCCTTTTTCATTTTTTTTTCCTTTATCAATTCTTTAAATGTCTATGGACTGGCAAATGTCTGTCTCTGAAGTTAAAATGTCATATATAATTATATTTGTGCTTTATGAAGTTTGTGTTATTAATCACATTTATCCTCACTCCCGCTGTCACTAAACTGTTTGTTTCCTTTACTGCTTTCACTAGGTGCTAGTTGTAAACAGAGACGTGCAGTACCTTTAGCAGCAGCTGACTCTAGGGGTGTATCCACAAAGTAAATATCTGTGGTAAGGGGAGTTAAGACTTTATTATATATTATTTACTTTATTATACTAACCAAGAACTGGCAGTATATAATATTTTAATATTTAATTTCACTATGCTAAAGTTTTAGCTGTAGTTTTTGAACAATGCACATCATTTCTGTTTGGTGCATATACACAATCTGTAATGTCAAACAACCTAATTATATCACCCTTTCCTTTTAGCATCTGGGTACTAAGACACTGTCACTGACAGTGATGCCTCATCATCCACAAGCTGAGGATGACATGTAATCCTGGGAGAAACCCTATCTTCCTCCAAGCTGCTATGTTTCTGGCTGCCACTCCTGAAGACTATGAGATTGTTGGCCACACTCTTTTAATATCTTGAAAGACAATAAAGAATCTCTACAAGACATGCTGAAGTTGTACTCTGAACAACTGTGTGTGGCAAGAAAGGAGGATGCAAGGTGAAATGCCTTGGCCATGTGATGATACAGGCCATTTTACAGGTGTCTGTGTCAGTCTGCATGGCCAACTCAAATACCTCAGACAATTGGTGCCCAACAGGATCCTTCAAGGCCCACATCTTCACTTCACCAGACTTCACCAACGAACCCATCTACATAACCCACACACCCACTTACTGCTGCTCCACAACCACAGTACAGTCTCCACCTCCTGCGTGTCGCTGGTTATGTGTGCACACCATTTGGGGAATTACTGGTGTCAAAGAAGCAGCAGTGTGGAGATGGATTGTTTGGTGGTCCTTGGATGTCTCAGGAATGGCCTACTTCCTGTTACTGTATGCCATATCCTGTGTGCCATGGTGGCAAAGAACTCCACCCTCACTGCAGAGGTGTCTGCCTCCAGTATGGAGATCTCATCCTACATAGCAGAGACGGATAAATCTGTTAGGCAGGCATATTAAATAGGTATGAGAAAACAAAAAGGGAACGTCTTTGGTTTTGAACATATCTATAGTGCTATGAGAAATTAAACACAAACTAAAATGAATGTTATTAATACATTTAGAAGTACACATGTGATTATGAAGATGTAAGAATTCAATCCTACATTTGTTATATTGTTTAGTCCGGACACTTCATATGGAGTGTTAGGATGTGACCTGCAATCGTTAATGTGTGTGTGTCCGAATAATCAGGTCATGACGTAATTTATGAATGAATGAATGTTGCAGTGGATGTATATTACATTAAGACTTGCAAGTTTGGTAATGTAAGGTAAGGTGGATTTGTAGAGCGCTGCTTGTCACCTGTGCAGATATTCAGGTGATGAAATCATGCTGTTGGAATAGTGGTGTCTCAGGATGGTGAATGTGGACAGTGTTATATTTCACCATTAATCATTGGCTCAAACTGCCACCCAACGATGATGTAGCAAACGAACTAGTGTTCAAGTGAAAAATGAGGCCACTAGTTGCTCATACACCTGCGGACCCTGACCTCTGTTCTCTGTTCCACCCTGGAAACCTGGATGGGGCCATAGTTCAGGGTACTGCTAACATGTAAACTCTGTTGCGCGGAGAAGTTGTGCAACACACAACAATCTACAATAATCTTGCTCACAACTTCTGGAGAGTACTGGATCACCCCCTTTATGGTCAACACATCTGAAGCGCAACTTGGAAATACCTAAAGTGCGCTCAAGGAAGGTTTGTGCACTATATATAAATATGAAGTGCAAAAACCTATATATATGAACACCACATCCGACTCCTTGAAAATGAAACCAGACACCGACTCTGGGGAAATTTCGGTAATTGAGTCTTTTAATCCATGTTTTCGCTGCGACGCGTTTCGGCAACAACTGCCTTGATCACACAGTGATCGCTACTAAATCAGCGTGCATTTTTAAAAGCCACAGGGTGACCCGGTCACATGACCCAAAACTTCACAATAGATGGTGAAGACAGACTTACGTATAGGCATGTTAACAACAAAATGCATTCATTTTTCCTTTTGCATTTGCTCAATGGGTTTGTTCCCACACTTATAATAAATTCATAAAACAGTATAACAATTAAAAGTTCATTGTTATCTATTTACAGTGTTGATCTAAAGTGCATATGCCTCATTATATCATCTTTCCTGATTTCAATATAGCATGTTAGGCTTGTGCCTAAGTTCCAATGTTATAAAACCTCACATTGAAAGAACGTTAAAAAAATATATAATACAACTCATTCTTTATAGTAGTCAGGTTCAACTGCTCCCAATAAATAATTTCATCACACCTTCATTATAATCCATGAAGTGCTATTCATTCCTCTAATTAATATTGAAACCAAGTTATACTGTAAAAATATCATCATATAGCCCATGAGTATTCTATCCAAAGAGGATAACTAATGGTAAACAGTGACATCACATAGTTTTAAGTCTTTATCCACCGTAATGCAATAAAGTGCTAGTGCTGGTTTTGTTCTGGTTTTGGCCTCCTATTGCCTCATGAGGGCAGTTTTGATGTTCTCTCAATCTGAGTATTCTGGGATCTAAAAATTAATAAAAAATTAATAATTAAGAATGCCTACGGAGTGGGTTTCAAGTTATTGTCAATTTTTCAGTGCAAAATTACGCAATAAAGTGCAAGTGCAAGACAGTACTATAATGACAATCTCAAGTCGACCAGCCTCTCAGCATTTGGTGCATGTGCATCACCTGGCATGTTATACTGGTCTCCATAAATAGTGCAAACAATGTTTCATAATAAAGTGCAAATGCAATACAGTACTTAGGATCTAAACTAAAAGACAGATTTCTCCTTTTATCTTAAACCCACAATTTATACTTTCCAAACCTATTTTGTTAATTATACTCCCAGAGCAACCCAGATAAAATCTCTCCAGATGATAAAAGCATCCCTCCTAAAGTTTATGCTACAGAAGGTCCAATTAATGACTTGTTGTGATAAGGCTATGTCATGCTGATACTCTTATTCATTCTCCTCTCAATATCACAATTCATATGCTTCTCGTCCGTCTCAACCCATCAATGTTATGTCACTCTGCTTTAAAATAAGTAAAAATCTGAACCTGGATAACTGATTTAACAAAGGTGGACATACAAATCTTCCTCAACCTTCAATCCGAACGGACTCTTAGTATTAAATAGCAAAATGTATTTTGACTCCAATTGGCGAAGTTTGCCCTCTCTATTACCTCCTCTTCTCAGTTTAGGGACCTGATCAATCGCAAAATAGGACAACTCATTTAGATTCCCTTTGTGGACTTCATTTAGATGCCATGCTACCACATACGTTTTGTCATTGTTCTTGACAGCCCTTAAGTGTTGTAAAATGCGAATGTGTACCATATGTATAGTACTGCCCACATACATTTTTGGGCATGTACATTGCAAAATGTACACTACATATTCACTCCTACAATTTAGGAAGCACCTGATCTTCCATGGGCTGTACATTAGTGGTGACATTACCTGTTTTTCATTACGTCCTATCTTACAGGCTTTGCATTTTGAACATCTATGGAATCCTGGGACACTCTTCAGCCAACCCTCTGCTTTACTAGCTTCAGGGCTATTGACTACCAGATCACTTCTCATAGATTTAGCTTTTTTAAAAGTGATCATGGGTCTTCGTGATATCATCCCATTGAGAATCGGGTCTCTTTGTACTAGGTGCCAGTGCCTACACAGACTATCTCTCACTCTAGACTGGTAGGCACTGTACCCAGTTATCATTCTTATCTGATTCCCTGTATTCACTTTTTTCATCTTGACTTTCGCAGCATAAGGTTTCAAGAGCATCTGCCTCTCAATTGAGGTGACTTTTTTTCTAGCTTGGTCCAAGATGGCAGGGTTATAACCTCTCTGGATGAATCTCTCAGTCAGAGAGTTCTGTGCTTCTGCTAATGCATGAGCTTCACTACAATTCCTTTTCATCCTTAGATGCTCAGCGTAGGGAATACTCATTTTGAGCCTCTGAGGATGAAAACTCCCAGCATGGAGGATGGTATTCCCCGCTGTTGGCTTTCTGAATGTTCTAGTGTGAATCGCCCCCTGCTCAACATATACCTCTAGATCTAAAAATGAAACCGCAGTCTCACTGATGTTATCCGTGAACTTCAGATTGAGGACGTTAATATTAATGTCTTGTGCGAATTTCTCCGCTGAATCCCAAGAGCCATCCCAGATCACAAATAGGTCATCGATGAACCGAATCCAGGTTATGATGTTACTGTCCCATATATATATATATATAGGTATATATATGTATATATATATATATATATATATATATATATATATATATATACATATTTATATATATGTGTATCAAACACCAAAAGAAACAGGAGAGTAATATAGTAGATTCAATTTATTAGTGGCCACATTCTACCACCAAAACACAACCAGCGACGCATTTCGGCCACAGGGTCTTGTTCACAGTTATGTGAGTCAATCGTTCATTTTCACTATTTATACTTATCCCACCATAGCTCATTATGAAGCATTGTGGGATTTGTAGTGCATAACAATATATAATCATAAACAAATATGCAATAACATGCAATTACAATTCAGTAGCATTCATGAGGGCAAGGACTCAGTAAAGCATTTATATAATCAGCAAATAAATATATTCAGGACAAACTAGATGATACCTATGGTTTCTCTTCTCGTGATGTTTAGTAGTAATAAACCTATTCACAAATGAGCTCACTTTATACTTGTGTGTAACAATTACATTGACAGAAGTCTGCATTTTGTATGTATGTGATTGATTATATTCTTGGAGAGTCATATTACCCAATTTCTATGTCTCACTGGGATGTCATGTCCTATTGATTCAATTTCAGGCATAGTGCATAAAAGACATATTCAGTACATTGAATATATAACTATATACTGTCAATTGGATCAATTTATCCCCTGATTGTGTCTTACCTGTGCCATTCTTGGTGCTTAGCGCACAGCGCCCATCAGTTTGTAATATCGCATACATTTGATCTAGTTGTTAAAACTACTATTTCATATTGGGTCTAGTAGCCTTATTTCAATCAACTTTACAATGATGGAGTTAACAACTCAAGATGGCACAATACTTGTCTTGTTTGTGTAACATTGGGAATCTGACTGATTTATCAGCCTATATGGAATTATGCCGATGTTAGGCTTAGTGCCTGTTGTGTTGTTGATCATGTGATGTCGTGTTCTACTCTAGCTCAGACTCTTGGCGACCTCATCACCCTATTCATCTTGTTTGCCATAAGTTCATTACTATAGGGAGTTTATTTATACAAAAAGTTTCAGTTCCTTTATGGAAGTCTCTTTAATGGAAATGTAAGGATCATTATTACTCTTTTCTGCAGGCTAGTTGCCTGATTCCATGTTAAATATGGGAACCTTGGCTCTTTAGAACATGGGGACTTCCAGATCTTAATGTGCCATGGCACAGATGAATGTACATTTCTTCGACCCCATTCAGTCCTGAATGTTATAATTAGACGTGACTCAAAGCAACTGAGTTTTAAAGTCCTGTATCCTCCTCTCTCATTTTTTGGTATGCTAGCTATACCATAATCCTGCATATATTAATCTCCTGGAGTGCAGCATATATCCTTTTGTGGTTGATATATTTGGGGCTATGTCCGTCCCCCAAGAACTCTGTTAAGAGCCTTTGAAGTCACTGCTGCCTGCTTCGCCCAACTACGAAGAATAAAGGAAATTAGTAGATTTTTTACTTTGGATGCCCTAATTCAGATTGTGTTGGGTTTAGTAATCTCTAGATTAGATTACGCCAATTCCCTCTATCTTTGCCTCCCTAAAGGACTCAACCAAAGATTGCAGCTTGTTCAAAATCAGGCACCAAGGCGTATTTGTCAACAGCCTAGATGCTGCCACATCACCCTCTATTGAAAAAACTCCACTGGCAACTGGTGGAACAAGCTCAATTTTTAAGTCAAGCTGTTTCATTTTGAAATCCCTCAATGGTAAGTGCCCTGCCTTTTTATCCTCTTGAGTCAAAAAATATGTACCCAATTGCAATCTGAGGTCCAGGTTCAAGAACTTCCTTAGAATTCCTCCATTCAAATGGAAGAGATTAGGCAGGATTAGATTCGCTGTGCAGGCCCATGAACCTAGAATTCCCTTCCTCCATAGATCAGATTCACCACAAATTACACACATTTTTGTAAACTTCCAAAGACTTGGCTCTTCCAACAAGCATATGATTAAACTACCCCTAGCCGAATGCTGCCTTCTGTTACCCAGCACCAAGGAACCTCCCCGGTGAAGGAGCACTCTATAAAACTCCATAACATAACAAAATTATATATATTCACTGAAAAAAACCATAGGTTTCAGGAACATTATTGTTAGTTGGACATTTCACTCGTACAAAACCAGAGAAATTCGGCCGTTAGAGTTAGTTCAGCTAACTATAACTCGTGCCCCCGCAGTGCACTGCTGATGACGTCACATATTACATCATTCATGACATGGTCAGTGACATCACTGATGACATCTCAAATTACATCACTGATGACATCATCCAGTGACTGTGTGTTTCTGTAAAGTTTAAATGTGTTTTATATATATATATGCCAAGGTGTATTGAAGAATGAGTGGGTGTATGAGTGTCTGAATGGATGATTTAGTAGGTGCGTGACTGACTGGGTTTTTCCAGTGAATTTCAAAGGTTTTTTAAATGCTAATTTCTAACTATAACGTCCCTGAAACCTGTGGTTTTTTCAGTGAATTTCTAAGGTTTTTTAAATGCTAATTTCTAACTATAACGTCCCTGAAACCTATGGTTTTTCAGTGAAATTCAAAGGTTTTTTAAATGGTAATTTCTAACTATACCGTCCTTGAAACCTATGGTTTTTTCAGTGAATTTCAAAGGTTTTTTAAATGCTAATTTCTAACTATAACGTCCCTGAAACCTATGGTTTTTTCAGTGAATTTCAAAGGTTTATGAAATGCTAATTTCTAACTATAACGTCCCTGAAACCTAAGGTTTTTTCAATGAATTTCAAAGGTTTTTTAAATGCTAATTTCTAACTATAACGTTCATAAAACCTATGGTTTTTTCAGTAAATTTCAAAGGTTTTTTTACTGATATTTTGTAACTATAATATCCCCCCCAAAAAATTCTTAGTTTTTTTTTTGTTATTAACCCCTTCCGTGCTCATGACAAGCTCAGCTCGTCATGCTGCGCGGTAGCGCTGTGCGCATGACGAGCTGAGCTCGTCACGACTCCACCCGTGATCGGAATGTCCCGCATACGAGCGGAATTCCGATCGCGGTCAAGGGGTTAAAATTATGTAATGTTTTGTGTTTTCTAAAATGTAAATACACTTTTTATTTTATTTTTTGAGAAAAAAGTGGAGTCGCGTACCGATCGTGTACCTATCTCGGTGGGGGCGCGGATTTAAGCCGCCATATTGCTAAAGTCGTGAAGGATGCGCGTTTGGTATGCGACGGGTGTGCGGTGTCCGGCCCCGCGTAATGTCACGTACATGTTTCTGGGATCGCGCCGGGTGCGCGACGTCCTTAATTTTTTTTATGTTATGTAAAACCATATGTATATAATTGTAATATGTATATTAGAGCTATACATTATCTAAACTAATTATAAAAATCATATAGTTGCAATAAAGTTATAATATTGTTAAATATATATTGCGGAAGTCGCGTCGTGTGCGCGTTTGGTATGCGATGAGTGCGCGGTGGCTGGCCCCGCGTAACGTCATATACGTATGGGGTCGCGCCAGGTGCGCGACTTCTGTAAAAAAAGTTTATGTTTAAAAACTATATGTATAGTAGTTCAATATGTATATTAGAGCTATACATTATCTAAACTAATTATAAAAATCATATAGTTGCAATAAAGTTATAATATTGTTAAATATATATTGCGGAAGTCGCGTCGTGTGCGCGTTTGGTATGCGATGGGTGCGCGGTGGCCGGCCCCGCGTAACGTCATATACGTATGGGGTCGCGCCAGGTGCGCGACTTCTGTAAAAAAAGTTTATGTTTAAAAACTATATGTATAGTAGTTCAATATGTATATTAGAGCAAGAGATTATCTAAACTAATTATAAAAATCATATATTTGTAATTGCAATAAAGTTATATTATTCTTAAATATATTTTCCCGAAGTCGCGTTGGGTGCGCGCTGGTTGAGCGCGGTGCGCGACTCTCATGTGACTTCAAAAGAAAGCATTTCATTGGTTTACAAGGTTTTCCATTCTAGAACTTGAAGGACCCCACCCATTTCTTTCATTCTTTCAACACCATCACAGGAGATACACCTGCTGTGTTTTCTGAGCTGTTTGGTGTATTTTTTGGTGTTTATTCTACATCTTTAAAATGGCTTCTTCTATTCCTGAAGTTAATCTACCATCAGATGAAGAAGACTTGGAGGAACCAGTCAGGAAAAGAAAAGAATCCATTGTGTGGAAGTTCTTCACCATTCCTGATGGAGAAAAAAAAGTTAATGCGCGCAAAGTGAGCTGCACACTTTGCCCAAGGGTGCTGTCACGGGGAAGTGACAAAAAATATTCTTGTGGAACATTGAGTATGATGAAGCATCTGCAGACGATCCACCCTCGTCATCTGGGACATGAGCAACACCGACGCGCCCAAGAAGCTATGCAGCAGGATGACCAGGTAGCTGGTCCAAGCACCTCAGGAGCCTCAAGCTCCTCATCTCGGGGACCGGACATTCGTCCAGAATTCGCAAATTTGGAGCAACACTGCATCAAATGCAAGTCTGTACTGTGTTTTGGAGAGCAGTCAGTTGATGGTGGTTTCTGCTGCAAGAAACCACCATTGTTAATTTTTTTTTGTTGCAATGACAGTTTAATTGCAAAGTTTAATAGTTTCCTCTGTTGTTTTTCCAGTTTTTAAAAAAAACACCAAAAAATACACAAAATAGTTTAAAAAACACAAAAAATGTAAAAAACAAAAAAAGAAGAAAAAAAACGGTTCTCTTCAGAACCACCTTATTTGTTAAAAAAAGAGAAATAACTGCAGGGTAATGCCTGGGTGATTGCATGAGTACATGCGTAGAGATTGAGTGATTGAAAGAGTGCATGGGTAGTGCATGGGTTATTGGAGGATTGCATGGGTCCTGCATGAGTGCATGGGTAGTGCCTGGGTGATTGGAAGAGTGCATGGGTAGTGCTTGGGTGATTGGAAGAGTACATGGGTAGTGCCTGGGTAATTGGAGGAGTGCCTGAGTAGTGCATGGGTGATTAGAGTAGTGTATAAGTAGTGCCTGGGTGATTCCATGAGTGCATGGGTAGTGCTTGGGTGATTGGAGGAGTGCATGGGTAGTGCTTGGGTGATTTTATAAGTGCTTGGGTAGTGGCAGAGTGATTACATGAGCAATTGGGTACTAACTGGGTACTAACTGGGTGTTTAGAGGATTGTATGGGTACTGCATGGGTGATTGCATGAGTGCATGAGTAATGCTTGTGTTATTCTATGAGTACATGGGTAGTGCTTGAGTGATTGGAAGAGTACATGGGTAGTGCCTGGGTGATTGTATGAGTGCATGGGTAGAGGCTGGGTGATTGCATGAGTGTATGGGTAATGCCTGGGTGTTTGGACAAGTGCATGGGTACTGCCTGAGTGATTGGACAAGTGCATGGGTAGTTCCTGGGTGATTACATGAGTGCTTGAGTACTAACTGGGTGACTGGACGATTGCATGGGTACTGCATGGGTGATTGCATGAGTGTATGGGTAATGCTTCTGTTATTGCATGAGTACATGGGTAGTGCTTGGGTGATTGGAAGAGTGCATAGGTAGTGCCTGGGTGATTTTATAAGTGCTTGGGTAGTGGCGGAGTGATTTCATGAGTGCTTGCATACTAACTGGGTGATTGGAGAATTGCATGGGTACTGCATGTGTGATTGCATAAGTGCATGGGTAATGCTTGGGTTATTGCATGAGTACATGGGTAGTGTTTGGGTGATAGGAAGAGTATATGGGAAGTGCCTGGGTGATTGCATGAGTGCATGGGTAGTGCCTGGGTGATTGGAGAACTGCATGGCTACTGCCTGGGTAATAGAAGGAGTGAATAAGTAGTGTCTGTGTGATTTTATAAGTTCATGGTTAATGCCTCAGTGATTGCATGAGTGCAGAGGTAATGTATGGGTGGTTGGAAAAATGCATGGGTAATGCTTGAGTATTTGCATGAGTGTATGGGTAATGCTTGGGTGATTGTATGAGTGCATGTGTAGTGCCTGGGTGATTGGAGAAGTGCATGGCTACTGGCTGGGTAATTGAAGGAGTGAATGAGTAGTGTCTGGATGATTAGAGGAGTGCACGGGTAGTGCCTGGATTATTGCATAAGTGCATGAGTAGTGCCTGGGTGATAGCAGGAGTACATGTGTAGTGCCTGCATGATTTTCTAAGTGCATGGGTATGGTAAACATCCATTATTGCGCGGCTGTTACACCGCGTACTATTACTTCGCAAGCGTTACAACGCATGCGAAGTTACAAAGCGTAGCCTTTACTATGCAAGTTGATACATCGCATGCGTTGTAATGCTTGTGAAGTAAAGGCTATCCACACCGTTTCATCACAACGACGTGCAATACTGACGACGCAGGAAGCCGGAGAAGACAGGAACCGAGGAACCGAGGAGAGAGAGGTAAGAGGGGCTGTGTAGTATTTAAGGGTTTAGGGTAGGGGGAGGGTCGTGCAGGGGGTAGTCTTTTTGGTTTAAGGGTAGTGTAGTTGTGTTTGTGTAGTGTAGAGTAGTGTATTTGGGTTTAGGGTAGTGTCTGGGGTCTTGAAAGGTAGTGTTTGGGAGTAGGGACAGAAATGGGGGTAGGGGCAGTGTCATGCTGGGGGTAGTGTTTTAGGGTTTAGGGTAGTGTTGTGGTGTTACTGTAGTGTAGTGTTTTAGGGTTTAGGGTAGTGTTGTGGTGTTAGTGTAGTGTAGGGTAGTGTTTTAGGGTTTAGGGTAGTGTTGGGGGGTCGTGCAGGGTAGTGTTTCAGTGTAGGGACCGTCTTGGGGTAGGGGCAGTGTTGTGATGGGGGTAGTGTTTTAGGGTTTAGGGTAGTGTTGTGGTGTTAGTGTAGGGTAGTGTTTTAGGGTTTAGGGTAGTGTTGTGGTGTTAGTGTAGGGTAGTGTTTTAGGGTTTAGGGTAGTGTCGGGGGGTCGTGCAGGGTAGTGTTTAAGTGTAGGGACAGTCTTGGGGGTAGGGGCAGGGTCGTGATGGGGTAGTGTTTTAGGGTTTAGGGTAGTGTTGTGGTGTTAGTGTAGTATAGGGTAGTGCTTTAGGGTTTAGGGTAGTGTCGGGAGGTCGTGCAGGATAGTGTTTCAGTGTAGGGACCATCTTGGGGGTAGGGGCAGGGATGTGCTGGGGGTAGTGTTTTAGGGTTTAGGGTAGTGTTGTGGTTTTTGTAGTGTAGGGTAGTGTTTTAGGGTTTAAGGTAGTGTCGGAGGTGCGTGCAGGGTAGTGTTTGGGAGTAGGGACAGGAATGGGGGTAGGGGCAGTGTCGTGCTGGGGGTAGTGATTTAGGGTTTAGGGTAGTGTTGTGGTGTTTGTGTAGTGTACGGTAGTGTTTTAGGGTTTAGGGTAGTGTCGGGGGTGTGTGCAGGGTAGTGTTTGAGTGTAGGGAGCGGGCTGGGGGAAGGGGGAGGGTCGTCCAGGGGGTAGTGATTTAGGGTTTAGGGTAGTGTAGTGGTGTTTGAGTAGTGTAGGCTAGTGTAGTGTTTGAGGGTTTGGGTAGTGTTTTAGAGTTTGTGATGTGTAGGGTAGTGTATTTGTATTTAGTATTTAGTGTAGTGTTGGGTTTCTTTTGACATTCAAAAAAGGGGCTAGGAAAAATAAGCGGGGTAAATGTCTGTGTTTATTACTAGGCACATTTTTAGTTCGCATACATTAACACTTGCAATGTAAAGGTATGCGAACTAAAAACTTGTGTAGTAACGGTATTTGCTAAGTAAAAACATCGAAGTAAAAAGCTGCGAAGTAATGGTATGCGAAATAATGAGTCATATTCCATGGGTATTGCTCGGTTGATTTTACAAGTGCATGCTTAATGCCTGGGTAATTACATGAGTTTATAAGTAATGTCTGGATGATTGGTTGAGTACATGGTTAGTGCCTGGGTCATTGCATGAGTACATGGGTACTGACTGGATGATTAGAGTACTGCAAGGATAGTGCATGGTGAATTTATAAGTGCTTGGGTATTGGCGGAGTGATTGGATTAGTACATGGTAGTGTCTGGGTGATTGTAGGAGTGTATTGAGTAGTGCAGGGGTGATTGGAGCAGTGCATGGGTAGTACCTGGGTAATTGAAGGAGTGAATGAGTAGTGTCTAGGTGATTAGAGGACTGCATGGGTAGTGCACAGGTGATTGTAGCAGTGCATGGTTAGTGCCTGGGTCATTGCATGAGTACATGGGTATTGACTGGATGATTAGAGTACTGCAAGGATAGTGCATGGTGAATTTATAAGTGTTTGGGTATTGGGGGAGTGATTGGATTAGTACATGGTACTGGCTGGGTGATTGGAGGAGTGCATGGGTAGTGACAGGGTGATTGCTGGAGTGCATGGGTAGTTCCTGGGTAATTGAAGGAGCGAATGAGTAGTGTCTAGGTGATTAGAGGACTGCATGTGTAGTGCACAGGTGATTGTAGCAGTGCATGGTTAGTGCCTGGGTAATTGCATGAGTACATGGGTACTGACTGGATGATTAGAGAACTGCAAGGATAGTGCATGATGAATTTATAAGTGCTTGGGTATTGGCAGAGTGATTGGATTAGTACATGGTACTGGCTGGGTGATTGGAGGAGTGCATGGGTAGTGACAGGGTGATTGCTGGAGTGCATGGGTACTACCTGGGTAATTGAAGGAGTGAATGAGTAGTGTCTAGGTGATTAGAGGACTGCATGGGTAGTGCACAGGTGATTGTAGCAGTGCATGGTTAGTGCCTGGGTCATTGCATGAGTACATGGGTACTGACTGGATGATTAGAGTACTGCAAGGATAGTGCATGTTGAATTTATAAGTGCTTGGGTATTGGCGGAGTGATTGGATTAGTACATGGTACTGGCTGGGTGATTGGAGGAGTGCATGGGTAGTGACAGGGAGATTGCTGGAGTTCATGGGTAGTTCCTGGGTAATTGAAGGAGTGAATGAGTAGTGTCTAGGTGATTAGAGGACTGCATGGCTAGTGCACAGGTGATTGTAGCAGTGCATGGTTAGTGCCTGGGTCATTGCATGAGTACATGGGTACTGACTGGATGATTAGAGTACTGCAAGGATAGTGCATGGTGAATTTATAAGTGCTTGGGTATTGGTGGAGTGATTGGATAAGTACATGGTACTGGCTGGGTGATTGGAGGAGTGCATGGGTAGTGACAGGGTGATTGCTGGAGTGCATGGGTAGTTCCTGGGTAATTAAAGGAATGAATGAGTAGTGTCTAGGTGATTAGAGGACTGCATGGGTAGTGCACAGGTGAGTGTAGCAGTGCATGGTTAGTGCCTGGGTCATTGCATGAGTACATGGGTACTGACTGGATGATTAGAGTACTGCAAGGATAGTGCATGGTGAATTTATAAGTGCTTGGGTATTGGCGGAGTGATTGGATTAGTACATGGTACTGGCTGGGTGATTGGAGGAGTGCATGGGTAGTGACAGGTTGATTGCTGGAGTGCATGGGTACTACCTGGGTAATTGAAGAAGTGAAGGAGTAGTGTCTAGGTGATTAGAGGACTGCATGGGTAGTGCACAGGTGATTGTAGCAATGCACAGTTAGTGCCTGGGTCATTGCATGAGTACATGGGTACTGACTGGATGATTAGAGTACTGCAAGGAT
This sequence comes from Calotriton arnoldi, assembly GCA_963921515.1. Taxonomy (NCBI): domain Eukaryota; kingdom Metazoa; phylum Chordata; class Amphibia; order Caudata; family Salamandridae; genus Calotriton; species Calotriton arnoldi. The sequence goes on from CAWUFW010008260.1 coordinate 727,762, forward strand.
AGTGCATGGTGAATTTGTAAGTGCTTGGGCATTGGCGGAGTGATTGGATAAGTACATGGTACTGGCTGGGTGATTGGAGGAGTGCATGGGTAGTGACAGGGTGATTGCTGGAGTGCATGGGTACTACCTGGGTAATTGAAGGAGTGAATGAGTAGTGTGTAGGTGATTAGAGGACTGCATGGGTAGTGCACAGGTGATTGTAGCACTGCATGGTTAGTACCTGGGTAATTGCATGAGTACATGGGTACTGAGTGGATGATTAGATTACTGCAAGGATAGTGCATGGTGAATTTATAAGTGCTTGGGTATTGGCGGAGTGATTGGATTAGTACATGGTACTGGCTGGGTGATTGGAGGAGTGCATGGGTAGTGACAGGGTGATTGCTGGAGTGCATGGGTACTACCTGGGTAATTGAAGGAGTGAATGAGTAGTGTCTAGGTGATTAGAGGACTGCATGGCAAGTGCACAGGTGATTGTAGCAATGCACAGTTAGTGCCTGGGTCATTGCATGAGTACATGGGTACTGACTGGATGATTAGAGTACTGCAAGGATAGTGCATGGTGTATTTATAAGTGCTTGGGTATTGGCGGAGTGATTGGATAAGTACATGGTACTGGCTGGGTGATTGGAGGAGTGCATGGGTAGTGACAGGGTGATTGCTGGAGTGCATGGGTACTACCTGGATAATTGAAGGAGTGAATGAGTCGTGTCTAGGTGATTAGAGTACTGAATGGGTAGTGCACAGGTGATTGTAGCAGTGCATGGTTAGTGCTTGGGTCATTGCATGAGTACATGGGTACTGACTGGATTATTAGAGTACTGCAAGGTGAATTTATAAGTGCTTTGGTATTGGCGGAGTGATTGGATAAGTACATGGTACTGGCTGGGTAATTGGAGGAGTGCATGGGTAGTGACATGGTGATTGCTGGAGTGCATGGGTACTACCTGGGTAGTTGAAGGAGTGAATGAGTAGTGTGTAGGGGATTAGAGGACTGCATGGGTAGTGCACAGGTGATTGTAGCACTGCATGGTTAGGGACTGGGTCATTGTATGAGTACATGGGTACTGACTGGATGATTAGATTACTGCAAGGATAGTGCATGGTGAATTTATAAGTGCTTGGGTATTGGCGGAGTGATTGGATTAGTACATGGTAGTATGACTAGTGCCTGGGTGATAGCAGGAGTACATGTGTAGTGCCTACATGATTTTCTAAGTGCATGGGTATTGCTTGGTTGATTTTACAAGTGCATGCTTAATGCCTGGGTAATTACATGAGTTTATAGGTAATGTCTGGATGATTGGTTGAATAAATGGTTAGTGCCTGGGTCATTGCATGAGTACATGAGTACTGACTGGATGATTAGAGGAAAGCAAGGATAGTGCATAGTGATTTTATAAGTGCTTGGGTATTGGTGAAGTGATTGGATAAGTACATGGTACTGGTTCGGTGATTGTAGGAGTGCATTGGGTAGTGCACAGGTGATTGGAGCAGTGCATGGGTAGTGCTTGGGTTACTTAATCTTACCTTTTTTGAAGTAGATATGAAACTCATTGAAACAATTTTTTCAGTTGTTTTATTATAATCGAAATTTAAAATATTTTCAAACTTTAGAATTAGTTTCTGTAAAAGAGAAGAAAAAATACTGTTATTGCATATAATATTATAGTTTTATGAACACAACATAATTTTACAATTACATAACATATTCAGCTTGCCTTTTTTGCTGTTTTCAGATTCTATTGAATTTCACCATACACAGTGATTTCAATGTTGATCATCATGTAACAGCGGGCAAAAAAATACAATCAATAAGATTGTTAAAAAAAACCAAATCTGTGTTCAAAATATTTACAACAAACTCAACTACATTTTCAAAAATAAACACCCTCAATAACATTGCATATAATACAAAGATCAAATATATGAACTGCTTCTTTCAAAAACAATTTTCTAAATACAATATGAATGAACCGAAACGAAAATACAAACAGAAATTTTTGACATGTTCCCAATAGGCCAAATGATGTTTCTGAAATCATTTGCATTGAAAATATCCAAAATAAACTCGTTAATTGAAGTTTATATCTTCCCAATAGGCCGAATGATGTTTTCAAAACTTTGGCACCAAAAATATCAGATATGAATTCGGTAATTCATTAGGCAATCGACATTTGAATTCCAAATGGGCATCATTACAATGTGTCCATCCTTTATTGCACTTTAAATACACAGCATAGTGTCCAGATGTTGTAGAAGGTCCATTGTGGAAAATAATAGCCACTGCTTTAAAAGTTCTTCCTGAAATGGACAGTTGACTTGCCCCAAATTTTTTTATTTTTGTTTCCAATTTTCTTCCATCTGCTCTACAACGTTGTAGCATTAAAATGACATATTGTCCAAATCTTTCTCTAAATAATGTTGACAACATTTCAGATTTGCACTGAGTACATTCCATATTTTGATTAGCTGATTTTACTAATTTGTTAAAAGACACTGTTTTGCAATCTGGTATTGTCAAATATATGAATCGTTCAGTGTCTATTTCAGTGGTAGAAGAAAATGAACAGTCTTCACATTTATGATCCCATCTGTAACGTACTCCAAACAGATTTTCAATTTGTATTCCTTCACCTTCCAATACTGCAAGCATAAGCATAAGAAATTCTTGAGCATCTTGCTGTACATTAAGTGTAAATTGTGAAGAACCAGAACATATATCCAAAAGATGCCGAATGCCAGAAGCAGTTTGGATTTTAGTTTTATCAATTGTCAATTTTTCAAAAATGTAATGCAACAAAGAACAAAATCTTTTTCTCGATTCTCCATAATTTGATGATGAAGATTTTCTAGAAAAACATGACGTTCACAATTACATTAGCATAGCAGTTGATACCTGAACTATTTTCTAACTGGTATCCTACAATAACATCAACAGTGTCCATTTTCATTTTCTTTGGAGCCTCAACATTCTCTTGATATTTTTTCTTTCCAACCTCACTACAGTGTTTCTCATATGTTCGTTTTGAACATACTACACGCTTTTCATATACGGGATATTCACCTAAGTTGGGAGCATACAGTCTTCTTAACCGAATATACTCTCTTACACAATTTGCATCTGCACTAATCTTTCTCTCATCAAAATCAATCAAATACAATACAGATAAAGTTCTGACTCGGGACAATACAACATATGCCATGCCTTCTTTAAACACTGTACTTCCAATGTTTACCAAAGCACTGTCTACACTTAAACCTTGAGATTTATGAATGGTCACCGCATATGCTAAAGAGAGAGGAAACTGTTTTCTACGAACATTCAAGTCTTTAACAAGCAAAAATTGAACAGCACAACGTCCAATCTGTTTTACCTCTTCAATCTGATCAAATTTAATCTTCAAAAATTCAATTCCAGCTCTATTTGGATAATTAACAAAATCAACAACTTTTCCCATTGCTCCATTTACTAAACCTTTTTCCACATCCAAATTACGCTGTAAAATTACCCGACAGTTTTCACATACATATAAATTCTTTTCTAAACCAGCAGTCTTAGATATAGATTTTTCCAAAGAATCCAATTTTGATTTTAATTTTTCTGACAAAATAATAGTAATTTGTTCGTGTTCAATTTTATCAATGGCTTCCATTTTCATTATTTGTTGTTTTTCCAGCTTCAAAAGTTCTTGATTGAATGTAGAACACTCTTGCAGTGTTGGCATTAGGCAAAGTATAGATTTATTTTCTCCAATTTTTTTGTATATTATTTCCGGAGCAACATTTTCATTTGGAAACAAGTTTGTAAGTAGCCGACTTTGCAAAGCTTCTTTACCATGTTTTGTCAATACACCAATTCTTATATCTTGAAGAATGCTTCCATAATTTTCATCACTTGCCTGTCACATATTCTTAATAAGTTCTTTGAATTCAAAATGAGAGCAAATGTTGACATTTCCAATACTTCCCAAAGATTTCCTGGTGTCTTCATGCACAAGTGTTTTAAAAACTGATTGCCCTTTTACAGGAGTAAGTTGCAGTAAGTCGCCGAATACAATCACATGTTTTCCTCCAAATAAGACATCATAATCTGTTTTAAAAATTTGCTGCATTCTTAAATGTACAAAGGCAAGCAATAAGTTTGAGACCATGCTCACCTCATCAATTATCAGAAGTTTCATTTTCTTTAGTACTCTTGAAACTTCATAACAAGCTTCTCCAGATAGCTTGTGATATTCCAACTTGTTTTCATGTTCAACTGGTAGCATCAGTAAACAATGTCACGTAATCCCTTTAATGTTGTGTGCTGCTAACCCAGTTGGAGCGGTTACAACACAAGATAAATGTGATTCAGTGGTTTTATGTAGATAACTGGTCAAAACTTAAATTAAGAAACTTTTTCCTGTAACAGCTTGACCACTGATATACATTTGAATAGGTTTAAAAGATGTGCAGTTGCATTCTTTATTTTCATGAAGTAAACCATGGTCTATCTGTTGTGTAACTTGCTGATATATTTCTTTCTGTTCAATATTTAATTGTTCTTCCAAGTTTCCCAACTCCATAATATCCTGTCGACTTGATGCATTGCTGTTTCTACTTCACTCATGGTTATTGCTGCTTCATTTTTGAAGAATTGGTTCTCCTAGTGGATCTTGACTCAGTGGAGCAGAACTTTGACTATCTTGAGAACTGTCTCTAGCAATTTCAGCTGCAATAGTAGTTTCTTGTTCAATCTCTTCATTCAACATTTCTAGATAATTTGGAAAAACTGTGCATTCAATGCTATCTTTGCATGCATAAAAAGAATCTTCATAGCACTGAAAATCTCCAAGTAATTCCATTTCAGTACGCCAAGGCTTGAAGAGTTGCAGAAGTGCTAAATAGAAAAATTCCCTTTTATCTGGAGTATCGCAACTGAGTTTCCTGTGATTAATGAGATTTCCTTTAGTATGTTTCACCAAACATCCATCAGAACCAATCACTGCATATTTTACTTCATTTATATTTTCTATAATATTTCTCTTAAAGCTGTAATATTGCAGTACTTCATAGAGACATATGTTTTCAAGATAGGGACTTCTTTTAGGATAGTACGTATCCAACATGTTTGTTTTAACAATATCTGTACTTTCCGGTTCATTTAATGCTAAATATTCAATTTCTTGTACAGATTTCAATACTCAATTTCGTGTTGCAGCAAGACTTAGACTAACCCAAATGAGTCCTCTTGACTTTGAATATAAACTTACAGACATCAACCGATCAGAACATTCGTAGGATCCAATCTCTCGATGGGACAGCATCTTCAAACAAAAGGTGTACAATTTGTTACTAAGAGTCTTCTCTTGTGAAATTTCTTCCCACATTTCTTTCAACTCCGTCTTTTCAGATTTTGTTATGTATGACGTAACATAGCGAGCAAAAGCAATGGAATTATCTGCAACATACTGGATATCCATATTTGCATTCCACATCGACAAAATCACTGGATTGTAATCATTAATATACTTTGAATGTTCACTTCTTTTTAAATTGTAAGTATTTTTTGGAGATTTTCGAGTTATAGTATGCCTCACTGCTGACATGAAACTGTTGACTCTTCCTCTGGAAATTACTAGACGTAGGAATCCAAAACGACATTTTGTATAAAACTTTTCCTTTGACTTGTATTTCCGTCGACCTTGTTGTCTTAAGGTATTTTCTTCTCCTGTTTTTGGAATACCACATGTAACATAGTCTTCAATGAAAGATAAAACAGTCTCATCAGAATCAGTTCCAAATGTAGGTGCAACCTTGATCCATAAAAGCATATGTATATGAGGAGCACCTCTAGCTTGGTACTCCTTTCTCCAAAAGAAATCAATAACTTCTCCAAGAGATGGGTTGTTTTTTATTGCAGATAAAAGACATCATAGCTTGAAACCTATGATTAAAATATCTGCACACATTTACAGGATCCAAGGAACACAGTTCTCCAGCTGTCTTGAATTGAATGTTTTTAATATTTGAATTTGCTTCTCGAAGAAATTCAAGTAAATCGTCCCATGCGTATTCAGGACAGCTTAGCGTAACAAACCATGTAGGGGTTCCTAAGTTCCTTAACATACATTTAAGTTCTCCATGACGATGATACCAATACTCATTAGTACCACGTTGACATGCCATCAAATTAATCAATTGAGATTCTAAATGATCGTCTCTCTGTTGTACTTTGTCCATGAATTCCTTTGCAGAAACATGTTGAAGATGAACTCCTGTTTTTAATATGGTTCACTGCATATGAAAGTCCAGACAAGTCACTTTCAAAGAGAAGATGAAATATATATGGAATACATTGTCGCAATCTTGGATCTTCTGAGTACAATCTTCTTGTACCATATTCTGACGCTGGAATCTGCACGGGTCGTTCATCATATCGTCCACCTTTTCCAGTGGGGAGCAGCTGTGGAAAACAACGCTTTCTTCATTTGGAATAATTCAATAGTATTTCCAATCACTTCCTTTGAATGTAAAGGATGTACACTATAATGTTCATAAATTTCTTCACTTTTGGAGATGTCCACTTTTTCAATTTGGCCACTTGAAATTTCGCTATCATCTCCTAAAACTATTTCTTCTTCTTCCAGATACACATTTTTGTAATAAAGATTGTTTTTTATGAGATATAATGTAGCCTTTTGCACTTTGGTGACATCTACTAATTCTTGCCATATTTTCCGACTCTTCGTAGGAACACCATTAACTAGAATAACTACAGGTTCAGTTTCCTCTTTCTCGACACCAATAGTTTCAATATTTTTCTTTAAATCTAAAGGTAAATACACAACTCTTCCTTTTAATCCTCTTTGTAAATCTGTGGGAGGCAACTCACCTGTTTTAGGCTCCATACGAACAATAGCCTGAAACGGGTGCACAGATTGAATTAGAATGGACTCATACGTATTTAAATCTACCAGTTCTGGAGGAATAGCTACTAACTCTAGGTTATTATGTACAGCTCTAGCTGGCATTTTGTTCTCTTCTAATTTGCTATAACAATATTTACAAATACGTTGATCACTACCCAACTCAAAGCAATCTTCCACCAACAAATAAGCTCCAATTCCTTCCACTTATCATTGTTTTCTTTTTCACTTTTTAAATACAGATCAACATTCCTAGTTTGATTTCTATAGTGAGTACGTCGACAACAAATACAAACATAGTTTGGTGTTTCACAACAACTTACCTTAAACTTCGTAATTTCTTCTACAAACTTCTCAGTACTGCTATCTTCCACCTCTTCTTCCACACCTACACTTATCAAACTCTCACTTTCTCTACACTCCTCTTCAGGACCAAAGAAACAAAACTCTATATCATCACAAACTTTTTTTACATCCGATACTGACCCATGCAAAAGAGCAGTGTTTAAGTCACTTAAAATTATTGCAGGACTTTTTACATAGTACAACCTTCTGACTAACTTCCGCATTGCAGAGTGATGTACTGCTAACATTCTCAAATGATGAAAAACACTTTGACACACGCTTCTAGAAAGACAAGCCAGAGAATGACCTTGCAAACCAGTATTTTTTCTCACTTTACAAGGATCTAGTCCTTGCAACATCTTAATCTTTTGTTTAATACTTTTTTTACTATACTCTCGTAAGAAATTTTGTAAAATATCGATAGACTCCTGTGGTATACTACAAATACTACTACAATCCCAAGTATACACTGGGGCTTTAGGACGTTTCCCTAGAACTTCATCAGCTATCACTTCATCCACATTTCTAGGAACCATCTTTTCTTTTGCAATTGCACAACCGTTCTTCACTTCATAAGCACGACCACTGGTATCAACTGCGTGAACTAATGTATTGTTTTGAAAATAGCTCTCTTCATTAAAAAAAGGTTCTGAACTTGAAGTGTGCTTCCATTCACCCAAAAACTTTTTACAAAAGTTAGTTCTGTTAATTAGTCTCTTCTTTTTACTTTTGTCCTTCATAGAATGCATTGGTTTATCTAATGTTCGCATTCTGTTTAAAACTAAAATGAACAATTTTCTTTTTATTTCAAAAGCCTTTTTGACTATAGTTTCAATCTGTTTTTTCTTTTTATAAAATGCAGATCTTCTTTTATATTTCTTGCCATGTTACAATAAATTTTGTAGTACTCTACTTTTATACATACGTTTCCTTATATCATAAAATTGATTCATCCTTCTTTCAGCATAGATTGTTTTATCAGAACGTGATTTGCCATTTATTTGTCCTTTTTTCATTTCATTCTTCTTTGTTCTAGAACTATTCTTTCTATTTTCTACATTGTCAAAACCCTTTCTAGTCCTTGAAAGTCTTTTAATAAATTCTTTTGTTCTCTTACTGCAAGACTTTTTCTTTTTTGCCACATGTTGTAGTTCATCTAATTCCTGCTGTTGTCTTTTCTTTAAATAGTATTGTTTCTTTTCTTGTTTTCTCTTTTCCATTTTTTTTGTCATGGTAAGTCTTTCTTAATAATAATGAAGAATATCTGAAAAAAAGAATATTTAAAATTAATTTAATATTATTAAAATAATTATATAGAAATATACTATTCTATTACTAAAGAAACGCCTTGTATTTAAAAGCTACAAGCAAGTGCATATATGGTTTTCGGAATATATTCACAATTACACATGAGCTATAAAATAAGTGAAGAGAGGTGTAGAAAAAGAAATGCAGCAGTAATGTCTGAATGATTACAGTACATAATATCTAGTGCCTGCATCATTGTAAGACTGCATAACAACTCCTTTGGTGTTTTTATAATTGCATGAGACAGGTGCAGAAATTTGCAATAGAGATGGAGAAAGAGGTAACAGTAGTGCAAAAGAAGCAACAGAGCTGCAAAAAGAGGCAATTGAGGTACAGAAAGAGGCAAGAGAACTGCAAAAAGAGGCAAGAAAGTTGCAGAAATAAGCAAAAGAGTTACAGAAAGAGGGAACAGATGGGCAGAGTGAAGCAAGAGAGGTGCAGAAAGAGAGAAGAAGGGTGCAGATAAAGGGAAGAGGGATGGAGAAATTTAAAACAAAGGTACAGGAAGAACCCAAAGCAGTGCAGAAAGAACGAACATAGGTTTACAAAGAGGAAAGATGGCTACATAAAAAGGCAAGTGAAGTGCAGAACGAAGCAAAAGAGGTGCAAAAAGAAGCAACAGAACTGTAAAAAGAGACAACAAGAGTGCATAAAGAGGTAGGAGATGTGCAGAATGAGGCAAGAGGGTTACACAATGAGGCAGATGGGGTGCAGAAACAGGAACAGAACTGCAGAAAGAAACAACATAGGTTGTGATAGACGCACGAAGGGTGCACAAACAGACAAAGCAACAGTTGTGCCTGGGTGATTATATAACTGCATGCGTTATACCTTAGTGATTGCATAAGTGCATAGGTAGTGCCTAAATCATTGTATCTGTGCAACGGCAATGGCTGAATGTTTAGAGCACTGCATATGTTGTTCCTGCATCATTGTAAGACTGCATGGCGAGTACTTGGGTGTTTTTATAAGTGCATGACAGTTGGGCCTAGCCAAATATAAAGCCGCACACTATTAAATGACTCAACTATAAATGTCCCCATATTGTTAAAAGCACACATACATATGTGTCTACCTTCCCAAATCATCATGATATGTAAAAGAAATATATATTCAATATTTCTGAAATATAAGAAAACCTAGAAACTGAGACATGTACTACATCTGCCTGAGTGATTCCAAAACTCCGTAGGTAGTGCTTGGGTGATTGAGAGCAAGGGTAGTCACTGGGTTTTTGCAGGAGAAGATAGATAGTGGCTAGCTAATTACCTGAGTGCATACATACACATTGACTGCATGGTTAAGTGTATAAATAGCACCTGAAGGGATCGATGAGTCATTGAGTACTGCCTAGGTAAATAGACGAATGCAAGAGAAGGGCATGGGTGATTCTACAACTGCAAGGGTAGTGTATAGGTTATTACATGACTGCATAGGTACAGCCTGCATGATTGCATGACTGTAGGGAAAGTACATAACTAGACCCTGGATAATGACATGCTTGCAAGGCTAATTTCTAGAGGATTACTGAAGTACATAGCAAGTGAGTGGATGATTTTATAAGTTCATGACTACCGCCTGGATGCTTAGTGAACTATTAAGATAGTGCCTGACCGATTACAGGAGTGCAAAGGTAGTGACTGGTTGATTTTAAAACTACATGAGTAATGATTGACTGATTCCATAAGTACAAGAAAAGTGCATATGTGATTGAAAGAGAAGAAAGGGATTAAAGGAGTACATGGGTAACACCTCGGCGATTGCATAACTGCAGGGATAATGTCTGGGGATTTACATGACTACATAGCAAGTGACTGGGTGATTTTGTAAGTGCATGGGTACTTCTTGGATAATTGCAGGACTACTGAGGTAGAGCCTGAGTAACTAAAAGACTCCAAAAGTAGTGACTGGATGATTTCATAACAGCATAACTACTAGCTGAGTCATTACAAGAGTAGAAAGATAGTGCCTCCGTGATTGAAGGAGTGCAACAGTAGTGCATGGGTGATTATATAACTGCATGAGTTATACTTTAGTGATTGCATAAGTGCCTAGATAGTGCCTAAATGATTGCATCTGTGCAACAGCAATGGCTGAGTGATTAGAGCACTGCATATTTGTAAGACTGCATGGCGAGTACTTGGGTGTTTTTATAAGTGCATGACAGTTGGGCCTAGCCAAATATAAAGCCGCACACTATTACATGACTCAACTATAAGTGTCCCCATATTGTTAAAAGCACACATACATATGTGTCTACCTTCCCAAATCATCATGATATGTAAAAGAAATATATATTCAATATTTCTGAAATATAGGAAAACCTAGAAACTGAGACATGTACTACATCTGCCTGAGTGATTCCAAAACTCCGTAGGTAGTGCTTGGGTGATTGAGAGCAAGGGTAGTCACTGGATTTTTTTAGGATAAGATGGATAGTGGCTAGCTAATTGCCTGAGTGCATACATACACATTGACTGCATGAATAAGTGTATAAATAGCACCTGAAGGGATCAATGAGTCATTGAGTACTGCCTAGGTAAATAGACGAATGCAAGAGAAGGGCATGGGTGATTCTACGACTGCAAAGGTAGTGCGTGGGTGATTGGCAGAGTGCATGGGTATTGCCTGGGTGATTTCATAAGTGCTTGTGTAGTAGCGGAGTGATTTCATGAGTGCTTGGATATTAACTGGGTGATTGGAGAATTGCATGGGTACTGCAAGTGTGATTGCATCAGTGCATGGGTAATGCTTGGGTTATTGCATGAGTACATGGGTAGTGCTTGGGTGATTGGGAGAGTGCCTGGGAGATTTCATAAGTGCTTGGGTAGTGGCAGAGTGATTTCATGAGTGCTTGGATACTAACTGGGTGATTACAGAATTGCATGGGTACTGCATGTGTGATATCATAAGTGCATGGGTAATGCTTGGGTTATTGCATGAGTACATGGGTAGGGTTTGGGTGATTGGGAGAGTGCATGAGTAGTGCCTGGGTGATTTCATAACTGCTTGGGTAGTGGCGGAGTGATTTCATGAGTGCTTGGATACTAACTGGGTGATTGGAGAATATGGAATCAGTCAATCATTACTCATGTAGTTTTAAAATCACCCAGTCACTACCTTTGCACTCCTGTAATCGGTCAGGCAGCCTCTTAATAGTTCACTAAGCATACAGATAACTGTATAAATACAATCTGAAGACATAGATGAGTCATTACGTATTACCTAGTTGAGTAGATAAGTGCAATATGCCTGCAAGGGTAATATGTGGTGGTTTACTTTTGAGCTACATCTTCACCATTCTATCTAAAAATATGCGACATCATTCAACTATACCTTTCAACAGACTTAAAAAAGAAGGCTAATTAACAACACCTTTCATGAGCATTTTTAAAACCACACTTTTATTCTGCAACTTCATCTTTCTATCTAAAATTATGCGGCATCATTCAACTATACCTTTGTTCAGACTAGAAAAAAGAAGTCTAATTAACAACACCTTATATCTGCATTGTTCAAACCACTGTTTTGTGCTGCATCTTCACCTTTTTCTCTAAAATTATGTGGCATCATTTAACTATACCTTATTCCAGACTAGAAAAAAGAAACCTAATTAATAATACCTTATATGACCATCCTAGAAAGCACACTTTTGTGATGCATCTTCACCATTCTATCTAAAAATATGTGGCATCATTTAACTTTACCTTTGTACAAACTAGAAAAAAGACACCTAATTAATAACACCTTATATGAACATCTTTCAAACTACACAGTTGTACTGCATCTTTACCAAACTATCTATAGTTATGCGGCATCATTCAACTATACTGTGATGCATCTTCACCATTCTATCTAAAAATATGTGGCATCATTTAACTTTACCTTTGTACAAACTAGAAAAAAGAACCCTAATTAATAACACCTTATATGAACATCTTTCAAACTGCACAGTTGTGCTGCATCTTTACCAAACTATCTAAAATTATGCGGCATCATTCAACTATACCTTTGTAGAGACAACAAAAAAGAAGCCTAATTAATTACACCTTATATGAACATCTTTCAAACTACACATTTGTGCTGCGTCTTCAACAAACTATCTAAAATTATGCGGCATCATTCAACTATACCTTTGTACAGACTAAAGAAAGAAGCCTAATTAATAACATCTTATATGAACATCAGTAATCCATCTTAAAAAATACACATATTACTGTACAGACTCTTTTTTAAACAACATTTAAGTACAATAAAACAAACTACAATATACATCTTTACATTTAATAATATATTTCAAACAACACAGTTTTTGAATAATGTTAAAAGTTTAAAAATAAACCTCACAAATTTATAACTCACCTTGCAAATAAATGTGTTGAATTTAAAATCTCACAAACTCTTACAGGATTTTCTTTTACACACAATCAATATAATGCACCAGACTCAGCTAGGTAAAACCAGTAATGGCAAAGTTTCCCTCTCTTTCTCCACACAAATACATATAACTAACAAATCACATTGCTTCTTAGATTTTTTCAAATTGTAAAACACATTTCTATTGGTTACACATAATAACCCTTAGCAACTGACTTCTAAAGGTGCCCAAACTGTTTCTACATTTTTTTGGAAGTCGCGACCCCATCGTGCACCACCGCGATGGAGTCGCGAATTCATACGGGAGTTCAAAAAGATATAACAATAAATTTAACACTATTTTTTAATTAAACACCACTTCTAAAGATAGTACTGACTTGGGTACTATCATTGTAATAACATATTACTTATATATAAATTAGAATTTCACATTTTAAAACCACAGTTAAATTTCAAACCTTCCCCCATTCTGCTTCATGCCAGTTTCCATAGTAACAGTTCATGGAACACTGAACTTAACTTACAGGTCACAAGTTCACCATATTTTCAAGCTCACCACACAATGTTGCAAATGCAAACAGCAGGTGTGGTTGGCTTTGCAAAATTTGATCTTATCCTTTCTATTGTACCTTTCAGAAAATTTTTACTAACCATTAGCAAACATGCTTTTTAAAACAGTATAATTCACCCTATTTTTGAATGTACAATCTTCTTAAACAGCCAATCAATTCTCTACATTTTAAAAAACAGCATCTTGTCCACCATTTTACATACCTCTCATTCTACCAACTGACTACCTCAGCTACAGACATCTTTTCATTACTTCCAGACATCCCTTCAAGATGCTTACAGTGTGGATTGTTGGGCACAGCTATGTTTTCTGATGCAAAAGGTATGCTGAACGCAGCGGTATTGACAAAGACCAAGCTTTACAAAATGTGGATATTAAATGGATTGCACACAGAGGATTAAAGTGGCACCAATTGATGCCTTTGCTTAAATCTTTTTTGCATCTCCAACCCCCTGACCTCATGATTGTGCACTGTGGTGGCAATGACCTAGGCACATTGACTGGGGTAGGTCTGGAAATGCTAATGAAGGACACCTTTGCACAATTGATGTTGCTTTTACCTCAAACTGTCTTTGTATACTCTAACATATGCCAAAGACAAAAATGGAAGTGGTCAAATCAATTTTGTCCACAGATTGAGAAAGCTAGAAAAAATGTCAATAAAGCTGTTTCTGCTTACCTCAGAGACCATAGCATGGGCTCAATATATAACAACAATGTACTTGTTGATATGGATGGCATCTACAGGAGTGATGGAGTACATTTCACAGATCAGGGAAACAGAGTCTTTCTCAACAACCTAAAGCTCTGCATCTGCACTTACATGTAGCCACAACAAAGTCACAATGAAAACAAGTGCTCTTTTTAGAGCCACCCTATAACATAATACTGATTAAAATAAAAATGTTAAACATATTTTTTAATTTTTTGGGGGGGATTCGCGCACCCAGCGCGAAGTCACAAAACAAAAGCACAAACTCAATGTACTACAACACAACACACTTTTCAACTTTAAATATTAAACTTTTTTATATATATTTTTAACAACTCTATCAATTGTAATCCTGTCATTAACTTCAAGCACAATACCTCTTTAAAACAACTTCACACACACAACACTAACTTCTATATTATATACTACTTAATTATTTATTTAAGGTGAATTCGCGATGCCATCGTGATTACACGGGGGGCCGCGCTGAGCGCGGCGCTGGAGTCGCGACTCCAAACTTGATCGAAAAAAAATCGATTCATTTCCATTATTTCGTATTTGCCCCGGGGACCCCATCCCCCGGGGCATGACCACACTTCTTTTTTTATTATATATTTTTGGAGGGGGGCTGTGTGGCCCCCCTCCAAAGGCCAATTATGGCCCCGGGGACCCCGTCCCCCGGGGCCTGGCCTCTCCGTTGGGGACCGTGGGGGGAGCCCCAATGCCCCCATGGTCCCAGCCAGCTCCCCGCCTGCTGCGGGAGCCGGCATTGCTTTTGCACAAGGGGAGCTGCTAACATGCAGCTCCCCTTGTGCAAAAGCAATTCTGCTTCGGTTTTTGCAAGCGAGAGCAGGAAACCTGCTCTCACTTCCAAAAACCGAAGCAGAGTTTGCTATGACAGGGTGGTGGTGTTCCCCGGGGCTCCAGGGGGACTACGTGCCCCCCAGAAATTAACATTGAAGCCCCGGGGAGGTGGCGGTCCCCGGGGCTGCGGGGACCCCCGTGGGTCCCTGCTATATAAATTGGGATTGCCCCGGGGGCTTAACAATAACAAAGAGCGGGAGCCCGCGCTTCATTTTTTAAAAATTTTCTCGGCGGTATTCGCGCACCCTGCGCGACTTCATCCGTGTTTTTAAAAATGCTTTTTTTGGCAGGGGCCCCCTCAGCAGGCCTTGGGGGTCAGGGTGTTTCTACCCTGCCCCCTTTTCTCATTTTTTAATGGTTTTTTCACTGTTTTCTTGTGACTCGGTTACCAAGTCACAAGATGGCTGCCAACACTTCCTGGTTTGGAGTGTTGGCAGCCAATCAGAAGTCAGCTCGTGCCCGGGAGGGTTCGCGAACCCTCCTCGGTGCTCAGATATCGAAGCTATTCTTTTTCTAATTTCTCTGAAACTACTGAACGGATTTACACCATTTAACAAAAAGGGCTCTTTCTGAACCAAGACCTACCTTTTTGCCAAATTTGGTGTAATTCCGTTCAGCAGTTCGGGCTGTAGCTTTGTCTAAAGTTCCTATGGAAATTAACATGGGGAAAACGCATTTTGGGACCCTCCTTTTTTCTCGGCCCCCGCTTGACGAATCACCCCGAAACTTTCAAGATTCGTCAAACGGCGCCAAATATATTGGCAAAAGTAAAAACGCTATTTAAATAGAAATGAGGTCCTAACTATAACTACCTACTGGTGACCGCCAGTAGGTAATATATATATACACGCACATATATACATATTTATATATATATATATATATATATATTACCTATTGGCGGTTGTCAGTAGGTAGTTATAGTTGGGAGCATGCTTCCATAGGAAATGCGTTATTTGACTTGCCTATATCTTTGGCACCGGTTGGGGAATCTTCACTAAATGTTCCCAAAAAAGTGCACCGCTAATTCCAGTTGTGCATGCAAAATTTCGGGGCGATCCGTCAAGCAGGGCTGAGAAAAAGGGGGAATCAAGAAATGTGCATTTCCCATGGTAACTCCCGTAGCGATTTTGAACACGACTACAGCCGGAACTGCTGGATGGAATTACACTACATTTGGCAAAAAGCTAGCTGTTGGTCCAGAAAGAGTGATTTTTGTTATTTGGTGTAAATCCGGTCAGTAGTTTTAAAGTTATTAAATGAAAACCAAGTTTGTATATATAGAGACACCACCCCTCCATGAATCCTCCCGATCTTGTGCATACATTTGATTGGCTGCCAACATTTCAACCAGGAAGTGTTGGCAGCCATCTTTGGACTCAGACTCACTAGCCTTGGTGCTGGGGTCCCAGAGGGACCCCGCCACGGCTAAAAAGCATTTAAAAAAAATGTTTGTGGTGAAAATTGCAACGTATTCATGAACTCGCAGCAAAAATGAAAATAAAAACAAGCGTGGGCTCTCGGACTTGTTTTAAAAAAAGCCAACCGGGTGGGCCAGATCCCTGGGCATGTAAATAAATTAAAAAAACATTAAGGAGGGGGCGCACAGGACCCCCCTCATGAGGCTCTTATGTGCCCTGGGGACTACCACCGCCCCAGGCGTTATTGAAATTAAGGAGGGGGGCTGTGGGGACCCCACCACCATTGAGCTCTAAGAGCCCCGGACTGCTACCTCCTCAGGGCTTCAATTAAAACAAAGGAGTGGGGCCGGACGGACCCCCCGTCCTCGGGCTTACATATGCCGCGTGGACCACCACCTCACTGGGGCAAAATAAATGCTAATGGGGGCCCTCAGACTTCCCCAGTCCCCTGGGACCACCACTACCCAGGGCCAAATACATAATAAAGAATGGCAGGAGGCCGCAGTGCCCCCCCACCCGAGCCTTATACAGCCCCGGGGACACCACCTCCACGGGGCTGGCCCATGCAATTTAAAGGAGGGGGGCCATATGGCCCCTCCTCCTGGAGCCATTAATCGCCTTAGGGACCACCACCCCCTAAGCCAGCTCCTGCTATCTCCTGAGGTGCCCAACATTGGGATATAGCAGTTTGCTTTTGCTTGGTGGGAACTGTGACGCTCTCACCAAGCGAGATAAAACAATAACTCAGCTCCCAGCAAACAGGAGCTGTCAAACTGCTCCCGAGTGCTGGGTGCAGAGTTTTCATCTGTGTGCATGCCCGCTGTCATGCATGCAGGGAAACAGATGGAAGAATTGCTCCTACATGCAGGGAGCTGCATATTTAGCAGCTCCCTCCATGTGGGAGCAATGATGGCTCCCGCAGGAGTCGGGTAGCCGGCTGGAACCGCAGGGGCATTGAGGCTCCCCCTTACAGTCCCCAACATGCAGAAAAGGCAAATGGAGGGCAGAAAAAAGGCTAAACAGAAGACAGAAAAACGAGCATTAAAGGCAAAAAAGAGAGCAGAAAAACTAGTAGAAAGGGCAAATCAGGGCAGAAAAATAAGCAAAAAAGGCAAAACAGAGCAGAAGAAGGTAAAACAGAGGGCGGAAAAACGAGTAGGATAGGCAAAACAAAGGGCAGAAAAACGAGCAGAAAAAAGCAAAACAGAGGGCAGAAAAAAGAGAAGAAAAGGCAAAACAGAGGGCAGAAAAACAAGCAGAAAAGGCAAAACAGAGCAGAAGAGGGCAAAATAGAGTGCAGAAAAATGAGCAGTGAAGGCAAAATGGAGGGCAGAAAAACAAGAAGAAAAGGCAAAACAGAGGGCAGAAAATCAAACATAAAGGGCAAAATTGAGGGTAAAAAAATGAGCAGAAGATGCAAAACAGAGGGCAGAAAAATGAACCGAGAAAGGCAAAACAGTGGGCAGAAAAACGAGCAGAAAAGGCAAAACAGAGCAAGACACGAGCAGAGGAGGCACAAATAGAGGGCAGCCTGTAGACAGGCAGCAGAGGGTAGCAGACTGCAGACAAGCTGGACATGAGAACTGTTGCAGGGGGAGATGGCATGAGGACCTGCTTAATCTTTACAGAAATTAAACCTCAACGGGAAACACTTACATATATAAACATAGCAGGTTCCACCATTCAAGCTCAACTTCTGTAAAGGATAAATAATCTTTACCTCCTGGGCTTGACAAAGGCAAAGTAAGTGTGTTTTCTCTGCAGCTCCGCATTAAAAGATGATCTGAAATGCTTTGTGGAGGTGAATGCATCGTTGATCTATTGGAGTGCAATGTGTAGTGACTGTGATGAGTAGCTTCTTTCTTGTCCTTACCTGGTGAGAGCAGAGTCCATGGCTCTCCCTTTAAATGACTATGAGTATACCAACTCCTTTATTATGTCTTGCAGCCCAAAAATATAATATATCATTCCTAAAAGTAGGTGACTCTAGATTACATTGCCCAAGCACTTTTTCTTATCATGGCATGATATTTAGTGATAGTGGTTCTTGGAAAGCACATATAGCAAACAGTGGGAGCAGACTTTCCAGAGCAATAGGCTCGTTACTCAGCTTACCCCGCCCCTGGAAAGGGAGAGCCTTAGTCCCCTTACTTCAGATCTACAGATCACAGTGCCTCCCCATTGCTACCTATGGGGCTGAAGTCGGGGGAATTGAGAATTGTCATCAAATCCAACTTGAGGAGCATATATTTGGTTTGAAGATCTTGGGGGGCCGATTTCTAGCTTTAGTTTTGTATGTCACAGTGAGCAGAGCATCCCTTATGTCAAGGAGTATATTAGTGTCCGCCCACTGCTTTATTGGTTTGCAATGTGGCATAACACAGAGGGAGCCCTTACGAAAGACATCATAAAAATACCTGCATTTCCTGTGACAAAGGTAGTAAAATTCCATGAATGAAGTATATTCAATCATGCATGCCCAAGATAAGCTATAATCAATTGTTTGAGAACCCAGAGGGCTCTCACACTGTTATTAAAAAACAGTTGCAGGCCTGCTGGTTCAAGTGTGTGCATGCGGAGAGACCTAAGAGGGAATCCAGCAAATCTAGAGTGACAGCCTATCTGGCCAGACACCAGGGAGGGCTCGTCCCACCCCAAAACTATTTGACTAGTCCTATGGGTCACAGGGAATGCAGTCTGTTGTTTCGCCTTAGGGAAGGCACAATAAAGTACCTGCTAAACTTCCCATTAGGCTTTCAAGTAAACTTAGACTCTTGTCCTGTCCATTTAATCGGAGGTCCGCCAATCTACATTAATTTTTTTAATGTTTTGTGATTTTTATTTAATGTATACCAAAAGCATTCTATTACCATTAAGAGGTTACACATTAATGATTATATAGAAGCTTACAATGCATTACTTCAGTTGAATAACAAGGATGTTTTTAACTGTGTTGGTTTATTTTTCAAAATTGCTGTGTAAGCACGGCAATCCATGTCCAGTCCATAATTTTAGCACACTTCCTTAGAACTTTTTTTTTAAGACTGCTCTACCTAGGCAGATAATATCCGACGCACAAGAGAATCCCCTTACATTTAATCATTTATCTGTTCTCTCACAAGTGCAGTTTTCAGGGTTGTTCATGTAGCCAAACAAAGACTTTTATGCACTGCACTGAACTGATTGGATCATGTGAGATTAGCACTAAGCTAATATAAATACTAACATAGCGGACCATGTAGTAGGTTTTTGTTTCCTAGTTTTTATGGCCTGTGCTGCTATGCTCAAATCCCTATATTCAGTTATTGGGAGTGGGCACTGAGACATGTGATTCTGTAACTTTTTAACTGTTATATTTAAATTTGTATTATGTAAATTGCGTAGCTCTTTTTGTGTACTTTTATGGTTTCTATGTGTAAACCAACTAAAGTTTAATAAAATGAAATGAAATGACTACGAATATACAAATGGGCAAAATCACCTCAACCTCTGCCCATTTGGCCCTGCCCCGTCCACCTTAGTAGTATGAAATGGTCTTCCGCCTTTTGCCAGGATGATGGGCAGCTTACCAAAAGGCACCCCAGCACTTTTATCGCAGATTTTGGTGAGGCGTTCTTGATGCTGAGGAATAGAAGGATATCTCCACCAAACAAAGAAACACTTACTTCATATAGTTAAGAGAAAGGACCCTTGTTTGATGGATATTTACCTCTTTTTACTCTTGTTGTCTTCTCTATGGAAAGATTCATGTTATCACAAATTTCTGGATAAAGACTCATGAGAAACAATCACATTGCCAAAATGCACACAAGGTCACTTGATACATTTCCTCGTGTTCCATTACACAGCTGTAGTGTAGAATTTGTACTAGACATTTAACCAAGGAGGTAGCACTTAGTAATTAACCAGTAGAAAATACTCCACTTGGGTAGATATTTTATGCAAAACTGTTGACTCTTTTTCGATAAAGGGGCAGGTGTGGTTTCCTTGTAGCCCAAAACACACAAGATGATGGACGGAATGCTGCACATTGGCAAACATTCACCCCCAGTCACAGATCTGGGTTTAATCCATCGTTATTTTGCTTCACCACGCCACCCCAGTTCAGACATAGCCATATGCAAATCAGTCTTGACCCTGTGCCTCATGGGAACAGTCCAGACCGAACTGCCAAGCCATGTCTTCCCTGGACCGGAATCAAGCATCCTAGGACCGGTTTCAGGCTATCAGCCTTCATCAGCCAGGATAGCTTGACTCCAGTGGCGTAGTGAGCACAGGACCCACGTCTGGGCATACCCTTCCCACTTAGGGCGAAATGCAAAACATACAAGATGATGGACGGAATGCTGCACATTGGCAAACATTCACCCCCAGTCACAGATCTGGGTTTAATCCATCGTTATTTTGCTTCACCACGCCACCCCGGTCTATCTGGCCAGACACCAGGGAGGGCACGTCCCACCCCAAAACTATTTGACTAGTCCTATGGGTCACTGGGAATGCAGTCTGTTGTTTCGCCTTAGGGAAGGCACAATAAAGTACCTGCTAAACTTCCCATTAGGCTTTCAAGTAAACTTAGACTCTTGTCCTGTCCATTTAATCGGAGGTCCGCCAATCTACATTAATTTTTTTTAATGTTTTGTGATTTTTATTTAATGTATACCAAAAGCATTCTATTACCATTAAGAGGTTACACATTAATGATTATATAGAAGCTTACAATGCATTACTTCAGTTGAATAACAAGGATGTTTTTAACTGTGTTGGTTTATTTTTCAAAATTGCTGTGTAAGCACGGCAATCCATGTCCAGTCCATAATTTTAGCACACTTCCTTAGAACTTTTTTTTAAGACTGCTCTACCTAGGCAGATAATATCCGACGCACAAGAGAATCCCCTTACATTTAATCATTTATCTGTTCTCTCACAAGTGCAGTTTTCAGGGTTGTTCATGTAGCCAAACAAAGACTTTTATGCACTGTACTGAACTGATTGGATCATGTGAGATTAGCACTAAGCTAATATAAATACTAACATAGCGGACCATGTAGTAGGTTTTGTTTCCTAGTTTTTATGGCCTGTGCTGCTATGCTCAAATCCCTATATTCAGTTATTGGGAGTGGACACTGAGACATGTGATTCTGTAACTTTTTAACTGTTATATTTAAATTTGTATTATGTAAATTGCGTAGCTCTTTTTGTGTACTTTTATGGTTTCTATGTGTAAACCAACTAAAGTTTAATAAAATGAAATGAAATGACTACGAATATACAAATGGGCAAAATCACCTCAACCTCTGCCCATTTGGCCCTGCCCCGTCCACCTTAGTAGTATGAAATGGTCTTCCGCCTTTTGCCAGGATGATGGGCAGCTTACCAAAAGGCACCCCAGCACTTTTATCGCAGATTTTGGTGAGGCGTTCTTGATGCTGAGGAATAGAAGGATATCTCCACCAAACAAAGAAACACTTACTTCATATAGTTAAGAGAAAGGACCCTTGTTTGATGGATATTTACCTCTTTTTACTCTTGTTGTCTTCTCTATGGAAAGATTCATGTTATCACAAATTTCTGGATAAAGACTCATGAGAAACAATCACATTGCCAAAATGCACACAAGGTCACTTGATACATTTCCTCGTGTTCCATTACACAGCTGTAGTGTAGAATTTGTACTAGACATTTAACCAAGGAGGTAGCACTTAGTAATTAACCAGTAGAAAATACTCCACTTGGGTAGATATTTTATGCAAAACTGTTGACTCTTTTTCGATAAAGGGGCAGGTGTGGTTTCCTTGTAGCCCAAAACACAAAAGATGATGGACGGAATGCTGCACATTGGCAAACATTCACCCCCCAGTCACAGATCTGGGTTTAATCCATCGTTATTTTGCTTCACCACGCCACCCCAGTTCAGACATAGCCATATGCAAATCAGTCTTGACCCTGTGCCTCATGGGAACAGTCCAGACCGAACTGCCAAGCCATGTCTTCCCTGGACCGGAATCAAGCATCCCAGGACCGGTTTCAGGCTATCAGCCTTCATCAGCCAGGATAGCTTGACTCCAGTGGAGTATTGAGCACGGGACCCACGTCTTGGCATACCCTTCCCACTTAGGGCGAAATGCAAAACACACAAGATGATGGACGGAATGCTGCACATTGGCAAACATTCACCTCCAGTCACAGATCTGGGTTTAATCCATCGTTATTTTGCTTCACCACGCCACCCCAGTTCAGACATAGCCATATGCAAATCAGTCTTGACCCTGTGCCTCATGGGAACAGTCCAGACCGAACTGCCAAGCCATGTCTTCCCTGGACCGGAATCAAGCATCCTAGGACCGGTTTCAGGCTATCAGCCTTCATCAGCCAGGATAGCTTGACTCCAGTGGCGTAGTGAGCACGGGACCCACGTCTGGGCATACCCTTCCCACTTAGGGCGAAATGCAAAACACACAAGATGATGGACGGAATGCTGCACATTGGCAAACATTCACCCCCAGTCACAGATCTGGGTTTAATCCATCGTTATTTTGCTTCACCACGCCACCCCAGTCTATCTGGCCAGACACCAGGGAGGGCACGTCCCACCCCAAAACTATTTGACTAGTCCTATGGGTCACTGGGAATGCAGTCTGTTGTTTCGCCTTAGGGAAGGCACAATAAAGTACCTGCTAAACTTCCCATTAGGCTTTCAAGTAAACTTAGACTCTTGTCCTGTCCATTTAATCGGAGGTCCGCCAATCTACATTAATTTTTTTTAATGTTTTGTGATTTTTATTTAATGTATACCAAAAGCATTCTATTACCATTAAGAGGTTACACATTAATGATTATATAGAAGCTTACAATGCATTACTTCAGTTGAATAACAAGGATGTTTTTAACTGTGTTGGTTTATTTTTCAAAATTGCTGTGTAAGCACGGCAATCCATGTCCAGTCCATAATTTTAGCACACTTCCTTAGAACTTTTTTTTAAGACTGCTCTACCTAGGCAGATAATATCCGACGCACAAGAGAATCCCCTTACATTTAATCATTTATCTGTTCTCTCACAAGTGCAGTTTTCAGGGTTGTTCATGTAGCCAAACAAAGACTTTTATGCACTGTACTGAACTGATTGGATCATGTGAGATTAGCACTAAGCTAATATAAATACTAACATAGCGGACCATGTAGTAGGTTTTTGTTTCCTAGTTTTTATGGCCTGTGCTGCTATGCTCAAATCCCTATATTCAGTTATTGGGAGTGGGCACTGAGACATGTGATTCTGTAACTTTTTAACTGTTATATTTAAATTTGTATTATGTAAATTGCGTAGCTCTTTTTTGTGTACTTTTATGGTTTCTATGTGTAAACCAACTAAAGTTTAATAAAAATGAAATGACTACGAATATACAAATGGGCAAAATCACCTCAACCTCTGCCCATTTGGCCCTGCCCCGTCCACCTTAGTAGTATGAAATGGTCTTCCCGCCTTTTGCCAGGATGATGGGCAGCTTACCAAAAGGCACCCCAGCACTTTTATCGCAGATTTTGGTGAGGCGTTCTTGATGCTGAGGAATAGAAGGACATCTCCACCAAACAAAGAAACACTTACTTCATATAGTTAAGAGAAAGGACCCTTGTTTGATGGATATTTCCCTCTTTTTACTCTCGTTGTCTTCTCTATGGAAAGATTCATGTTATCACAAATTTCTGGATAAAGACTCATGAGAAAGAATCACATTGCCAAAATGCACACAAGGTCACTTGATACATTTCCTCGTGTTCCATTACACAGCTGTAGTGTAGAATTTGTACTAGACATTTAACCAAGGAGGTAGCACTTAGTAATTAACCAGTAGAAAATACTCCACTTGGGTAGATAGTTTATGCAAAACTGTTGACTCTTTTTAGATAAAGGGGCAGGTGTGGTTTCCTTGTAGCCCAGTCACTGATGCAGCTACTGACACACCCACACAGACACTTAGACACCCACTCACACATTCAGGCACTCACACACCCTCTGACAGACCCACTCAGACACTCATGCATCTCATGCATCCACTCACAACCAATCACAGACCCACTTAGACACTCATGAACCCACTCACAGACCCACTCAGACATGTACACCCACTCACAGACCCACTCAGACACTGATACACCCCCTTACAGACCTAGTCATACTCTCTCACACCCACTTACAGACCTGCTCAGAGACTCATGTACCAAATCACAGACCCACTCAGAGACTCACACACCCACTCACAGACTCACTCAGAGGCTCACACACCTATTTACAGACCCACTCATGCACTCAATCACAGACTGACTCACACACTCATGGAGGCACTCGCAAACCCACTCAGACACTCTCACACCCACTTACAGACCTATTGAGACACTCACACACCCACTCAGAGACCCACTCAGACACTCATGCACCCACTCACACACCCAGTCAGACACTTATGCAGCCACTCCTACACCCACTTAGACACTCTCACACCCACTCACACACCTATTGAGACACTTACATGCTCACTCACACACCAAGCAAGACACTCATGCACTCACTCACACACTTACTCTCAAAGGTAACTGGTTACAGCTAGGAAACAAAATTAAAAACCAAAGGTTACAGGGATGCTATCATTAGTAAAAACATTTTAAAAAAATAGGAATTCACTAAAACACCAGAAGTTACGGGGACATTACAGTTAGCAAATAACATTAAAAATAACGGTGAAAGCCACTGAAAAAAACAAAGGTTACAGGGATGTTATAGTTAAGAAAAAG
Source organism: Calotriton arnoldi (assembly GCA_963921515.1). NCBI lineage: Eukaryota > Metazoa > Chordata > Amphibia > Caudata > Salamandridae > Calotriton > Calotriton arnoldi. The sequence continues at coordinate 753,059 of CAWUFW010008260.1, forward strand.
GATTTAAAAACTTTAGAAATTCACTAAAAAAACAGAGGTTACAGGGACACTATAGCTAGGCTCAGATTTCACTCATACAGAACCAGTGAAATTCAGCAGTTATAGTTACCTGAGCTAACTATAACTTATGCCTCCGCAATGCACTGCTTATGACTTCACATATTACATCACTCATAACATGGTCAGTGACATCACTGATGACATCTGAAATGACATCACTGATGACATCACTGATAACATCATCCACAGAACCACTCATACACCCACTCACACCCCTATACAACCTCTCATACACCCACTCACACACCCACACAACCACTAAAGTACCCTTTCACAGACCCATACAAGTACTCACCCAACCACTCACTCATCCATAGAGCCACTCACACACCCACTTATTCACCCATACAGCCACTCACTCACATACCTACTCACTCACCCATATAGCCTCCCAACACAGCCACACACTCACCCATACAAGCACTCACACACTCACTCACTCACCCACACAACCACTTACATACCCATTCACACATTCATACAGCCATTCACATAGACACACACTCTCTAATACAGCCACTCACACACCAACTCACTTAACCAATCACCCACTCACTCACCTATAGAGCCACTTATACACCCAATCACTCAGTCATACAGCCATTCAGATGCCCACTCACCAACCCACATAGCAACTCACACAGCCATTCACTCACCCATACAGCCACTGACACACCCACTCACTAACCAATACAGGCACTTACACACCCACACAGCTACTCACACACCCACTTATACACCCATACAGCCACTCACACACCCATACAGCCACTCAGACACCCACTCACACAGGGATACACACAGTCATGCAGCCACTCACATAATATATGTTAGAGGTAGTATTACTCATTAGTTGTACAGCTACTATACTAATTTAACGATTGTAGAAGCTTAGTATATATGTTTAACAATCATAAATTCTTAGAAAATACTTACACTCACTGGATGATGTCATCAGTGATGTCATTTGAGATGTCATGAGTGATGTCACTGACCATGTCATGAGTGATATAATATGTGAGGTCATAAAAATGCTTTTTTTGCGTGTTGGGTCCAGGACTCCAAGAGCATGGCTTGGGGGTCAGGGTATCCCTACCCTGCCCCCTTTTCTATATTTTCACTTTTTTGGGGGACTCTGTGAAGCTGAGTCCCAAGATGGCTGCCAGCACTTCCTGGTTGAAGTGTTGGCAGCCAACAGAGCTGTGCATTTCCCTGCATGACCTCGTCTTTATCACAGAGGCTTCATGCCCTGATATATCACGTTTTCTTCTTAAATTTCTGAAAAACTACTGAACAGATTTGCACCAAATAACAAAGAGATCAATCTGCGTAACAACATCTACCTTTCTGCCAAATTTGGTGTCATTCCGTTCAGCGGTTCAGGCTGTAGGTTTGACTACGCGTTGACTATTGGAATTAAAGTGGGAAAATTCACTTTTTTTAGCCCCCTTTTTCTCGGCCCTCTCTTAACAGATCACCCCGAAATGTCCCATGCACAACAGAACGTACTTTGACACTTATTTTGGAACATTTTGTGACGATTCGTGACCCGGTGTTCAAGATATAAGCAAATCAAAAAACGCTTTCCTCATATATATATATATATATATATATATATATATATATATATATATATATATATATATATATATATATATATATATATATATATATATATTCACTGAAAAAACCATAGGTTTTAGGGACAGTTATAGTTAGTTGGACATTGCACTCGTACAAAACCCGTGAAATTCCCCCGTTATAGTTAGTTCAGCTAACTATAACTCGCGCCCCCGCAATGCACTGCTGATGACGTCACATATTACATCACTCATGACATGGTCAGTGACATCACTGATGACATCTCAAATGACATCACTGATGACATCATCCAGTGACTGTGTGTTTCTGTAAAGTTTAAATATGTTTAATATATATAGGGAAAGCCGTATTGAAGAATGAGTGGGTGTATAAGTGTCTGAATGGATGATTTAGTAGGTGCGTGACTAACTCTATAAGTGAGTGATTAAACGTATCTTACTGAATGCATGGGTTAGTGACTAAACTGGGTGAATGTCTGTATCCGTCTGTCTGTTGCTGTGTAAGTGGCTGCATGGGTTTGTGAATAGCTACATGAGTGTCTATATGAGTTATTGATTGGTTGTCTGAGTATCTGTATGGGTGCCTGAGTGTTTGTGATGGTGGGGTGTGTGCGACTCTGTGCATAGATGTGTGAGTGGGTGATTCACTGGGTGGATGGTTTCAAGAGTGCATCTGTGATAGACTGTATGGGTGGGTAAGTGTGTGTAAGAGTGTGTTAGTGAGTGAATGTATGTCCCAGTGGTACATGTGTGAGTAACTACATATGTGAAAGGCAGTATATATGTGTGTTGTAGTATATAAATAGCTATAAGCAAGAGTGTGTGATTGTGAGAGTGACTGTATGGATGAGTGTGTGCTTGTATCAGTGATCGTATAAGAGCGTAAGAATGTGCTAGTATTTGTATGAGTAAGTGAGCTGGTGTGTGTATAACTGTATAGGTGAGTAAATGGCAGTGTGTTTAATTATTTGCATGACTGACTAGGTGTGTGAGTACCTCTATGGATGAGTGGCGGTGTTTGAGTGTCTATATAGGAGGATGAGTGCATATGATAGTCCTGTACTGAGTGACCGTAAGTATGAGTGACTGTACGGGTGAATGAGTGGATGTGTGTGTAGACCTAAGAATCAGTGAGTGGGTATGTAGTTATTGGTGTTGGAGTGTCTATGGTTTTGCGAATGGCAGTCTGTAATTTAGAGTGGGTGTATCAAAGGTTATATTAGGGTGTGAGGAGGTGCATCAGATTATCACGTGGATGATGTCTTCAGTGATGTCATCAGTGATGTCATTTGAGATGTCATCAGTGATGTCATCAGTGATGTCATCAGTGATGTCACTGACCATTTCATGAGTGATGTAATATGTGACGTCATCAGCAGTGCATTGCGGGTGCGCGAGTTATAGTTAGCTGAACTAACTATAACGGGGAATTTCACGGGTTTTGTACGAGTGCAATGTCCAACTAACTATAACTGTCCCTAAAACCTATGGTTTTTTCAGTGAATTTGTAAGGTTTTTTAAATGCTAATTTCTAACTATAACGTGCCTGAAACCTATGGTTTTTTCAGTGAATTTCAAAGGTTTTTTAAATGCTAATTCCTAACTATAACATGTCTGAAACCTATGGTTTTTTTCAGTGAATTTCAAAGGTTTTGTAAATGACAATTTTTAAATGTATTAATTGTTATATTTATTTTTTTGATACTGATTTACTACATATTTTTAAACTATTTATTTTTAGATATTTTATTTTTTAAATTACATTATAATTACATTATACATTACATTACAAAATATACTTTCTCAGAATGAATTACTTTAGTTTAAATAATTTGTAAATAGGCAATAGACTTTTAAGTACAGTAGTTACAGTTGTTGCAATGGGCAACACAATTTCAAACACAATGCAACATTGAGATCAATGTGAATTTCTAGTTAAATGCAATTAGTTACTTTATGGATTACTTTTCTAACCACAGGACTGGATCCTAGATTCAGTCCTGGGACATCTCCTGTAAACAGTTGAGTAAAAGCGTTTTGGTTACAGTAGTGATTTTTAAGGAATATTATTGTATTTTAAAAGTTGACACAGAAACTTTTTCACATAGAATCACCAATGTTATCCTTTGGGAGGAAATTCACTTAGCAGGTAAGTAGTGTTATCGTTACTTTTTCTTACTCAGTGGTGGATCCTGAATCCAGCACTGGTGCATCTCCTGTAAACAGTTGAAAGAATGCGTTTAAGTCATACAGGCGATTTTTAAGGAATATTTGTAGTTTGTGAAAATTGACACAAACTTTTCTGCTGAAAACCAGACAATGGATTCCTATGGAAGGAAATGCAAGTTACTGGTAAGTACAGTTAGAATTACTTTTCAGGGTCAGTGCTGGGCTAAAAGATGCAGCACTGGGTTCTCTCCTGATAACAGGTGAGTAAATCGGAATTCGTAGTTCGGCTGATTTTAGAGGAATATTATAAAGTTCCAAAACTCCACACTTAGAAAAATTTCCAAATGAAACCAGTCAATGTTAGCCTATGGAAGGAAATTCAAGTTACTGGTAAGTACGGTTAAAATTACTTTTCAGGATCAGTACTGGGCTCAAAGATGCAGCACTGTTGTCTCTCCTGATAACAGGTGAGTAAATCGGAATTCGTAGTTCAGCTGATTTTAGATGAATATTTTCAAGTTCCAAAACTCCACACTTTGAAGAATTTCCAAGTGAAACCAGTCAATGTTAGCCTATGGAAGGAAATTCAAGTTACTGGTAAGTACGGTTAAAATTACTTTTCAGGATCAGTACTGGGCTCAAAGATGCAGCACTGAGGTCTCTCCTGATAACAGGTGAGTAAATCGGAATTCGTAGTTCTGCTGATTTTAGAGGAATATTTGTATGTTTCAAAAATCGACACAAACTTTTTCAGCAAAAAGCAGGCAATGATATCCTATGGAAGGAAATTCAAGTTACTGGTAAGTACGGTTAGAATTACTTTTCAGGATCAGTACTGGGCTCAAAGATGCAGCACTGAGGTCTCTCCTGATAACAGGTGAGTAAATCGGAATTCGTAGTTCTGCTGATTTTAGAGGAATATTTGTATGTTTCAAAAATCAACACTTAGAAACTTTTTCAGCAAAAAGCAGGCAATGATATCCTATGGAAGGAAATTCAAGTTACTGGTAAGTACGGTTAAAATTACTTTTCAGGATCAGTACTGGGCTCAAAGATGCAGCACTGAGGTCTCTCCTGATAACAGGTGAGTAAATCGGAATTCGTAGTTCAGCTGATTTTAGATGAATATTTTAAAGTTCCAAAACTCCACACTTTGAAGAATTTCCAAGTGAAACCAGTCAATGTTAGCCTATGGAAGGAAATTCAAGTTACTGGTAAGTACGGTTAGAATTACTTTTCAGGATCAGTACTGGGCTCAAAGATGCAGCACTGAGGTCTCTGCTGATAACAGGTGAGTAAATCGGAATTCGTAGTTCTGCTGATTTTAGAGGAATATTTGTATGTTTCAAAAATCGACACAAACTTTTTCAGCAAAAAGCAGGCAATGATATCCTATGGAAGGTAATTCAAGTTACTGGTAAGTACGGTTAGAATTACTTTTCAGGATCAGTACTGGGCTCAAAGATGCAGCACTGAGGTCTCTCCTGATAACAGGTGAGTAAATCGGAATTCGTAGTTCTGCTGATTTTAGAGGAATATTTGTATGTTTCAAAAATCGACACTTGGAAACTTTTTCAGCAAAAAGCAGGCAATGATATCTTATGGAAGGAAATTCAAGTTACTGGTAAGTACGGTTAAAATTACTTTTTCAGGATCAGTACTGGGCTCAAAGATGCAGCACTGAGGTCTCTCCTGATAACAGGTGAGTAAATCGGAATTCGTAGTTCAGCTGATTTTAGAGGAATATTTTAATGTTCCAAAACTCCACACTTTGAAGAATTTCCAAGTGAAACCAGTCAATGTAAGCCTATGGAAGGAAATTCAAGTTACTGGTAAGTACGGCTAGAATTACTTTTCAGGATCAGTACTGGGCTCAAAGATGCAGCACTGAGGTCTCTCCTGATAACAGGTGAGTAAATCGGAATTCGTAGTTCTGCTGATTTTAGAGGAATATTTGTATGTTTCAAAAATCGACACTTAGAAACTTTTTCAGCAAAAAGCAGGCAATGATATCCTATGGAAGGAAATTCAAGTTACTGGTAAGTACGGTTAAAATTACTTTTCAGGATCAGTACTGGGCTCAAAGATGCAGCACTGGGTTCTCTCCTGATAACAGGTGAGTAAATCGGAATTCGTTGTTCGGCTGATTTTAGAGGAATATTTGCACAATGGTGAAGGAAGGGGGTGGGGCCTGAGGTGACATGTCTGCAAACACGCCCTGTGGCGCGTTTTAAGTTGGAGAATTAATTCCTCCTCAATCCCGAGTGTCCCTAGGGGCCAACTAGCCCACCAGGTACCTCCAGTATGCGCCAGAGAGCTGCGTTGCAGAGAGGTGTTCAGAGGCCACGCCCTTTTACAACACTCTGCAACGCAGCTCCATGGCGCTTACTGGAGGTACCTGGTGGGCTAGTTGGCCCCAGGGACCCTCAGGATTGAAGGGGATTTAAATCCCCATCTTAAAACGCGCCACGGGGCCTGTTTGCACACATGTCACCTGAAGCCCCGCCCCTCCCTTCACCACTGTGCAAACGCGCCCCGTGGCGCGTTTTAAGTTGGGGGATTAAGTCCCCTTGAATCGTGAGGGTCCCTGGGGACCAACTAGCCCACCAAGTACCTCACGGGCCACTACTTGCCCTGGGGACCCCATCCCCCGGGCTGGCCCTATCCTTTGGGGTCTGTGGGGGACCCCATCTCCCCACGGACCCTGCCGGCTCCCCGCGTCCTGTGGGAGCCGGTATTGCTTTTCCACATGGGGTGCTGCTAACATGCAGCTCCCCGTGTGGAAAGCAATGTGCTTTGGATATTGGAAGAGAGAGCAGGTTTCCTGCTCTCTCTTCCAATATCCAAAGCAGCTTGCTATGACAGGACGGGAGCCGCGAGGCTCCCGTCCTGTCATAGCAAACTACAGTGTCCCGGGGGTAGGCACCTCGGGACACTGCAGGAGCCGGCCCTGGGGGGTGGTGGTCCCAAGGGCCAACAAGGGCTCCAGGAGGGGGGCCGCACGGCCCCCTTCCCAACTTATTCAAAGCCCGGGGAGGTGGTGGTCCCCGGGCTCTGGGGGTCCGTAACAGACCCCCATATTTAAATCTTTAGTGCCCCAGGGAGGTGGCGGTCTCGGGGCGTGTGGGGGCTGGAGCCCCGCCACACAGGTATTTAAAATTTTAAAAAAGAAGCCCCGGGGGGTGGCAGTCCCCGGGGCTGCGGGAGGGCACAGTGCCCTCCCGCACCATTTTTATTAGAAAGCCCTGGGGGGTGGCAGTCCCCGGGGCTTGGGGCCCTTAGAGGCCCCCCCATTAACTATAAACCCACCCCCCGCATGCCCCCGGGACTTGGCCCACCCGGGGGCAAAATAGCATCAAAACGCGGGAGACCGAGCCTCGTTTTTTTTTTACGGCGGGATCCGCGCACCCTAAGCGCATCCCGCCGATTTTTTTTTTAAATGCTTTTTTCTGCCCAGGGGGTCCTTGTGGGACCCCCTGAGCAGACCTAGGGGGTCAGGGTGTTTCTACCCTGCCCCCTTTGTGCGTTTGCGCACTTGCGAATTTTTTTTTTATTGGCGGGATCCGCGCACCCTAAGCGCATCCCGCTGATTTTTTTTAAATGCTTTTTCTGCTCAGGGGTCCTTGTGGGACCCCCTGAGCAGACCTAGGGGTCAGGGTGTTTCTACCCTGCCCCTTTGTGCGTTTTGCGCACTTGTTTCTCTGCCTCGGTTCTACCGAGGGACAAAATGGCTGCCAACACTTCCTGATTTGGAGTGTTGACAGCCAATTAGCATGCAGCTCGTGATCGGGAGGGTACGCGGACCCTACGCGGCCATAGATATATATGTGATTTTACTTTTGATTTTCTCAGCAACTACTGAACGGATTTACACCATTTAACAAAAAGGGTTCTTTCTGAACCAAGAACTACCTCTTTGCCAAATTTGGTGTAATTCCGTTCAGCAGTTCGGGCTGTAGCCGTGGCTAAAGTTTCCTATGGGAAAATGAATGGGGAAAACACGTTTTGGGACCCCCTTTTTCTCGGCCCCGCTTGATGAATCACCCCGAAACTTTCAGGGTAGGAGCGGACCGGAGCGGGCCATAAAGTTTGAAAATTTCGCAAGATTCGTCAACCAACGCAAGAGTTATTTCAAATAGAATGTTGCGGATTTCCTATGGAAAATAGGTCCTAACTATAACTATCTACTGGCGACCGCAAAAGGATTTTTGATACCTTTTTTTAAATCACGGGCTATTTCCGATTTCAGGCTAGCCTACACGGAAGTGCTTAAATTGGCGGATGATGAATTAATTTTCCGTGTCGGATCATTCCTGAAGTCGGCCGTACGGTCACGTAGAACTATGTGTGCCCAATGAAGGTCGTTAGAAATGTATTTTATTGTATTGATATTAAAACTCCACCATTGATTGTTAATATATGATATATTATGTTATTTATGATCCATTTTAGTCATTGCTATAAATGTATTGTATCTTTTGTCTTGAATATGTTGCCATCTATGAATAGTTTTTATTGTGCTTTTATGGATATTTTTTATATTCGAATAAAGATATTTTGAATTGAATTGAATTGAATATATATATATATATATATATATATATATATATATTACCTACTGGCGGTCGCCAGTAGGTAGTTATAGTTAGGACCTATTTGCCATAGGAAATTCACAACATTCTATTTCCAATAACTTTGGCGCCGGTTGATGAATCTTCACGAAATTTTCAAAACTCGTGGGGCGCTCCGGTCCGCTCCTATCCTGAAAGTCTCAGGGTGATTCGTCAAGTGGGAGCCGAGAAAAAAGGGGGGTCCCAAAACATGTTTTCCCCATGCAATTTTCCAAAGGAACCTTTAGTCGCAGCTACAGCCCGAACTGCTGAACGGAATTACACCAAATTTGGCAAAAAGGTAGCCCTTGGTTCAGAGTCGTGCCTTTTGGTTAAATGGTGTAAATCCATTCAGTAGTTCCTGAGAAATTTGAAAAAGAAAACACATATATATCTGGGCGGAGCCTAACCACACATGTCATCGTGAGATCTGATTGGCTGTCAGCACTTCATCCTGGAATTGCTGGCAGCCATCTTGGGACCAATATAAATGATAGTACCCCATTGAAATGCATTGTAGTGAATCGAAGATTTTGAGGGTTACCAAAAGGAGAACTATAAAGGGTGATAACAGACTTTAATTACATTAGAATTCATTTGTTGATGGTACCATACTAATTTCAGGAATTGTGGTGTGTTCTAAGGTGATTTTACCCTGTGAAAAACCTTCTGCTGGGATATCATTAATCATGTTTGAGAGAAAACTATTTTCACATGCTTGTCCCATACAGTTTTGGAAGGTGCTCCAGAAGCTAAAATGAGAGCATATTTTCTGTAAATTCACATTATCTTTCTCAGTCATGTGAGAATTAAGTCTGACATTCTCAGTAAAACATGTACATCCAACAAGGGCAGAGACTGTCAGTTGATTCCTTTGTGTTCTACTGCAGCTTCCCAGAGTGTTCTAAAGAACAACTAGAGCGCTAACAGCCTTACTTATGACAAAAGTATGGCACACCTGAAGCCATCTTGATTGGAATAAACTGGTAACACTTAAAACATTTAATTTAAAAAGGAACAAAATGATGGGGTTAGTTTTGTCATAGAAATTATGGTTAGTGCTGTAGAAAGAAAAATTAGGACATGTTTCAAGTGTGATCTCAAATATCTTCCTGTTATATTTCAACAGGAGCAGCCTGTCAGTTGATGCCTTTGTGTTCTACTGCAGCTTCCCAGAGTGTTCTAAAGAACAACTAGAGCGCTAACAGTCTTACTTATGACAAAATTATGGCACACCTGAAGCCATCTTGATTGGAATAAACTGGTAACTCTTAAAACATTTAATTTAAAAAGGAACAAAATGAGGGGGTTAATTTTGTCATAGAAATTATGGTTAGTGCTGTAGAAAGAAAAATTAGGACATGTTTTAAGTGAGATCTCAAATATCTTCCTGTTATATTTTAACAGGAGCAGCCTGTCAGTTGATGCCTTTGTGTTCTACTGCAGCTTCCCAGAGTGTTCTAAAGAACAACTAGAGCGCTAAAAGTCTTACTTATGACAAAAGTATGGCACACCTGAAACCATCTTGATTGGAATAAACTGGTAACACTTAAAACATTTAATTTAAAAAGGAACAAAATGAGGGGGTTCATTTTGCCATAGAAATTATGGTTAGTGCTGTAGAAAGAAAAATTAGGACATGTTTTAAGTGAGATCTCAAATATCTTCCTGTTATATTTCAACAGGAGCAGCCTGTCAGTTGATGCCTTTGTGTTCTACTGCAGCTTCCCAGAGTGTTCTAAAGAACAACTAGAGTGCTAACAGCCTTACTTATGACAAAAGTATGGCACACCTGAAGCCATCTTGATTGGAATAAACTGGTAACACTTAAAACATTTAATTTAAAAAGGAACAAAATGATGGGGTTCATTTTGTCATAGAAATTATGGTTAGTGCTGTAGAAAGAAAATTAGGACATGTTTCAAGTGTGATCTCAAATATCTTCCTGTTATATTTCAACAGGAGCAGCCTGTCAGTTGATGCCTTTGTGTTCTACTGCAGCTTCCCAGAGTGTTCTAAAGAACAACTAGAGCGCTAACAGTCTTACTTATGACAAAATTATGGCACACCTGAAGCCATCTTGATTGGAATAAACTGGTAACTCTTAAAACATTTAATTTAAAAAGGAACAAAATGAGGGGGTTCATTTTGTCATAGAAATTATGGTTAGTGCTGTAGAAAGAAAAATTAGGACATGTTTTAAGTGAGATCTCAAATATCTTCCTGTTATATTTCAACAGGAGCAGCCTGTCAGTTGATGCCTTTGTGTTCTACTGCAGCTTCCCTACTGCAGCAGGCTCTTGCCCGAGCGCGTTCTCCCCCTCGCAGTTTCTCCCGCTGTGTGCTCTGCGCACGGTGAGATCCTGTCAGGCGCGTCTGGTCCGAGCGAGGCAGCTCCGTCGAGCGCTCCCGCTGGTCTTTATGCGCGTTTGGGAATCCGGTCACTCCTTTAGTGTCCGCTTGATTCCCGACCAACCCTCGCCTAATTTTGACAACGCTACGCGGTGATTTCCCCACACGGCCATGTTAGGGACCAGCGCCACCTGGTGGTGGTAATTGGTAGTGCGCCTCAGTCTATTCTTATAACAGCTTCGGGGAAAGCCCAGCTGTTGGAGCACCGGCGAGGGGGCTGTCGTAAGGATTTTAAGGGCATTTGTTCTGTGCTCACACCCTCTGCTATCATGTCTTCTCCAGAAGACCATTTTTACTCCTCCTACCAGGAAGTGGAGGAGGAATGGCCCCCCAACTTCTCCCTCCAGCAGTGGACCAAGCCCTCTCTCTGGCTATTTCTAGGGTGCTGGCTCCTCTTAGGGATCAGTTTGATAAGCTGGTGAAAAGCATCCCTGGGGTGTTCAGTGACCCAGATCTGGTGGTGGCGGGTCCAAGTAGCTCCCAGATGGGGAATAAAAGGGCCGTTAAGCATAACGCGGGGCACTTGGAAGGATTTGATAAACTTATGGAGACCTTCCTCAAGAGTGTGCGAACGCTAAAACATGCACCCTGCCGGGAGGAGGAGGGGCCCGGAGAAAATTGCGACACTGTCACCACTATTGTAGACCCCGACGGCGGGTTTCCCTTAGAGGGAGAGGGTGTATCGGAGGACGATTTCTCCTCCGATGAGGATAAGGACTCGGGGCGTCCCTGGCGTCCAGAGTCCCACTCCTCTCAGTCCCCGGTTGGGGACGGGGTCCACTCGGATATGTTCGAGCCTACCCAAATTTACCATCCTAGGTCGGCAGAGTGGACACCTGACGCCAAAGTGGCAGAGTATGTGGTGGGGAAAATCCATCAACCCTTTGAAAGGGAGGTCAGGAATAGGATGAAGGGAGAATGCCCAAGGCCCTCACTGAAGGGGAAGGTGGCACACACGCCTGAAATTGATGAGAAACTATGTACCTTTTTCTTCAAGTATATGAGGGATCCCAAGAAAGGAATTGATAGGTCTTGGACGTGGTAGGGCCCTTAACCCAAATTATTCAATTGACGGAGCGTTCCAAAGAGTCAGGATCCCCTTTGTCCACGGATATTGTGGCTGGTTGGGTGCACTACCCTAAACCCTAAAACACTACCCCCTCCACTTCCCAAACACCACTGCACTACCCTAAACCCTAAAACACTACCCCCAGCACGACACCCTACACTACCCAAACATAACTGCACTACCCTAAACCCTAAAACACTACCACCAGCACGACTCCCTACACTACCCAAACACCACTGCACTACCCTAAACCCTAAAACACTACCCCCAGCATGACTCCCTACACTACCCAAACACCACTGCACTACACTAAACCCTAAATATACCCCCAGCATGACCTCCCACACTACACAAACACCACTGCACTACCCTAAACCCTAAAACACTACCCTCAGCACGACCCCCTATACTACCCAAACACCACTGCAATACCCTAAACCCTAAAACACTAACCCCAGCATGACCCCCTACACTACCCAAACACCACTGCACTACCCTATACCCTAAAACACGACCCCCTACACTACACAAACACAACTGCACTACCCTAAACCCTAAAACACTACCCACAGCATGACCCCCTTCACTACACGAACACCACTGCACTGCCCTAAACCCTAAAACACTACCCCAGCACTACCCCCTACACTACCCAAACACCACTGCACTAACATAAACCCTAAAACACTACCCCCAGCACAACATCCTACACTACACAAACACCACTGCACTACCCTAAACCCTAAAACACTACCCCCAGCACGACTCCCTACACTACCCAAACACCACTGCACTACCCTAAACCCTAAATCTACCCCCAGCACGACCCCCTACACTACCCAAACACCACTGCACTACCCTAAACCATAAAACACTACCCCCAGCATGACCCCCTACACTACACAAACACCACTGCACTACCCTAAACCCTAAAACACTACCACCAGCATGACCCCCTATACTACTCAAACACCACTGCACTACCCTAAACCCTAAAACACTACCCCAGCACGACCCCCTACACTACCCATACACCACTGCACTACCCTAAACCCTAAAACACTACCCCCAGCACGACCCCCTACACTACTGCACTACCCTAAACCCTAAAACACTACCCCAGCACGACCCCCTACTCTACCCAAACACCACTGCACTACCCTAAACCCTAAAACACTACCCCCAGCACGACGCCCTACACCACCCAAACACGACTGCACTACCCTAAACCCTAGAAAAGAAACCCCCACCCCATGCCCAATCCCCCTTACCTCTCACTCCTCATGGTTCCTCTCTCCTCGTGGTTCCTGCTTCACGTCATCTCTGAGGGGCGGTGCACGTCGTTGTGAGGAAACGGAACAGCCTCTGTTTCCTTACAATGACATGGATCGTCTACATGTTTTTAGAATGCATGGTCATTTACCATACATACCTTTACAACAAAATTCGTTGTAAAGGCATGCGTGGTAAATGACCATGCGTTCTAAAAAATGCGTAGTAATGACTTCGTGATGTACAACGCATGCGTGGTAATGCATGCGTTGTAATGGTATCGCAAAGTAAAAAGTCGTTGTAACGGCTGTTTACCGATCGAAGTTGGCCCGTGTTCTTCAGTGAGACGTTTATTTGATTAATTAGGAGGAAGGAATGTGTTTTTTTTACCGAAAAGTGCATTCCCGGCTGTTGTTTTGTGAAAGTGTCCGCGTGGCCTGGTTTCACTTCCGATGAGAGAGTGGAAGAGTCTGTTTGGATCTAAAGGAGTTCTGTTGTTGGACGGGGCCGGCGCGACATGTCATCAGAAAACATAGCTAATGGAAAGCGTCCTCCCTGAAGTATGGAACAGTGCCATGAGAGGTCAACGAGTGTGCGTCCCACCGCAGTATGACCGTACCGCGTGACCCATGTGCCGCCTCCAGGGTACGGGAGGCAGAAGCGGCATCGCAGGTCCTCTTGAAGACCGTTGTAGCACTAATTCTATATTTTGGTACTAGGGCATTTTAACTTCGTTGTTCCTGCCAGATACAAAGAGAAGATCCTGTGTTATTCAGTGCCCTCGTTACCTTTTTTGTGGGTTGTGGTGCTTGTCACTTCGCTGCCCCGCCGGTGCACACGACTGGGCACCCCACCTCGTGTGCCATCTGCAGGGCCTCTGCCCTCGGATCACTGGTTTCGGTTTCTGGAGTGGCAACATAAACAGTTGCTCCCAAAGGACTAGCCTGAACACTTAGGTCAATATCCCCTGCACCAGCATGCCACGGAAATTCTTTCCTATCTCTCCCACGTCAACGAGCACGGCTCCGCTCGCGACACCGTATGACATCATCGGAGCCATAAGAGGACCTCGTCGGCGTGCTGACGTCAGTTCCACCCATTTTTTCCGTGCCACCGAGGCAAACTGGGGACCGAGACATTTTCACATGTATACATAGTATAATAAATATATATATATTCACTGAAAAACCATAGGTTTCAGGCACGTTATAGTTAGAAATTAGCATTTAAAAACCTTAGAAATTCACTGAAAAAACCATAGGTTTCAGGCACGTTATAGTTAGAAATTAGCATTTAAAAAACCTTAGAAATTCACTGAAAAAACCATAGGTTTCAGGGGCGTTATAGTTAGTTGGACATTTCACTCATACAAAACCATAGAAATTCCCCGTTATAGTTAGTTCAGCTAACTATAACTCGCAGCGCCCGCAATGCACTGCTGATGACGTCACATATTACATCACTCATGACATGGTCAGTGACATCACTCATGACATCACTGATGACATCTCAAATGACATCACTGATGACATCATCCAGTGAATGTGTGTTTTTCTGAAAATTAAATATGTTTTATATATGTATATCTCAAGGTCGATGGAAGAATACATTGGTATATAAGTGTCTAAATGGATGATTTTTTTTGTAAAATTGATTGTATAACTGACTAAGTGTATCTTAGTGAATACATGGGTTAGTGAGTAATGTTTAAATATGAAAATATCTGTATCAGTCTCTCACTTTGTGTATAAGTGGCTGCATGGGTTGGTGAGTAGCTACATGAGTGTCTATATGGGTTATTAGTTGTTTTTTTGAGTATCAGTATCAGTGTCTGAGTGTCTGTATGGTTCGGTGGGGGGTATTACTTAGTGCATAGATGCATGAATGAGTGACTCACAGTTTGTATGTGTTGAAGACAGCATGTGTGCAGAACTGTATAGGTGGATGAGTATGTGTATGGGTGTGTTAGTGAGTGAATGACTGTCTCAATAGTGTCTTTATGAGTAACTACATATGTTTTAAACTAGTATATGTGAGTATTGGTGTATATAAGTGAGTATATGTGAGAGTGAGAGATTGGAAGAGTTCCTGTACAAATAAGTAGGTGTTTCTATAAGTGATTGTTTAAGAGAGTAAGTATGTGTAAGTTTCTGTAGAAGTAAGTGTGGTAGTGTGTGTATAACTGTATATGCAAGTAAATGGATGTTTGATACTTTGTTTGCATGTGTGACTATGTGTGTGAGTAACTCTATGGATGAGTGGCGGTGTGTAACAGGATGTATAGGTGTATGAGTACATATGATGAGTGAGTACATGTATGAGTGACTGTATAGGGACTGTTGGTGAATGGGTGGATGTGTGTGTAGATCTTGGAATTACTGAATAGGTGTGTTGTAACTGGTATTGGTATGTCCATTGTTTTGAAAATGTTAGTTTGTATTTTTGAGTGTGTGTATCAAAGGTTATATTAGGGTGAGAGGAGGTCTGCCACTCTATCACAAGGATGATGTCATCAGTGATGTAATTTGAGATGTCATCAGTGATGTCATGAGTGATGTCACTGACCATGTCATGAGTGATGTAATATGTGACGTCATCAGCAGTGCATTGCGGGAGCGTGAGTTATAGTTAGCTGAACTAACTATAACGGGGGAATTTCTATGGTTTTGTACGAGTGAAATGTCCAACTAACTATTACGCCCCTGAAACCTATGGTTTTTTCAGTGAATACCAAAATGAGTAAGTTACACAAAATAAGTAAGTTACTCATTTTGGTATTCACAGAAGGCACTTACTCATCTATGAGTAAGTGCCTTCTGTGAATACCAAAATGAGTAAGTTACACAAAATGAGTAAGTTACTCAAAATGAGTAAGTTACTCAAAATGAGTAAGTTACTCAAAATGAGTAAGTAAGTGCCTTCTGTGAATACCAAAATGAGTAAGTGCCTTCTGTGAATACCAAAATGGTAGTAAGTTTTGGATTTTGTCTTAAGTTAGTTCTGTGAATCGGGCCCTTACTTGTCAGCTCAATCGCGATAAAGGAAAACGCTGATGGCCACAACTGAAGGTTTGGTGATATACAAATCTTTTTAGTACAATGGGACCCATTGCGTTTCAGCTTCATACACCGAGCCTTGTTCATCCGTGAACTCTATCATAACGTCATGGCCTGTGCCCCCCCAGTGAGCCAAGTAGCAGTGTCCAACCTATCATAGCGTCAGGTTCTATACCGCCCCAGTGGACCAATTAACGGTGGATCATTCTGAGTGCACCTATGCTAAAAAATTGGCCTCCAAGCATGGAGTTATCCCGTCCATCCAGACAACCCAAATATAGAGGGGCGCATCTATGCAAGAAGTGTAAACAGAAATTATAAACAGGACATAGTCCTACTCATACTGAAAACCATATAATAAATAATAACCTTGACGTTGACATTATGATAGATTGAATGTCGCTACTTGGCCCACTGGGGCGGCTTAGAACTTGACGTTATGATAGATTTGGCGCTATGAAAATGAATGTACTATCAATAATCATGCACCCATAGCAGGGAAAGCTAGACATAATGCTCATACCAGTGTATCAAGTGCACAGATGATTGCAGCAGAATAATGTGAAAATATTATCAAAATGTTATGAATATATTTATTACTATTTCAATTTATTTATTTTTTACAGCGTTATGTGAATGTTTACTGCCATGATTTGATTATGTGCTGTATTTGCCATTTCTAAATTTGAATGAGTTATGTATGTGCTGACTCCAGCAGAAACAATGTATTTTATTCAATACAATACTTTATTTCAAAATGGCGCATATGTTTACAATGTGCACTGCTGACTCAGCCAGTCTGTTTTCAATGTCAGTTACAGCTCTATGATTGCCATTTGAAATATGGGAGGGGGTGGCAGCTACCCCACCTGTGAACAAGGCAACTTGATCGCCGATAAGCGCCGGGTGTTGCTGTGCCCGTTACTGTTCGTGGTGATCTTTGCAGGCAAGCAGTTGGGAGTGAGCGTACTTCCTTGCTGGAGGAATTTGTGCTGTATATATAAAAACACTGGCAGCACATATGGAAAATAAACAGATTTGTTTCATGGAGATGTATCTATCTATCTATCTATCTATCTGTCTGTCTGTCTGTCTGTCTGTCTGTCTATCAATCTATCTATAGCTATAACTCTATCTCAATCCATCTCTCTCTCTCTCTCTCTCTCTCTCTCTATATATATATATATATATATATATATAGAGAGAGAGAGAGAGAGAGAGAGGTCAATCTATCTATATCTATAACTCTATCTCAATCCATCTCTCTCTCTCTCTATATATATATATATATATCTATATATATATATATAGAGAGAGAGAGAGATGGATTGTGATAGAGTTATAGATATAGATAGATTGATAGACAGACAGATAGATAGATAGATAGATACATCTCCATGAAACAAGTCTGTTTATTTTCCATATGTGCTGCCAGTGTTTTTACCTGACTCTGTTGATTTCTTTGAAAATGCCTTGGTGTACCAGTGATTGGCCATATGAAGTTCTTAATTTAACTTGAGGTTTGGCTGGAGATGATTTGAGCCTGTTTTGTCAAGTTGTAGTACTGGAGAAGATCTGGGTGTAACTTTGGAGAATAGCAATTATCTTTCTCTTTTGTGGGTGTGTTTAAGTATGTATATATGCCTCCCTAAACACCTCCTTAATTTTACACTTTTATTAGAAGATATTCCCCATTTTTCTACCACTCTTGCTTGTCCCTCCCACATGTACACGAAAAACAACGACCGTTACATTTTTTTTGTTACCAGCATTCGTGGCAGAGAACTACACACATAGGAGGAGATAGGGCAGGCGTAGGTGGAGATCTCTAGCTGGATGTTGGTGAATAGCATTGGTAAGTATTTAAGTAGTACTACTAAAGTACTTATTCAAGTACTCTAAAAAGCTTTTGTGAATAGGTCGATATGTCAGGCCCAGAGATGAGGATCACGCTTCTCATTTCCTTGTGTTAATGCTCTTTTAATTAATAGAAGATAATGCTTGATTTAAATGTGTTTAGTTCAGGTGATATGACGAGACCTAGTCATCCCGCATTGGCGTTCATTTTAAAGTGACAGAAAAAAGTGTTTTTAAAATTAAATGAACCATTTTTTTATGTTTCTCTTCTGTGTCTTTCCATTTCAGAAAGTAAGTGAAATAGAATTCATTTCATGGTGCTGTTTACTTTTCAAGCTGAAATGTATTAATTTGTGTTCCTCAAGAAGGAAGTCAAATGCAGAATGGTTCTGTATTTGCAAAAATGTAAGGCTCTTTGCCCGAGTCAATGTGCTATCTATTGTTTTTATTTGTTGCACAAGTGTCATGTTATTTCCTTCATTTTCCATGTTTGCTTAATTATTATAATTATGCATAAAAGTAGGTGTTTCTAAATGTCTCTTATTTGATGTATCGTATTTCTGACAGAGACTCCTAACCACAGATTCCTCATCTTTTAAATATTTCTCCAAGCGTCAGACTGGATCCGGAAACTTTCAGCAATGGTTCTGTGTGCCGGAAGGTGGCGCCTTGCGACTCTGCACTGATACTCTACTGTTCCAGAAATTATGTGCGGGCCTATATAGGCACCACTTCTGTGCACTAATGGCAGTTCCTTTATTTCAACATCTCCAGATGTGACTTCAGAGTTCTCTCATCTCTCAGAGACCACTTTTTACAAAAAAAGTCCTCAAAATGTCACTACGACGTTAGGTTTTAAGCCCTCTAAGGATAGTTGCAAGCAGATGTCCATGACAGATTCGCAGCAGGTTTGCCTGTGGTGTCTGGGGTCGGGCCACGACTCCAAGACCTACGGAGACTGAGTGATGATCAACTCAAAGCCATGAGGGAGTGTGAGGTGGAACTTTATGTCACCAATCACAAGAGGACTCAGTGCTGGGACTACTCCAAGTCCTGCTCGAAGTCCAAGGCTCGATCCCGTTCCCACAGGAGTTGACAGAGCTGCCCTAGAGGCCGGTCTTAGTCGCCCTCCTCCAGTAAGCACAATATACATCAGTTGAAGCAAAGTTCCACTCTTTAATGCCATTACCATCACCCGAAAAAATGCGTGGGTGGCTCCAACAGTTCTGTTTCTACTCCAGAATCCTCAGCTTGTTTTGGCGAAACCTGAAAAATGATATTTATTTATCATTTTCCATTACAAAAAATACAATTAACGCACATATTAAGACAACCACCCTCCATCCTTTCTCCGGGGCTAGACTCAGTTCCCGCAAATTCACCCTCTATTGCAGAACCTGCTATTCACTTCATTACTGTTCACCATCAGTGTCCCAGCTTCTGCAAGCCCTGAAGCCAAAGATGTCGTGAACCCCTATTATCTATTGGAACAAGAATTAATTTCGAGCCCCTTCCCTTACCCCCCCGTTCACGTTCCATCCCCATATTTTCTCAAATTTCTTCATGCACCCTCTTCCTTTGTGGACTTCCTTTTCCATCATTTTACAGAATTCCATTCTGATTTCCCAGTTTTGGTATGTAAGGGGAAGCCCAGAACCCCTGGGATTGACATTCTTAAGCATCCTGATCCAAGAGGAGGTTGGGGGTTCACATGATAGACCTCAAATCACATCTAGAGTTTTTTCCTTCAGTGCAAAAATGAACCAATACACCATTGTAACATCTTCCCCTTTCCATTAACACAGGCATACACAAGCTCAACACACATAAGCAAATCTGCAAGTTATCTAGTTAATATATATGTTGCACACTAAAGGCCTGATTCACAAAGGTATTCACAAACTACTTGCAGAGTTTTGCGATTCTGCACTCCCTAAACTTATGTGTATAGAGTTCTCCGCCCCATATTGCGGAGTCTCCAGGTGCGGATAACTCCACACTCATAAGTATGAGGAGTGCGGAGTCGTAAAAACTCTGCATGTAGTTTGTGAATACCTAAAAGTAGGAAACTTACACAAAGTGTAAGCTTACCTTTGTGACTCAGGCCTAAGTTAGGTCTATTGGTAATAACATAAGCTACATCTATAGCACTTTACAAGTAAACTTATCTCTGCAGTCATTCCGTGCATCCTTGGCTAATATGTTTCAATGTGTACTTTTCACTGACACTGAATAAATAAGTGTTGTTTTCCATTTTTATTAGCAATTTAATGGTTCTACTTATTAAGCTTAAGAGATGGCTATGGATTACAGCCATATGTGTGTCTGCTAATCACTTGTAAAAGTTTTTTGACAAAGAGATACCCTGGCAATAAAGCAATCAAACTTGTATGAAATGGTTTCCTTCGATGTAAGAATATTACTTTTCTCATCTCCTGCCTGCCAGTTATATATATATATATATATATATATATATATATATATATATATATATAAGTTGCTCGTTGATTTACAAATCCTCTCCGTGGGAATATAAACGTGAGCAGACCCAAATTCTGTGCAGATTTAATTTATTACACCAAAGAGACTGTCCGCCATGACGCGTTTCGGCAGATCCCTGCCTTGATTACATATATATATATATCCAACAAACAAGTTGCCTGCAGTGAGGAGCCCACACAAGTACTTTCATTCAGCGACCATCTTTAATGAAGGACAGCATTGGAAGCAGCACGGTACCTCGCACAGTTCAAAGAGTCCAGCCCAACGCGTTTCGTGCCTGACAGCACTTCCTCATGGGCTCTGGGCTTACAGGTAAAGACTACGGCCATTTCTAACAGCACACCTTCAAATATCTTGACACCCGCCCCTATGGGCGTGGCCACCGCGTGGCCTGCTGGTTGTCATAGTGCTGATTATCTTCCTCTTGTGAGTTGTCGTGCCTTGCTTGTAATAATAAAATGTATTCATCCAAGTGGATTGCAGAAAGCACTTCAGCCGCTTGAAATGCCTGCTTACACCTCCATTAGCTGATACTTGTTCCTGTTGCTGCCACGTCGTGTGGCGCCGCAGCGGATCTGCACCAAAGTGAAGCAGGGCTCTCCTCGCGGCTCAGGCGGTGCCGCATTACATCCAACAAACAAGTTGCCTGCAGTGAGGAGCCCACACAAGTACGTTCATTCAGCGACCATCTTTAATGAAGGACAGCATAGGAAGCAGCATGGTACCTCGCACAGTTCAAAGAGTCCAGCCCAACGCGTTTCGTGCCTGGCAGCACTTCCTCATGGGCTCTGGGCTTACAGGTAAGGACTACGGCCATTTCTAACAGCACACCTTCAAATATCTTGACACCCCGCCCCTATGGGCGTGGCCACCCGCGTGGCCTGCTGGTTGTCGTAGTGCTGATTATCTTCCTCTTGTGAGTTGTCGTGCCTTGCTTGTAATAATAAAATGTATTCATCCAAGTGGATTGCAGAAAGCACTTCAGCCGCTTGAAATGCCTGCTTACACCTTCATTAGCTGATACAAGCGGAAGTGCTTTCTGCAATCCACTTGGATGAATACATTTTATTATTACAAGCAAGGCACGACAACTCACAAGAGGAAGATAATCAGCACTACGACAACCAGCAGGCCACGCGGGTGGCCACGCCCATAGGGGCGGGGTGTCAAGATATTTGAAGGTGTGCAGTTAGAAATGGCCGTAGTCCTTACCTGTAAGCCCAGAGCCCATGAGGAAGTGCTGCCAGGCACGAAACGCGTTGGGCTGGACTCTTTGAACTGTGCGAGGTACCATGCTGCTTCCTATGCTGTCCTTCATTAAAGATGGTCGCTGAATGAACGTACTTGTGTGGGCTCCTTACTGCAGGCAACTCGTTTGTTGGATGTAATGCGGCACCGCCTGAGCCGCGAGGAGAGCCCTGCTTCACTTTGGTGCAGATCCGCTGCGGCGCCACATGACGTGGCAGCAACAGGAACAAGTATCAGCTAATGGAGGTGTAAGCAGGCATTTCAAGCGGCTGAAGTGCTTTCTGCAATCCACTTCGATGAATACATTTTATTATTACAAGCAAGGCACGACAACTCACAAGAGGAAGATAATCAGCACTACGACAACCAGCAGGCCACGCGGGTGGCCACGCCCATAGGGGCGGGGTGTCAACATATTTGAAGGTGTGCTGTAAAAAATGGCCGTAGTCCTTACCTGTAAGCCCAGAGCCCATGAGGAAGTGGTGCCAGGCACGAAACGCGTTGGGCTGGACTCTTTGAACTGTGCGAGGTACCATGCTGCTTCCTATGCTGTCCTTCATTAAAGATGGTCGCTGAATGAACGTATTTGTGTGGGCTCCTTACTGCAGGCAACTCCTTTGTTGGATGTAACGCGGCACCGCCTGAGCCGCGAGGAGAGCCCTGCTTCACTTTGGTGCAGATCCGCTGCGGCGCCACACGACGTGGCAGCAACAGGAACAAGTATCAGCTAATGGAGGTGTAAGCAGGCATTTCAAGCGGCTGAAGTGCTTTCTGCAATCCACTTGGATGAATACATTTTATTATTACAAGCAAGGCACGACAACTCACAAGAGGAAGATAATCAGCACTACGACAACCAGCAGGCCACGCGGGTGGCCACGCCCATAGGGGCGGGGTGTCAAGATATTTGAAGGTGTGCTGTTAGAAATGGCCGTAGTCCTTACCTGTAAGCCCAGAGCCCATGAGGAAGTGCTGCCAGGCACGAAACGCGTTGGGCTGGACTCTTTGAACTGTGCGAGGTACCATGCTGCTTCCAATGCTGTCCTTCATTAAAGATGGTCGCTGAATGAACGTACTTGTGTGGGCTCCTCACTGCAGGCAACTCGTTTGTTGAATGTAATGCGGCACCGCCTGAGCCGCGAGGAGCCCCGGGGACCACCACCTCCCCGGAGCTTTTTTTCCCAAAATAATTAAACCTGTGGGGGGGGCTTGAGCCCCCCCACACGCCCCGGGGACCACCACCTGCCCGGGGCATTAATAATGTAACTTAAGGGGTCAGTTACGGACCCTCGAGCCCTGGGGACCACCACCTCCCCGGGGCTATGTAAATAAAGGGAGGGGGGCCGCTTGGTCCCCCTCCTGGAGCCCTTGATGGCCCTGGGGACCGCCACCCCCCAGGGCCGGCTCCTGCAGTGTCCTGGGGTGCCTACCCCCGGGATACTGCTGTTTGCTATGACCTGTCATAGCAAACTTGCTTTGGATTTTGGAAGCGAGAGCAGGGAAACCTACTCTCTCTTCCAAAATCGAAAGAAGATTGATTTTGCACACGGGGAGCTGCATGTGAGCATCTCTCCGTGTGGAAAAGCAATGCCGGCTCCCGCAGGAGGCGGGGAGCCAGTGGGAGCATGGGGGCATTGGGGCTCCCCCCACGGTCCCTAACCATGAGGCCAGGTCCCGGGGGATGGGGTCCCCGGGGCCCAAAGTGGCGGGGGAGGGGGCTGGCAGTCCCCCCTCCTCCGTTTAAAAAAAAAAAAAAAAAAAAATGTATATTTGAGCATGCCCCTGGGGATGGGGTCTCCGGGGCGAATGTAAATTAATGAAAGTGGACGTTTAAAAAAAAATAATTTTTTTAATCGCGGCGCTCAGTTCGGCCCGCTGGTGTGAACGCGGGGTGCGCGGCCCCTGGTGTGAACGCGATGGGTGCGCGGCTCTAAGTCGCGCTGGGTGCCCGACTCCTAGTAAAAATAATAAAGATTTTTTTTATATAAACCTAAGTTATATGTTGGGTTATTGGGTGGCTCTAAAAAGAGCCCTTGTGTTTATTATGAGTATTAGCCAAACTGTTCAGTCTAATATCATATTCAAACTTTCTATAGTCATTTTTTCAACTTTAAAAATATGCCGAAATCGCGACTTCGGCGCGATCTCGGCGCGACTTTGGAAATACGTGCGGGGAGATGTCGCACACATTAAGTGGCTACACCGCGCATTTCAGTAACTTTACTTTCGTCGAAATTATATTGAAAATAATACTTTAAAAATACTTTTATTAATACATTTAAACAAACACTTAAAGGAAAACTTTTATTTATAATTAATTTAAAGATATTTCATACTTTACAAATTACGCCGAAGTTGCGACCCCAGCACGAATTTTCAAAATGGCTACCGGAATGCGCGCAGCCATCGTGTAGGGTGCGCGAGTTCTGTATAATATCAAAAAAAAAAGAATGAATATAGTTTTCCTAACTAAAAATTATTCACAATTTTTAAAAAATATATATATGTATATATAGAAAATAAAAAAACTATAGCGTTGAGGTACATTAGACTTGCAAATTTTCATTTAAAAAACCTTTGAAATTCACTGAAAAAACCATAGGTTTCAGGCACGTTGTAGTTAGAAATTAGCATTTAAAAAACCATAGAAATTCACTGAAAAAACCATAGGTTTCAGGCACGTTATAGTTAGAAATTAGCATTTAAAAAACCATAGAAATACACTGAAAAAACCATAGGTTTCAGGAACGTTATAGTTAGTTGGACATTTCACTCGTACAAAACCATAGAAATTCTGGCGTTATAGTTAGTTCAGCTAACTACAACTCGCGCCCCCGCAATGCACTGCTGATGACGTCACATATTACATCATTCATGACATGGTCAGTGACATCACTGATGAAATCACTGATGACATCTCAAATGACATCACTGATGACATCATCCACATTAAAATCTGATGCACCTCCTCACACCTGAATATAACCTTTGATACACCCACTCTAAAATACAGACTACCATTTTCGAAACAATAGACACATCAATACCAGTTACTAAATACGCACTGACTGATTCCTAGGTCTACACACACATCCACTCATTCACCCATACAGTCACTCATACATGCAGTCACTCATCAATACAACACTATCATATGCACTCATACACCTATACAAACACTCACAAACTGCCACATATCCAGAGTTACTCACACACCTAGTCAGTCATGCAAAGATTCAATCATACTTCCATTTACTCACCTATACAGTTATACACACACCACCTTACTTATTCATACAGATACTAACACATCATTACTCTCTTATAGAATCACTGATATAAATACACACTCATCCATGCAGCCACTCTCACAATTACTGACTCTCATATATAGTTATTTATATACACCATCACTCACATATACTGCCTTTTACATATGTAGTTACTTGCACATGTACCACTGAGACATCCATTCACTCACCAACACACCCATACACACACTCACCCACCCATACAGCTGTTTCCACATGCACTCTTGAACCCATACACTCAGTGAATCAACCACTCACACATCTATGCACAGAGTCACACACCTCCCACCCACACACTCAGGCAGCTATACAAATACTCAGGCAAGCAATCAATAACCCATATAGACACTCATGCAGCTACTCACCAACCCATGCAGCAGCTTACACAACAACAGACAGACTGATACAGACTTTCACACAGTTTAGTCACTAACCCATGCATTCAGTAAGACACATTTAATCACTCACTTATACAGTCAGTCACGTACCTACTAAATCCACCATACAGACACTTATACACCCACTCATTCTTTAATACAGCTTGGCAAATATATAAAACAAATTTAAACTTTACAGAAACACACAGTCACTGGATGATGTCATCAGTGATGTCATTTGAGATGTCATCAGTGATGTCACTGACCATGTCATGAATGATGTAATATGTGACGTCATCAGCAGTGCATTGCGGGGGCGCGAGTTATAGTTAGCTGAACTAACTATAACACTGGAATTTCTATGGTTTTGTACGAGTGAAATGTCCAACTAACTATAACGTTCCTGAAACCTATGGTTTTTTCAGTGTATATATATATATTCATATATATATATATATATATATATATATATATATATATAAACATGCCAGGTTATTGGGCGTGCTTTGCTCTTAAGAGTGGAGGTTTCTCAGTAGGTGAATATAGTAAACTGTTAAATTCGGTTAGCAGGCTTAAAACAGATTATGGATCAAGGTTGGCTGATTTAAAGTTGTCCTTGGAGTTCCCCAATGAGAAATATTTTGAGAACTAACTTCGTTTTTACATTAGATCTATGACAGTGATTAATACAACAGAAGATTATGGTTAAGAAAAGAAACGTTGTAACCCTTTATTAACCAAGGAATGGGGTCCCAGGTGTTTGTCGGGGCTCTGTAATAAACATGTGGTTTTGAGAATGGGGTCCTTTTATTGTGAAACAATGTGTTGGTAAGACTGAAGATGCTCACTGGGCTCGACCTTTAATTATCAGTTGCCTCAATTCTAATTCGTTATGATAATCTATAGTGAGAGAATCCGGTGTTCAAGACTTTTTAACAGCTGTATTAGTGGCCAAAAATGCATAAACTGTTGTGAAATATCAAACCAAAGTCGGATATCTGTTTGTAAGAGCCATCATGGCTTCTTTCATGGAAATGTGGTGTGCTACGGTTGCAAATGGGCATCTTATTGTGAGTTTCATTCTTGTTTATCTACTCTTCCTTTTCTACTCTTTCATATATGTTCTCCCCCCCTCATTTCTATACCCCCCTTCTCTTTTTTGCTTGTCACGATGGCAGATCAAAGATTTGAGGGGGTTGCATTTTTCAAAGGCAATATCTAATATTTTGTTTCAGTAAATTGATGTTCCACTTCTGAAAACCTCTATTATACTTTGTCATCGAACGATTTGTTTCACTGGCTCAAACCTTCTCATCTAAATAAAGCATTTAATAAATAAAGGGTAATTGAAGCGTTACACCTATCGTGTTTCACTTTTCTTGGTGATTTGCCCTAAGTGCCAGTTATTGGTCTTGCAGCTGACTGTGCAGAAGGGACTCCTGCTGCTGCTCAACCATGAGCCACTCCAGGGCCACTCTTCTGATGACATGACTTCTCCCTCTCAGGCACTACATACAGAAAACAAACAGAACACAGAATAGATAACAAACCATCCGGAGAGGTAAGTAAGACTCACAGTTGATGCTCACCTCCACCCTTCCTGAGAGCCAAGAGGCACTGACAAGATGAGCAATATACTGTATTAGTGCTACTACCCACTAAAACCTGAAGCACACCAGTCAAAAAGAAAGGTGTGTTTAATATTGCAGCAAGATGGACCTTTCTCTACCTTTGACGTGTGCACCTGAACTTTCAAAGTGATTTTATGACAGCCCAACTGCATACTGAAATGAACAAAAGAGTTACGTTTAGTTAATATAATAACATCATATGTTGGCAAATGACGTCAATGAAGCACAACAAGTCTAACGACAACATTTTCACCTATCCCAATTTTCTTTTTCTTAAAAGTCCTGCTCATGGAACAAACACTTTTTATACATCTCACCATGCCAGCTATACATGTTTGGTAAAACACCTCGCAGCTTGCACACCTATGCGTGCTATAAAAAGTTTAACATAGGACAAGATAAGTTAAGGATATAACCAAATAAGCATTTAAATGCGCTAGAGAAACAAACAAAATGAGAAATGAGAAACAGATCAATAAAGTACATTACAATGTAATTGATCCAAACTCAGCCAAAGCAGTTAAAATATTGAAGAGTAATGAGGATTGATCAAGTTATGATTGTTTGACAGATGTCAACAGATAAGTGATACAAAGAAGGAAACATTTTAAAGAGCCCCAATATCCTACACAAATTGATCCATATTGGACACTAAAAATTGATCTGAGTTAAAAGAGGAAATGTATGTTTTTTTAAAGATCTTTGAATGAAACACTAGTTATAACGACGTAACCAAGCAAATGGAAAGCACTTAGACATTGCTGCAAAACTAACCAATGAAGTATGATTTATACAAATTAGTCTTAAAAGAAGTAAGGATCCGATGCACTAGGAGGAATTGATCAAGTTATGATAGCTTTGCTTAAAAATGCTCATTATTTTTTATGTTTTCTTCATTGGTATGGGAATTTCATTGCATTGTTTTCTTGGCTTTGAAATGGTTGCTAATGCTTGCAATTAATGTGCACATCTTTGAATTGCCTGCTGCTTGTGCTATAACTACCAGGGATTGAGCAGAGATATTCTTAGAACTGTATTTTGAACTAACCAGATTGTGTGAATGACGGTGGGGGGGTGAAGAGTCACCCTCTCCAAAATTAACAACCCAGTATCTGATGCTAATTCTGCCCTTTAAGGGCAAATTCACTTGGACCCAGAACAATAATAATTAAAATATGTTCTAAAAATGCTCCTAGTACTGAAACACACAAACACATACACACACAAACATGCAAATACCACACGCACAGATATGTAAATATATTACATTACCATTACCCTAATATATATATCGACACACACACACACACACACCACAACAGACACACCACGACACATATATCAATTACTGGCCTGCTGAGGCCTTTTAAAAAATTGTTCTGTCTCAATTCATTCTACAGCACTTCTTGCACCTTGCACGGTAGGATAGATGTGGTTTTGAACATGGATAATGCATGTTTCACTCATACGTGCATACATGCCAACATGCCCATACACATAACAATGGCAACACATGCCGCTTCCTACGATTTGAATTTCTACTCCTTGCACAGCACTTGTAAGGTGGTATTATATATCCCTTGAGCACACAGTTGCACTATACAAAGAGGAAGCACTGTTAAAGGCATAGTGCACCCTATGGATACTTTCTGAACAAGAACCAGGCATGGCGGTGTAGGGGGTAGAGGCTGAGGGCTATTCTTCATGGCTTGTGCCACTTCTGGGCCTAGTGTAGTAACCTCCGAGGTGGGACTTCCATAGTAGAGATCATGGGTGATATCACATCCTGGTCACATGTACAGAAAGTGACATCTCTTCTGCATCGGGATTTCAAGGTCAGAGTTCATGGGTGATGTCACTTTCTGGTTACATGGCGTGGAATGCACAGTGGTTCTGGAGTGTCACCTTGTCACCTGCCATTTTTGATTTTGATGGAAGGTATCTCATCTTACTATGCCTAGCTTTAGCTAAAGCTTGCCTCTCCAGCATCCAGGCTCACGTCTAAAAAGGCCTATTTGAAGTAAAAAGAATAAACTACAGATAGGCATTGAGCTCATCACTAGCACTCTCTACAATTGATCTTCAAGAGCTTCGCTCATCAAATATCCCTGAGCACCAAATAACTAAGATATCACATTGACACCTGCGCCAGATTCGTAACTGAGATCACAAAGAAGACACAGACTGCTTGGTGCCAGCTATTACTTCTTTGCTATGTGGCATTACTAAGAGGATTGTATTTAAAAACAGTTATTCAAGTTTTGCTCATCTGTCATTATGATGGAGGAAAGTCCTGGTCACTGAATCCCAGATATCAATCTGAACCCCCTGAAGAGCTGCTACCTTGCTGCAAAATGATTGCTCAGGAGACTGAAGAAATAAAACTGGATCACCCAACACTTAAAGAACACCAGTTTGCTGTATCATCTTCAAGGCAGTAGGCTTGAACATGCCACTGTAGCTGGCAAACAAGATCATGATGTCCAGTGGTCTTCACAACAGCCACAGCAGCAATTTCAGCAAGATCAAGGAAAGAAACGTCAAGAAGGAGAAGATGAGAAGACTGTGAGAAACTAGGTTGTTGGTTGACTGGGGTGTGAACCCTGCTCAGGCAGCAGCCACAATCCCTGGCAGGGTGAACCACAAAAAGTCACTAAATTAACCTGTGCTTAACCCTGAGTAGCTTGGCACAAAAAACAGTCAGGCTTAACTCAGAGGCAATTTGTTAAGTATTTATGCAGCACACAAACAGTAATTGAGTACATTTTAAAACATTATTTGACACCAAATTGACAAACATCCAATCAATTGAACTGGAGTTATGATTTTGTAACTTTTCTCATAAAATCTAGCTCCTGAAAGATCAAAGCACCAACCGTGAACATCTAGTCGCGCGAGACCGTGTCAAAGTCAAAAAATATAGCTGACGCGATTGATACAAGAATTGGATTGGGCCTGTTTACCTTCGGACTTAAAAGAACGTTTGAAGAAAATGTTCTGAGAAGGTAAAGTTCAGTGGGGCAAGCCTGCAGGCGGTGTCCGATGAGTGAGCGTCGTTGCCGGGGAGCTGCTAGACGAAGTTGCGGTAAACATTTCTACGTTGAGACTTAGTCACTTTTAAGGAAGTTAAAAATCTCCAGTGGGATGAGGCAAAAGGCCAAAGCCGACAAGAGGTCCAGGAGGTCGTATTCCACTTTGGCGAAGAACCGCTGAACAGGATTTGCTACTGCGAAGAGGAACATAGAGGGAGCTACTACGATGTCAGGCTGACTGGTGATGCACCTCAGGCGGTTCAGCGAGCAATTTGGTCCCGTTCTCCCTTAGGTTCTCAGAGCAGTTTTTAGGCAAAAATGCTTTAAGTCCCAAGTTTTGGATTTTAACTGTCCAGCACCTTTAGCAGCACCACCAAGGGCCAAGGACTGGAGGGGCACCACTTGATGGGTTAGGGCTCACTCAGGCTGGGTCCTGGTGCAGGTTCAAGATGGTGGGGGTCTGTTATGTTACTGTGGATCTGAACAGGAAGCCAGCAAACTAGCCCTTGGAGTCACTCTGGTTGTCGTGGATTCAGGTGAGGAAGCAGGGCTCAAATAGTAGAGCATGCCTCTTAGGGTTCAAAGCATGATCAAGGCAGTAAAGCTATCCTTCCAGATGCCTCAAAGCAGTCTTGTGTAGTAGACAGCAGACCCCAGCAGCAGGCAGTCCCCTGAGAATCCTTCCACTGGACCAGAGAGTGAACTGATGAGTGGGTATGAGGATCCTAATTGTATACCTAAGGCCTTGTTTGGTGTGGTAGAAGTTTCTAGTAGTTTCTCTTTCAAGTGCTTGGACTTTCGTGACTCCCCTACCCTGGCTTCAAGTTGGCTACTGACACAATGCAGTGGTGGCAAGCCCTTTGCGTGAATGCAGAGCACAGCCTATTGAGTTGCAAGTGGGGCTGTGCTCAGCTCACCCCTCCCATCCTGCCAGCAGATGGCCTGTTGAGGCACACTTAATCCCTCTATTATGTGACTGTCTAGAAGGAATTCACAAAGTCCTAAATACTAACTGCACCCAGTCATGTATCCCAGGGGAGGCTGCATGTACCAAATGGCAAAAGGCAGGAAAATGCCAACTATCTAAAAGTGGTATTTTTAAAATTGTAATTTAAAATCAAATTTACCATTAAAGAGGATTTTTAATTACAATTTCATAGATACCAAACATGAAATGCCTATATGTCCCCAATGAAAAGTTAGCACTTATTAAATGTAATAAGGCAACCCAACTTTATCCCAAGGGACAGGTAGGCCTCATAGTAGTGAAAAATGTATTTCATCTATCCTTACACTCTCATACATCCATTCTGCATTCAACCTCACATCCATCCATCCATCCACCCATTCATCCATCCATCCGTCCGTCTTTTCATCCATCCACCATCACCCTCACACTCATTTGTCAATCTGCCCATCCAAGCACTGTTCTTCCACGAGTCACCCATCTATCCAACATCACTTTCTCATTAATTTCCCAATCCTTCATCACATTCTTGTTTTCATGTATTCATACACCTTAACTCTCTGATCCGTCCATCCCTCCAAAGCAAACACAATTAAGCATTTATACAGAATATAGACCAATTGACTTTCTCAGAGCTGATTTCAATTTGTGGCTCCAAGCACCAAGCTGGATAGTGCTCCACTGTTTACATTGTTCGAATTAGGCAATGCATATAGTTAGTTCTCTTTGACACCAATATAGTTATCGCGAGAATGCTGAGCAAACTGTTAGTGTTTGAATTCTCACTGTAGATGATGTAGAAACAAAGATATTTCCACAAATAAAACACACTTGCCGCATTGCCAGATGGTTATATGAGGCATCGAAATAAATACACCTGCTTCGAATCCACCAGCATTATGTTACATTGTGTACTCAGTTCAAAGCAGCTGTGTTTGTTTAGATAACCTTTAGCATGAGCACTTCCCATGAAGGCCCAGAGCAGATATAAAACCCCAGTTTAAAGGTGCTTTATGTGAACCAGACGTGCTTGATGTCAAGCGTCCCTGATTTCTTTGCTAGATGACGTGGCTACTGAAGTTCCTTGTGAGCAGTGGTTGAAGTAGCTTTTACACAGCCGATCTTCGGTGACTGGACTTTGGGACTGGACAGCCCCCTTTCGGTTTTATGACACTGATAAACTGACACTTTCTGCTTTTGCCTCAATTTAACTGGAAGCATTTTTTGTCATTTTGGAAACGTTAACGATTTTTTACAGACCTGCTTCTTCAGTGTTTAAATAAGCAGGAAAGCATCTAAAAAGCGCTAGCTCAGTCACTAAATAAAACACTCAAATGTATTAGTGGCAGAGATGGGGGTAATTTACTAAGATTTTGCAAAATTATTTTTTTCCTAACTAACTTTCCAGTACTAAACTTGTTTAGTGCTGGAAATAACGTAAAAGTAATGCCAAGCATTACTTTGCGCCATGGGGGCGTACCAAGGGTGGTGCATGGGCGTTCCCATGCAACTACCCAAGGTTTCTCACCCTAAACTCAATTTACTAAAAACAGTAGATTGGGTTTAGCGTGAGAAAACTGCGCCCTTTTCAACTAGGCGCAGGGAAGGAGAAATGCTTTCATTTCTCCTTCCTTTTCCGACTTTGCATGCGTGCTGCATTGTGCAGCACGTATGCAAATTGGAAAAAGCTTTGCATCGTGCCTAGCATAGTATTTTGTACAGGAAGAGTATCCTTCCTGTACAAAAGCTTTGCTACACTCATGCACATACACTAGCGCTACGACGCCAAGGTGTGTGCATGGCACATGGCAGCTGAAATCAACGCCGGTGCTAGGGAGAGGGGAGGAGAGAGCCATATCTTTAAAAATATCAATGAACAAAGACGGTCTTGCTGATGCCTGGGCAGTTGAACCTCCAAAACAGATGCTTTCTGAAATTGACTACACAGAAAATCTACTTGCTCAGGGGTAGAAGGCAATGACAGTCCCTCTTACATTAAGGCGATTAAACCTCTGAATCCGACTGTCGATTAAGCCTCCAAATTAGACTGCCTCTGAAATTGACAATGTAGTCAATCACAGCCTGAATAAGGAAATCTTAATTCCTCCTTCTTATAGAACAACAATTCTAAATGATTATTCCCTCCCACTAAATGCATCCCAAATGACTCGTAAAAACAAAGTCGTCCAAACTCTACTTTAATAACTTTTGATACTAGAATCTTTCCTGTGCGATTTTGAAAATGATACACATAGCATACTTTCTCAAGCTAAGCTATGTCCAAAGATTCTTATGACTCCCCAAGACACTGGTCTAACCACTGATAAATCTATTCAAGCTACTTGTCATCAAAATGTCCTCAAGAGGTCTAATGAACTTCCCTTAATTAAATGCAGAAATTGAAAACATATTGATGGAAAAGCACAAAAAAGCAAAGCAGCTCAAGTAATCACTCATGCAACCAACCAGATTAAAAGTAACATAAATCTACAATTACAAATCCTTCTACTACAACCTGCACAAATACTTCAACAAACATGTGCGTCTGTTGCTAAAATGAGCAGTAACAGACTCAGTGCAAAGCAGAAATACAATGAAAAGAACATTCATTTCAATAACCTTACTCAAACAAATTAAAATACCTCTGAGTTGCAGATCCATACCCTACTACAGGTACAGATAAAAACAAGAACACTATCACACAGAATCTTACAAAATCAGGTGTGTCAGCAACAGTGGTGGCTAGTGACATTTGAAAGTAGTGAGGCGCAAAGGTTTGGTATGAGTGTTACATCATGAGCTTGTGAAGTGCGCAAGCACAACCAACATAAAAGGTGTTTGGGGGTTCCCCCTGAAGAAGACAGCGGCAAATAGTGCATTTTAAATTTTAAAGCAAATTTGAGGAAGGAAGGAGGTTTATAAAGCAACTGTGAAAGTGTAGCCTTGAACTATTTAAACACATTAAAAACTGCTCCATTTCTTACTGCATTAAATATGTTCAACAGTTATTGTAGTGTGCAAATTGTACAGTACACTGAAACTATGGAAATGTCACACATAAGCAATCTGAAGAGGTACAGAAGGCAAATTCAATTGCTTCAAATGTGAATGTCACTGTCTACAATTCTGACCAGCTTTCTATTCTTCAAGACTTGCATTATTTATGTTTACTATCGCTCGACACTCTCTAGCAGGCAGCAGTGACCAGGGAGAAAACATTTCAGCTCAAAATTTATGTCTTCACAACAATAAAACCAGCAATTTACAGGGCTTCGGATCAGATTCTTTAGAGCGCCATACCTCAGAGGTGGAAGAGGAAGAGTCTATATACTGCAGGGGTCCTCAACTTGAAATATCCACCAACTGCCTGCTCAAAAAAGGGCAGAAAAGGATCTAATCCTATCACCCTCTTAGAAGGAGAGTTTTAAAATTAATTATTTACAGCCCCAGCGTCTTAAAAAAACCCAAGGGGCAGCAAACCTGCTGGCAGACAAAGGACACCCCACAATAAACTAAAAGGGAGAAGTGGGAGGGGTTCTGTAATCTCTGCCATCTACAGACAGCATCAAAAGATGAGAGCACCGTACATCAAATTATAGACGGGTGTTGGTTTTAACCTCCGGTCTGAAGAGAGGTTTTCCTTGTCTCACTTCCTTTTCTTTGAGAGAGACAGCAGGCCACACTCAACAGCTCATACAGTGACTTCCCGGGCAGCCGCATGAATAGACTACCATGCAGCACCTGAGGAGCTGTCCATCAAACTCCATGCAGCACTAAAGCGCCCGTTGTGCAAGTATACGGTGCTCCGGCACCCCAGCAGCTGTGTTAACAATCTAGTGGCACCTGAACAACTGCAGCTATCAAGGAATATGTGGTGCTCGGCAGGGCACACGTCCTAAAAAAAGAAGTGGGGGTACTCTCCAAGTTAGGTAGTATCACAGGAAGTGACATCACTGCGCGTGACAAGTTCCTTTACCCAAGGATTGACAAACTAACTCTGCTGCCAGCCTAACCAGGCGTAATATTCCATGTGCAGCACATTTCCATGTAGATGTGATTACTTTAGCTGCCTGGTGGTTAACACATTTGATGGAAAGATCTGTTTTTGTCTAGTCCTAGTTTTGACTTAAAGTAGCAAACAGGGGTAATGCGCCTCCTGCAAAGCACATCATGTAACATGCAGATGGCAGATTTTATTTTATGTAGATAGGTAAGTAAGTGGGTTACTGCTTTGAACACAGAGATCCTTTTGTTACACACAGTTGCATTGTAATCCTTCTAGTATAGCAGAGTGAGCTCTGAAGGATGATATGTGTCTCCTACACCCAGGAACCCTCACTGTCTTATGTAACACATCCTGTACAATGATTTACACACTTGTGCGATTTATTGACAATATGTATGTTTGCTGTAAAGTGATCTGGCACCCTACATTGGTATGAATAGCGCTGTAAAACAAATACAAAATACTGGTATTTAAATTGTTATTTTGCACTGGAACAGAGTAACACATCTGACATTCTTACAGTGCATGATTATCTATTGTATATGGGGTTCCGAACAAAGTCAAACTCGTGCCTCTCTTATGCGCCTTTGAAGTGTTAACAAGCTGCTGCTTTTTTTCCCTTCCTCTGCATTTACATCTAGGTGTGAGTCTACAGGCAGACCCCAGCCTGGATACTCAGACAAAGAAGGGCAAATGGGCCCTTAAGTTCGGCCTTTGTTGTGGCCCAGCTGGAGTCTCAAATGACAAAAACCCCCTCCCCGTCTGCACGTTGCTGCTCGGAAGGAAAGCAGATAATGAACAGGTGCTGCTGAATGTATCCCGGTGCCTCAAAATTACACCGGGACGTGTTCCGCATATTTTAGAGTGGGGCTCAACTTCTTGGCAGGGTGGACGGCATCCACCCTGTGAAAAGAGTGGGTGGACGCCGTACACCCGCGTGTACCCCCGACTCGAGCCCTGGTGCTCGGGCCACTTTCAACCTATACATACGCGGCACTAGTGCTGCCACTTACCAAAACTAAAGCACGGCGCCTAAGCAGCCACAAAGTGCACAAGAAAGACGGCTCCTGGGCAGCCTTTTGAGGAAGAAAAGTTCACAACTCGAAGCCACCATCACATGGACAGTCTAAAATGCAGTGCCCAAGCAGCCTACATTCCCATTAATAACTGGTGCCATTAGCAGCCACTCTACTGAATAACTTTATATAGAGAAGAAACATATAAACTGAACTATTCAGGGAGGTGCGCAGCAACCTTTCACAGCCCTATATTATACAGGGCACAAAAACAAAACAGGAAGGGATAAGTGAAAGAGAGGGATTTAATGTTGATGGGGTTTTTTTAACATTGCACAAGCC
The DNA here is from genome assembly GCA_963921515.1 of Calotriton arnoldi. Lineage (NCBI taxonomy): Eukaryota > Metazoa > Chordata > Amphibia > Caudata > Salamandridae > Calotriton > Calotriton arnoldi. Next base: position 789,597 of record CAWUFW010008260.1, read on the forward strand.
AGCTTACCATTCCTGAGGCCCTCAGTAGGTGTCTGGAGTCGCCGACTCGCCCGTCAAAATTCCATGCATTGTGCAGACTGCGTATGCCACTCGCTTCATTGGCCGAGCTCTGCCCCTCTGTAGCCCGTGGATCGGAAGCGGGCCCAGAGGGGAGGGAGAAAAATGCCTTTAATACTGTACGCTGAGGATGGAAAAGACTCTGTGGCATTATCTATAACATGCTGGCACTGTCAGCTAACAAAGAAGATAAGAGATGTCGAATTATAGATGTAACGTTAATGAACTGGCAGGCTTTTTGTTCCAGCAGGGCAAGAATGCCATGTCATGTTTCAGCTGGTCTCACAAAGGCCTAGGCTGATAAATGGGAGGGGGAATGAGGTGAAGGCGATTAGTCTTTAAAAGGGTGCTTCGCTTAATTGTTTTCATTATCTCTGCGTGTTAAACAGCATGCTTTAAACAGCTCTCCCCGAAGACAAGACGAGTCACGCCTGTAAAAGAGAGGGGAGCAAAGCGGAGAGAAGGGAGCCAAGTGGGATCTCCTAACCTCTCCCCCTTGAAACACGTAGGGGCATATTCTCAAGAACGTGTGATAACCATCGCAAAAGTTACTTAACGCAACCTCCAACATCGCAGTCTATCGCGGAAAATTTACGCCGTGTTAACCAAGTATTCACAACACGGCGGTACCATGCGATAGTCACCAGATAACGCGTCAAATGGCCGTGTTAAAATCAACGCCACGCTGCAAAAATGCGAAACACGAACGCAAAAAAAGCTGCGATGAGGCCAATCGTGATACAAAAAGCAGCGAAAACCAGCGGCAGGCCTGCAAATCCCACGCGTCTGGCGGGAAAATGCACTATAAAAGCAACATAAACAACACACCAGAAACAATCCAAAGTGCGTAGCAACATGGATGCACCCTGACCCAGCGCAGAGGCCAACGCGAACCCCACAAGCCCCACAGACCACCAGCAAGGACCAACAGGGTCGGGGAAGGCCAAGGAGAAGAGGGAGAGGAAGACGAGGTGCAGTCCGTAGGAAAACAAGACCAGCGTCACGGATGTGACGGAACACTACCAGCAACTGACCCACAATCAGACTACCTTGAATGCAGCCGGAGTGTCGAGGAGGCCATTGGAGGAGGCCAAGAGGCGCTGGCATGACGTGAAAACCTAAACCAGGCCCAAAGCCGCTGCCAACAGGAAGGCAGCAACGGCGACAGGAGGTGGGAGTCCTGCACCACAGGAGGAGCTGGAGGAAATGGAGGCCAGTCATCAGTGTGGAGACGGTGCAAGGAGGTGGGAGTACGGACACAGCTCGAGAGGACCTGACACAACAACAACAGGGTGAGTAACGAACAGGGACTGGGGGGACGGGGGGAGATGGGCACAATGGCACACATGCACAAGGATGTGTAGCACATTGCACACCCACAATTACCCAGGGTCATGTCCCCCATCCCCGTGGCACACTGCAGCACACACACATGGCAATCACAGCACATCCCATGACACTGTGGCACAAAGTGCAACACCGACACTGCAGAACAGGGGACACAACTGGGTCCGCCCATGCGCAGAAACAGGCCAATCACATTTGATAGAGCAGGGAACTGTGAGATGCATATGTACGGGTACAACCTCTCATCAGTCATGTAGTCCAAATGTCCACTGTCCCCCCTCAAATTGCCAGCACCGCCCAAACAGTCACAATGTACATTGTCACACAGTCTGCATGTCTACAAGAACAATGTGCCAACATAAATGTGAACACAATGTCAACATGCATCTCCCCTTCACATTGCAGAGGGACAAACAACACCTCCAGCAGGTCAGACCAGGCAACCCATCAGTGATGCCAGAGACGACCACCACACCTTCGACACCAACGCCCTACAACAGCCCATGGACATCCCACGCAACCCACCACCAGGACCAGGGCAGACAAGCTACTCAGAGGAGAACCCAGTCCCTGCAACAGACCACACAGCATGAAGCACCCGCAAGCATGGCTGGCACACAACACTTCACCGACCCACACATGGCACCCCAATGCCAGGTGTCAGAACGCCAAAAGGAGGTGGCCGAACAGGTGCGGGTGTGGTCCGAACCCATGGAAGGCGAACTAGATCACATACGTGGGTGTCAATTACCCTTCAGGGACCACCTACACCCCACAAAGGAGACCCACACTGCCATAGAGACACATGCAGATGCACATTCCCAGTACAGCAACACGCCCAGGGGCACGCACATATCAGTCACACACCCATGTTGGCTCTGCGTACGACAGCCCAGTCCACTCCCCTTACGAATTGAGTGAGTGACGACAAAGCCACATGTCCAAGCTCTAACCCGCTGCCTGCGGTGACATGTCTGCGTCCGCTGTACACAGCACACTGTAATGTCATAGGGCCGAGGGCCCTCATGCATACAACAAGACCACAGGGACACACGCAGATATTATGTTGAACTGGCTACGGGCACGTGCGCCTGGCCCCTTTATTGGCAGGGCCACATTTACAGTGACGCCTGTGCTGGATGTGTGTGGGGTGAGCATACGCCAGCCCGCATGGAGTGCTTGGTGCTGGCAACAACTTGAACAGTGGACACCAGTGCAATGGAAACAGAAAACACCTGCATAACAGAGTCAACTGCTGAGCAACATGGAGGGAGCCGGAGCAAGTACAGAGGTCACCCAACATACAAACAGAAGTGACCGTGAGTTGCAGTGCACTGAGGTTGGGGCACTAGAGCTGAGCGCGCTCATGTGATGAAAATGACTAGGATTGTGTCCATTCGGGATATTCCTGATGCAGATGCAGTGGGGTGTGTTAGACCTGCATCAACTTCCTCATCAACGTCCCAGGTCTCCCACACTGCCAGAGGTGACATTGCTGCACAACCTCTCCACAGCACAAAACTCAATCAGTAACGGTCCATGGGTTGCGGTGCACTGTCAGTGGCACCTGGAGTGCTAAGCAGGGGATCAGGCAGATGATGGCATCCACGACAGGTCTGAGCAACTCCATTAGTCTGCCAGTACCACTGTTTCGACTTTGGCAGATGGTGGTTGGAGTTGGCCCTGGCGATGGTGGCGTGTGCCTCCTGTGGTGATGCGACATCCGGGCCGGTCAGGACTCGATTTGATGTGTGAGCCCTGGTGGTCCGCAGTTGAGGCGGAGGCAGCGGACAGCGCAGGGCCACATTCACATGGCGTTGATGACCCCAAGACCACCGTTACAGAGGTCATCCAATATTCATTCAGACAGGGTCCCTGACTTGAGCTGCACAGAGTTGGTGGCCTCGGATGCACAGCGGCAGGCACAGGCACACCACCACGGGACGGTGACTTGCGGTCCACTGAGGTAGGGTCACGCAGACTGAGCGGGTCACCGTCGATGTTGAAGGTGAATGTGGCGGAGGATTGCGGGGGACAGTGGAAGGTGTCCTCCAGGGCATGATGCAGAGGGCAGAAGCTATCTGGAAGCAGCAAATGGAGGAGTGGAAAGCGACTGCCTCGTTGCCACCACCAATTCGGCATCAGCTGCATGAGGATGAAAACTACCCCCTAGTCCATAGACTCAGACGCCACCAATGTATGACCAGAGAATGTCCATGAATGTCGGGGAACAGACTTAGTGGCACAGGGGCTGAGAGGGGATGCAGTCTGCGATGATGCAGGTACACTGATATGTACTCCGGCATTGCCGAATCTGACCTACTGGACTGCAGTGTAGGCCGGAGGCAGCGGTCAGCAGTGGGCCACAGCCACGTGTCGTAGGCTCGCGATGCACAGAGTTAGTGACATCAGGGCAGTTGTCGGTAGTGTTCGATCACCTCCGTAACGATGATCCTTTTTTCCTCCCAAATGCAACGCGTCATTCTCTTATGCCTCTCCTTGCGTGCAATGATTCGTACTCTGCCTTTGAATAATCGATATTCAGTTCCAATTCTGTGACCTACTCGAGCGCAGCGTAGGCCGAGAGCAGCAGTTCGCGTGGGCCCACAGAATCTTGCGGCTGTGATGTAACACTAAGACCTGTTGGCACCACATCGAAGGGTGTATAGTGACATACACTCAGCCAAGATTCATGTGCTCTGCCATGGTGTAATCAAGACTCAGTTCCAAATGTGTGACCTACTTGTCTGCTGTGCATGCCGGTGGAGTACGTCAACGAGAATGGAGTACTGCAGGCCTGTGTTGCGGAGGCCGTGATGGTCTGAGGAGGCTGCCAAGGTTGCAGGCCTCGGGCTTGGAGATTGCACTGGCACATGGTGGGCCCTCTTCGACACACGCCGGTGTCGGAAGGTGGACATTGAGGCCTGGGTGCGCTGGGGCGGGCAGGACTAGTTCGGGGACCAGCGTCCCGGGGTGCAGCAGGCGCACAGGATCGCTGGCAACACTGCTCACGGCATCGGCCTCGTGGCGGGGTGAGAGGCACCGCCCTGGCAGAGACGTTGGGCATTCCAGAAGAGGACCACGCCCAGAGTTATGTGCCTTTTATTCACACCCCTACGCTGGCCTGGCATATGCCGGGCCAGCCTACTCTGCTCACGCTTACGGGGGGACGTCACAAGCTACATTTCTGCGATCTTCCTCACTGGCTGGGGTGACATGGTTGCGTCCACTGTCCACTACACTCCAAACACCAGCGGTGTGTGTAGACATGGATATGTGTGTGGTCTGCATACTGCAGTCTGGCCAGCACATCCACGCCACACTTGGCATTGTGTACATTCTCATTCATTGGTCCCTTGCCTCCTTCACACATGCCTGGTCCCCACCTCTTCCGACATTCTGCTATTGTGTGTCCGAGGTGCCATGCCGTTGATGGCTCATGTACATGGCTGGCCCAGGTTCCCACAGTGAGTTGTGCTGTCGTGTCTGGTGGGTGTGCATGTTGTATATGAGCTTGTGACGTGTGCATTTCCTGTGTTGTGTGTTGCATGATTGTGGAGTTGAGGTGTGTGGTGTGTGCATTTGGTATTGGCCAACGAGCAGTGCATTTCCGTGGGTGCCATCCTGGTGGCGCAGGTTGATGATGGACTGTCGGGAGGTGCAGGTATCATGCACACTGCCTGGGTGGTTGGCGGCGGCGTTGGCGGGGATTCCACGGTGGTCCACTATTGCCTGCACATTGGTGGGATACGTGCGCTTTCTGTTGCGCTTATTGTGTGCAGTGTCGCCAGGGGCCACTAGTAGGACAAGTGTGCAGTCAATTGCCCCCTGACACGTGCTGGAAGCTATGTGTGGTGTACACGCCTTGCTTGGTCTCCGGCTGTTCCTGCGCAGTGTGTGTGAAGTATAGATAGTGGGGTACCAAGCTGATGGTGTCATCCATGACCGTTGTGGGGGACTTGGATTGGCCTGGCTGTGTGACTCCCCTGTCTCAGGCAGATGTTGGTTGGAGGGTACCAGAGGCCACGTGCAGCACGGCCAGCAGCTTTGTCTGTGGTGGGATGTTGGATGTCCTCTGTGTTGGTACCGTCAGCCTGTGGGCAATGGTGGTCAGGATGCGGAGGAGGGTTGTCCCTTTGGGCATATAGTGGGCAATGACATTCTCTGGTTTTGGGTCTATGAGGTTGGTGCATTTTCGGAGGGTCGCTGTCTTTGCCTGCGCTGCCTCAGTGTTGGTCCGGGGGGGCGGTGGGTGTCCGGGGGGGTGGGGGTGGTCCTGGGGGTGGTGGCCGTGGGTGTTGGGGCCCTCTTGGGTGTCTGGCCCGCATGTGCAGTGGCTCCATGGCATCTGTTGGTCTTCAGGTGTGGCTGTGGGCTGGGCTCCCTTTTCTGGTGCAGACTGCCGTCTGACTTTACACCAGGTCAGAGCAGGTGTTAATTTCCTGCTGCTAACGCGCCTTATCGCCTGTTTTGTGGTCTTATCGCCGATCTGGCTGGTCATTGAGAATGTTGCGGAGTGGTGTTTTCGGGGCTTTTTGCAAGGGAACGCCTACTCTGCATCTCATTAGCGATAGTTGCGGGGGTCATCTGTGGTGATGTTTTTTGTGGCTGCTATCGCGGGTAAACTGGTGTTATGGGCTGTTAACACCAGCTTGTGAATGGGGCGATAAATTTATCGCAACTTTGGCTGCCAAAGTGTGGCATTTTCTTCTCCCACAAAAGCACTGTACTTTAAAATTGAAGATGGAGATTTTATCTCCTTGGGAGTAAGAGCTGGCTAAACCAACCTATTGGTGTGGCTCTTTTTCCTTAACACTCCCTTTCCAGACCTCCTGCAAATCCCACTCCTGGGGCTGCCATCTGGCAGGGGGGGTACAGGAAGAGGGGGTAGGCCTGGCTGACATTCCTTACTGACCTGCTCTCTTTGATGCCCAGTTTGATTTACCCAGCTCCCTTCCTGGCCTGTTCTCAGCAGCTGCAGAGCTACCCCTATCAGATAACATCTGCCTCTATGCAGGCCTCTTTTCACCTCATCAAAGCAGTATGTCTAAGCCTGTTAAAGCTGGCCAATCAGGAGAGGCTGCTAGAAGGCTGGATTTGGCTCACAGAAAAGAATGTTCTATAAATTATTTTCTGTATTAGTGGCAAGTTTTTGGATTTATCATTACCAATCTGTCAAGTCCTTGAAATATTATTTTAGCTCAATCCAGTCAATAGATGCACTGTATTACAGTTTCCCCATGTTAGCCTATGAAGCTCAAAGGGCTACAATCGGGAAAAATGAAATTGGTAGTTTTCCCCTCACCAAGGCATATAAAACATATTTTAAAATATCCCTGCTTATTTGTACATGGCACCCTACCCTAGGGGCACCCAGGGTAGACCTTAGGGGTGACCTATATGTAAAGATGAGGTAGTTTAGTAATTTGGAAGTAACTTTAAATCTAAAGTGGAATTTGCATATAATTTCAGTTTAAAAGCAGCTTGCAAAGCAGGGCTGACTTTTAAAATGACAGCAGGCAACACAGCAGTGCACACTTAAGTGCATCCAAGCTGCTGGGCCTCTAAACCTACATGCCCTATCATATACTAGGGACTTACAGGTAGGTTGTCAGTGCAAATTGTAACTATACCTAATTACTATATACCTTTCTAATCAGAGCACTGGACCTGGGCCTGGCCAGCAGAGCCCAGGGTGCAGTCAAAGTCAGTTACCACCAGTATCAGTCAAAAATGGGGGTGATTAGGGCAAAAAAGATGACTTTCTCACAATGAGGTGTCCACAACGGCGGTTCTTCTATGCTCCGAGGCTGCTGCCTGCTGTAAGGTTGAGGACTCGAGGTCAGATGAAACGTCCGGTTCACGCCAACGTGAACCTAACCAATACTGAAGCTGCTCTCATGTTACTTTAGCATGAAAGAAGCATCAGGATTGGATGGAGCAGGCTGACTCAAGACTCCTTTTGAGACTGGGGGCCTATGCAATCCCCTGGCTCTTGTTTAACAGCTGCTGGATAGGTGCGGGCAGAAGTGCGCATGTGCGGCAGGCTGTCGCAAGACAGCAGGCCAATCCGACATGCACACTCTGCACTTTACCTGTCGACCCTACTGCTGCTCTGTTATTTAAGTCTGAGAATCAGCCCCACCTCACCTGGTGACCTGCACAAAGTAATAAAATGGTAATTAGACCATTGTAGGTTTACTGCTGCGCTTGCAGCAGGCGGGGCGATGCTCCTCCGCCCTATAGGAGGAACCACAGCTGGTCCTCAGTGGTCTGTACTCTGGCTCACAACTAGAGGTGTGCAACATTTGTATAATTTACTTTTGCATGATTATGCGACATTTTCGAAAAATATGTGAAATTACCAGATAATAATGCAAATTGTAAACTGGCATTTGGTGTTATATGATAGCATGAAATTAATCATTGCATACTTTTTAGACATGAAGATGCACTTGGTGCTAAAAGAATAGTGCAAAATAACAGAACCTTTGACCGGCTTTCCAAGGATTCCCTAAAGAAAAGAAGATTTTCCTCATATTAAGAAGATCATATTTTATCCACACTAATAAAGTCCATACAATTCAACAGTGGCAAATAATTAGCTGATTTATCGAGGCAGGAATTCCCAGATTGTCTGAAAAGAGGCCAATTAAAGCCACTGTTAAAGAAATCGTCTTCTGCCATAGAACTGCCTAATAACCTCAGATCCGCAACTATACTCCTTTTCTGGGCAAGCCATTCCCAAACAACCTTCTGCACTCAAACCAATTCAGCTCCAAGGAGGGCTGCAACACAGTGATTGATCATGTCCTTAATATCATGAGCATGGGAGGGACTTGTTTTCTAGTTCTCTTTGAGCTTTCATCTACATTTAACACAGGGCCACAATGCCTTTATCAATACTCTTCAAACATGGATATGGTATATTTAAGGTAATTTCTGAAAGTGCTTTAGATATTACATTAGAGACAGGTGAAATGTAGTTAAGATTGGGAGCCTCTGCTCACACTCATCTGTAATTCTAGATTGGATTTTGTAACTGAACTACTCACAGGCCTCCTTACATCTAGCCTTGTACCAATGAAAAAGTATTAATTCAGCGAAGAGAATAATTTATGAACTTATGAAAATTTCCCAATAGACAGTCAAGGAATTCCTAGAACCACATGTAGGCAAAATTATACACCATAAATCTCTGACAGAAATGTTCCTCGTAACAACAGAAATTCAATATATGAAGAAGTTGTAAATTTAGAAATCCCAAAATTCATTAAGCAAAACCCTCCAGCTAATCCTTCTCTGGTGCTGCACCATGAATCTGAAACAGATGGGTTGTGATCTGGAAAGTGGTCAAGGTGCCTTTTTATGTAAGTTAGTTTCCCTCCCAGTACCTCTTATCTCAACTTGTACAACTAAAGCCTGGCAATACCCAATACTATGTACCGGTCCCTACCGGACTGGAGATACCTCCACATATAGCACAGCCTCTGTGCTGAAATATTGTGTGGCAGCTCTGCCCTCAGCGGGCCTCAGTTAACCCTTCGGGTGTGGTGGGGCCTGTGACGATGTGGTTGGTCTCTGTCTGAAGTGGAATAGTGGTTGAAAAACAATAGACTGAAATATGACCCGAGCTATTGTTAGAAATCTGTGCAGGCATACTGCACAACAGGCTTGCTGAATTGAGCTGCCTGGAATCAGACATCAGTAGAGATGTGCCTGTATGATGTGTTCCTTGCGTGAAATCAAGACCATGCTAGTGCATCTGCCATCCATCCCGTGCTGATTTGCATGGAAATGTGAATCTGATGTGTGGCCAGGGCTGAGATGTGGGCAGCTCTTTCTGGGACAGGAGCAGTCCCTGATGCCAAGCAAGTGGGCCCATGACAAATCTGTACTTTGACCAGAGGGTCCTGAGGTTACCGGAGGTGGCATAAGGGGACAATGGAGAAGAGCATTCCCCCTCTGTCACTGGTATCCATGTCCCGGCCCCTGGAGACTGCAGGCTTTCTGCTAAGAGAGAATCAATAAGCTGTTGAGGCTGTGATTAAGTGGTAGACTCTGGTGGTGGAAGAGAGGCCCTGATCTTTAATACAGATTGTGCCCTGATTTTCAGACGGAGGAACAAGTAATTTTTGGGTGAAGTGGGACTATGTGCTTGATTCCAGTGACCTGACTATGGAGCATTAGTGCAAAAACTGAACTGACAGTGTGTGGTACACCTATCCTTGGAAGGACCTTCCAGGTTGGCAGCGCTGCATTATGGGTGCTGCTACCGCATCTTAGCTGTGCTTGGTTAAATCTGTGTGCCCTTGGAGAGGATGGCATGTGACTGAGTCACTCGCTCTCAACAACTGACCTAAGTAGAAAAATGCAACTTTCTCTTTGGTGTTGATCAGCGAAAGCAGGTTATCAAAGACCAGATCACAAAAACTCCTTGCTTGAAAGGTCTGTCATCATTTTTCTTGGTTGAGAGGAAATACAGGGCACCAATTTTTATAACTATACTAGAGCCCTATAACTACACTAGAGCCCTTATAGAGCTATAGACTTACAATAGTGATATTATTTAACTTTTGAAATATGGTGTTACCCTGCAAGCAGTGAGATCCTGTGGGTCACTGATGGTGAGTAATGCAAAAATACTACTTTTCCCAGACTTCATTCAGGACAATGTGACATACTTTTGAAGTTACCTAGACAGAATGTAGAAAGAAAGATATACAGAATGCTGTTCCCGGCCAATCTGTGTGTGTAGTTGCATAAGGTAAATCTAAGTGTTTTTCTCACCCAATTGATGCCTCAATGTTGCTATAGAGTTGATGCCCAATGGTCTGTATCACAGAGCTGCATGCTGTCATGATGGAGATGATCTAGTGGATCCAGTGACAGTGGGTCGGTCTGGACAGACCTGTGAGCCAGAACCCTCAGATTGGACGGTTGCATTTATGTCCCTTTCCCCTGGAGAGCCTCTAATGCAGGGGGCTGATAGTCTTAGAGTCATTGACCCTGAGAGAGGTTCCAGTAGCATCATGTGGGCTGTGGGTGATTACACAGCCTTTTTTGATCTATTGGCTGAGACCTGGATCTCTGTAACCCCAAACAAGCTTTACAGATCAGTAATTGTGAGCGGGTGAATAAATGACACCATTGAAATCTACAATGTGTTACCCGAGTTGGGGTTCTATGGATGGGTTTCTACAAGATGGGCTCCTTGTCCCTTCAGTGATTTGGTCGACATATATCACTGCTGTGAGAAGTTGGCCTGGTATATGCTGTCCACTAATTAAAGTGGGCACCTTGCACCAGTCCAAACGACCCTTATGATGTATGAGGTCAAAGATAACCTTTAGAAAGCTATCCTAGTGGTAGCTGTGGAGAGCAGCCTTCAGGCTTAATCTTGAAGGAATGAAAAAGCAGCTTGTTTTACCAGAACATCACCTCCTATATTGACTAAATGAAAGGAGAACCACACAGTAGTTATATAAAAATATGTATTTATTAATATAACACTCTCTACTATCCTCTACCCGAGGATAGAACACAAAGCACACAATACGAGATCAATAGAACAGTTGTAAGTAGCACAATACACAGTGGGCTCCAGGGGGAGACCAAACCATATACTAAAATAGTGGTATAACAATCACGACTGAGATCAAGACAAGGTCTGGAGCACTTAGAATGGCTGGGACCCCAAGGAACCACCCAAGGTGAGCAGATAGGGACCCCACGGAGGACGGGTGCAGTGTGCTAACACGACCGCGGGCTCCGTACAATTCTATGGGGAAGTCGCGGTTACACTCTTATGATTTAAGGACCCTTCTAGGAGGACTTCGAGCAAACCCTTTGGAATTTAACACCACCCGTGGATACCGTAGTACCCGAGTTACCTATCCCAGGGGAGCCGGGTGCATAGGTCTGGAGTGGCATCGGAAACCGCCGTCGTTCTCAATGGAGGGCTGTGAAGAAGTACTGCTGCCGTGAAGGTAAAAAGGGTCCGGTGGAATCCAAGCCTGGATTCTGGAAGGAAGGAACCTGAAAGCAGAGGGGACAAAGTCTGGGTCACTTCAGAGTGACCAGGGGCTCGGTAGACGAATGCCCACCGATGTCGGGTGCTTTAGGTGCGAAGAGGGGATATTTGACTCTGCAGCCACGAGGACCAGGAGACGTCGAGGATGACCAGGAGCTGGAGGTGAGCTGTCCCACAAAGGATGTCGAGTGCTGAGGGGTCAGTGTCTGGCTGGAGCACCAACAAGCCTTGGCAACAGCAACCCACAAAGGAAGGTCAAACAGGTTACGGTGTGGACCAGAAAGGTCCAGGGGACTCACAAAGCAATGGAAAGTCAGAGCACATCTGGAGCAACCAGGAAAGCCCAACAGAAATCAAGGTGGCCCTCAGAGAGACCCACAGGCCGAAGGACCAGGAGTCGTGAGGGGACCTCAAGCAAGATTGCAAAGTACCACCCCACGGAGCACTCAGTGTGAGGAGGCCAGAGTTCTTTGATGCAAATACTGCTCAGGGTCAGGACTACACGAAGTCCAATGCACATGCTCGGGAATTGCCAACAAGCATATGCAACTGCAAATGGACGCAGTGCACAGGGATTCGAGTTATGCAGTCCCCACGAGGAATACTGGCCTCAAACTTGCGTAGAGGGCAGATCGGCCTCAGGGACCTTCAGAAACCCACCTCCTGTGTTGTTGAGATCTTTGGAGTCCGCAGGAGCTCAGGAGCAGCAGACCGGTCAGTTGCATTAAGGTGCCTGCTAGGGCAGGGGAGTGACTCCTTCACACCAAGGGAGATTCTTCAGTTGTCCTTAGTGCACCACAGGTCCTTCCCGGAGCCTGTATGGAGCAAGGGCACAGACAAAGCTTTGGATCGAGAGAGGGACGAAGTCGGGCCCAGTTGAAGTCCAGCGAAGTCCAGAGTGTCCAGACGGTCGAAGGTCAGTGGCTTCTTCTTGTAGAATCTTGTCCACGTAAAATCTAAAGTCTTACAGCCAAGTAAGCCCTTTTGTACCCACGGGAGAGGGTTGGACAGATTCGGGGGACCCTCCTAGGGCAGGGTCAGGACAGAGGGGTGGTTACACCCACGTCCTTTGTCCAGTTTCGCACCAGAGCAGGAGCCAATGGCTCCCAGAACTGGTTTGAGCTGGACTATGCACAGGGACACCAAATGTGCCCCAGGTGCAGACTTTCAGGCACTCTCAGAGTGCACCCACCCAGCCCCAATACACTAAATCCTGTCTGGGAGGTGGTCACACCTCCTTGTGACAGGATGCCTATTGTGCTGCCTTCCGCTGCTCGAGCTTGGCTCGGCAGCAGGAGGGCAGAAGTATGTCTCTGGTCGGTAGCATCCATTTTGGGTTGAGAAGGCTGGCACCGGATAGACCAGTGACTCCACGAAGCTCGCTTCAGAAGGGTGGAATCATACCTCCCACACCGCTTACCGGTGTGGAGGTATGATTCCAAGGTGTTTGATACCAAACACGATATGTTTCTATGTAGCCGTTTTCGAGAGAGCATTAACCGTGAGGTTATAATGCACCTCTACCTATATGTCCGATTGAGTCACAGACAACCCGGGAGAATGGTCTCCGAAGGCTGCAGAGAGGCTCTGCTCATGCAGGGGCACCCTCTCACTTAAAACCCAGCACCCTGCCTTCAGGATTGATAAGGCCTGCTATAGGGGTGACTTATAAGTTCTAAGTGTAGTGACCTATAGATATAGTGAACCTATATCTAAAGTAAGTGGTGCAAGCACCAGCTTACACAGGCTGCTGTAGCAGACTTGGAGTTCCATTTTGCATGGTCTCTCATGGGTGGCTTAATATATGCTTCAGCCCATGGGAGGCCTCTGGGGTACCTATGCCCTGGGTACATGGGTACCATATACTAGGGACTTATAAGGTTATCCCAGTATCCAATCTGGAGTGTACCAAAGTACAAGTGTAACTATTTAAAGGAGAAAGCAGATAGACTGGGGTCCTGATTAGCAGGATCCCAGTCAGACTTGTCAAAAACAGTGCAACATCAAGCAAAATGTGGGGGTAACCATAAGAAGCAGATCCTACTTTCCTACAACTGCCTTAAATATATGTTGTGTTGGGGCAAAAGGCACAGTGTGAATTGGAGATGTGGGTAGTTATGGCTGACTGAGGCGAAGGAGGATGTGGGGTGGAGTGGTGGTAGAATTGTGAATGTTGTTTTATGATCTAGTTTCACCTCAGGTGACCCTGTGGGCTACTATTTACATAATTGAGAGGAGATGTGGCCCAGCGACTAGAGCTACTGCCTTTGGAACCTGGAGACCCAGGTTCGAACCTCGGCGCTTGACTCACCATTATGGCATTCTAGCAAATCGTTAAATATCCATTTGCCTAAAAAATGTGTTAGATGTAGTGTACCTAAAGTGTGATTGTGTAATCCCCACTTGATATAAATGATCTTGTACATCGTCTCCCTACCCCTCAAGTAATGTTCCGTGCTCTGGTGTTTCATAGCAATGCTATTATATACATGTGATGGTGATCCTGGCTATGCATTATTTATGATTACTGGATGATGACTCAGTAATGTGGTGTTCTTAAGCTACTTACCTGGAACCTTAATGGGTTAAGCCATAAAATTAAAATAGGGTTGAGATTAAAGTTCCTACATCAAGACAATTCCGATATTATCCTGATGCAGCTACAGTCCACTCTGACTCTTAGAAACCAGCTATCCCTCCAATCAAACATTGACTGTATCTTTGCCTTTGAACCTATTTAGGGCCTTGCCACCTTTCGGGTAGGCTTATAAATACTGCATACCTACATATGACATATGTACTGAACATTAATTTCGTGAGAAATACATTTTATTTCTTTAGCAGGGGAAGGTGTACCCAATCAGCTCATTCTGGTTTCACCTCAGGATCCTGTGGTGTGATCATCTTGTTAAAAAATATGTTTCTTTTTTAGTGGAGAAAATCTGGATCAAACCTTCATGGATGCTCTGATATTGTGGTTGTTACCTGCAATGGAGAGAGACTATCATTAGTTGCAGTCTCCCCTCCTAGACTTGTACACAGCATCCTGCTGTTGAAATGATACCCATCTATATTGGTGGAGGTGATTTTAATCTTGCATTGAGTGACACTGGTAATCGTTTGACCATTGCTGCTGTTGTGGGGACAGAAGGAGCATGACTAGAGCTTTGGCTCCGTTAAGGGCCTGATAGACCTCTGAAGGGGGGCTCGTATAGAGTCAAGGTAGTTTTCTGCACACTCTGGTTTCCAATTGGTCTTTTCCATTGTTGAAATGCATGGTCTCTTCTATAGAGGTTTACCCCAGGTGTAAAAATAGAGTATCTGGCAAAGAGCATCTGGAAAACTGTTTGTTTGTGATGACTCTTGATGGATATGGCCCTCTCTGCAGGGTCACACAAATATTTTGCCTTCACCGCTCCTGTTTTCTGAATTCGTTTTCGCTGGATTTAGGACTCTGTGCACCTTACCACTGCTAACCAGTGCTAAAGTGCTTGTGCTTTCCCCCTACAACATGGTAAAATTGGCCTACACCTGATTGGCACATGTAATGTGTGCTTAAAAACATGGCAAACCTCTCTTGAGTTCATGCTTGAGGGGGCTGCTGCACCTCCTATAGCCCCCCAACACCTGGTAAAAAAGTTGGTGGTGCCACAGCCTCTCCTTGGGTCACCACGAGCAAGAAGAATATTTAAATTAGCCCACGTTGTGCATTATGCGATGCTCCTTAGCAAAAGTCAGTAAATTATTTGTGAGCGGCTCGCTCCGCTCTATTGCTTTGGTTCCCTACCTGGTGCGGCATGTTTCTTTTGCTTTTAAGTGCCCGGTCCCACCCAGGACAACCACAGCCTTTGTATTTCCTTGACTTTATTTCTGGCAACCCGGGGAGCCCACTCTTGCGCTGCAGAGCTGGCTCTGTGCCTATCTCCAACCTGTGTGGCTGTTTCTGTGGGTGGGAAAACACTGTTCTCTTTCGTCTTCTGTCCATGAGGAGAGTGGACTTTGGTCCTCCACCCCCACAGACAAGATGGCGGGGCTGTGCATCACTCCCGGGTCTCGAGACTCTCAGGAGCAGAGTAAAGAGCACAGTAGCGTTCTAACTGCCTGGGGTCTTTCTTAGTTGTTATGGGCACCGAGCATGACGTCCCATTAATCATTGTTCCATCCTATATGATCGACAATAAACAATGAATTGATGTTTATGCATTCTCAATATTTCATTCCAGTGAAAAGGTTTGAAATCATTTTCTCTGGAGAACTTTGATGCTAGACAGAGCACCATTAGCACCTCAGAGTACTGCCACGTGGGTGCAACAGCTCGACTTGACTGGCTCTCTAGCAGAAGTTTAAAAACAGGGGTGCAGCCTTTTTTGAACCAAGGAAGCTGGACTTATGATCTTACTTTATACAAAATATGACCACTACTAAGTTATACGTGGTCAAAGGCAATACACAAAGCAAGGAGAATCAGACCCCACACTGGAAAAGAAAGACAATTAAGGGATATGACAACCACATAGTAGTCATGTAGAGACAAAAAGCATCCAGCCTGAAAATCTGCAAAGTATTGACCATTGGCCAAAGCAGAGAAGCCCATTACAACCTGGCACCTATGGCCGCAAAACCTGACTAAGAACCAAGCCAAAGCAAAGCAGTATAGGTCAAAAGCAACCACATGAATCTCAGAGAAAAATTACCAAATCTTTGCTTCACACAACAGAGAAGGGAATGATAACGCTCCAACAGCGAAACTTTCCCTTGTCTTTGGCTCCGATCCACTTCGAAGTGGGTAATTATAAAGAGTACATAGAAAACAAACATGCTGAGCAAACGTTTTTTTTTTTTTTTTAGTCCTCATTCTACTAATACTCTTGTTTGGATTTCCCCTGTCTCTCTATACCAACCTGTACCAACCCTCGGGGGAATAGAGAGATCAGAGATTCCTCACAAAGATAATGCTGTTTCCATTTCCATCTCCTATTCACTTTTGGGGGCCCCGGAGTGTTACTAAGGAGGCCAGGACCAACAGCATGCTTGGCTTAATCATTGGTCTCACTTGCCTTCTCCCTCCAATCCATCAGTGCAGACCAAATCCTAAGCAAACATTGTGACTGGGGCTGTGTATGACATTGAAAACTCCCTGAAGAGTTGCAGTCATGATACACAGTTTCTTTCAATCACCATGTTGCAGGATGTTTGAAACAGCCCTTTGATGTAAACCATTCAGTAAGATTTTTCTGTATATATTGCTGACTGTTTGCAATTCCTTGACATTTTTTTAGGTTTTTTCATATACAAGAACCTCCAGACTAAGTTTTCAGGTACAAAATGAAAATTGGTTTGTCAAAAAGACAATATAAAGTATTTGCACATATCTATTGAATATACTACCTCCCTAATTAAGGATGAATTGTGTTTATCTAAGAGGCTAAAATGGTGCACCATCTAAAATCTGGTAGGGAGTCCTATAATATATACAGTTTCCGCTTATTAGTTCTTTTGGTAACCTCCATTGTTTTGTGCATTTCAAGGGCGTCAGCCACAACAGAGATCACAATTCTGATGTCTTTCAGTCAGTGGTGGCTGGTGACATTTGAAAGTGGTGAGCCGTAAACTAATTATCGTACTGCACTGCAGCAAGCAAGCGTAGCGAGCGAGCCCGAACCACCTACGGGGAGTGCGGGGGGGGTTCCCCCCTCCAAGAACATTTTGAAAAAAGAGTGGGCAAATGGTGCATTTTCAAGCAAATTTGAGAAAGCAGGAAGGTTAATATAGCAATTGTGAATCTGTTTTAACAAAGAAAATGTTACTAATTGACAGGAGAGGATCCCGGCGCTTCCCTCCGACACAAAAGAGTAAACGTTATGGCTAAATTGTTTGTTTCTGCTGGGGGTAGCCCCAGATGCATGTCTAATGCCTCCCACCGACAAGGCTGTCCGTCGGCTGATAGCAATATTGCAGAGGGGGGGTTACGAAGGGAAAGGGGAGATAAGATTAGACATGTAGAGTTAAGCAGAGGAGCAGAAAAAGAGAGAGGGGCCGCAGGAGAAAGGAAGCACGATGAGAAAGGGATGCTAAGAAAGCCATGAACGATTGGGGAGAGAAATGGGAACAGAGGGGCAAGCAGAGAGAGAGAGAAAGACAGAGAAAGGACAGGGCAAGGAGACAGACAGGGTGAGACACATAGTTATGGCCCGGCACCGATAAAGAGATAGAAGGGCAGAGAGTGAAGGAAAGAGACAGCAGAAAAGAAGAGGGAAGCAGAGAGAGGAAGAGAAAGGACGGGGCGAGCACACAGTCAGGTTGAGACATTTAGTTAGAGACCGGCAGCGAGAAAGAAAGAGATAGAAAGGGAGGGGGTGTAACAGAAGGAGTGAGACAAGAAAGACAGAAAGGAAGAGGGAAGCAGGGAGACGGCGTGAGAAGAAACATACAGCCAGACTTGCCGGAGAGCGCACCCCACACCCAACTTGCCTGCCGACTGGGAGATCTCAAGACTCACCTGTACCCCCAAATAACCGGAAACGACTCACAGACTTTTGGTTACCCAGCAGGGCCTTAACCAATCAGAGCGCATAATATAACACAATGTAAACCATGGAACATTCCTTAAATTAAGAGACGTCACGTGACACGTAAAGTCTAACATATCACATAACCCATACAATTATTAGTATGTTTACTAATATGGGTGTCTCTTTTGGGCCACATTTGGCATTTATGTGTTTTTTTTTTTTTTAAATCAAGTTATGGTGGACATATATTGCTTTTTATATCAACAAAATGAAACGAAACAAAATGAAATTCTCTAAACCAAAACATATAACAAAACAGCACAATTAAAAGCCGATATCGTGCTACAAGCCAAGAAATACAAAAAACAGAAACCTACCACATAAGAACACATATGACGTAACATGTAAACTAGCATCACGAATATATCCCATGACATAACATATAAAAACGTCTTTTTATACAGCGTTTCCTGATATTGGCTTTGGCTTTATGACCCTCTAATTTGATGTTACTGTCACCCGGTTCTATGGTATGTACTGTAATAACCTTATAAGGATGAAATGTTGGGTTTACATGTCTAACCTTCGGGTTACATCCAGACCTCTCCAAAAGACCCGTTAATCCCCTGACCAATTCTATCGAGAACCTGTGACCTACAGGTGACATCCGCATGTCTGCAGTAGGCACAGTAGCCTTCTGAGCTGTGTCACGGGGACTGGAACGTGTGCGCTGTTTGTTTTATCGCTAATGGAACCTATGGCGTGAAATTATCTTACTAAACTATTTTACTGCAACTTGTGGCCAGTAAGTCACAAATACCCGTATGCTGGCCGCAGGCACATTAACACACTGAGCTACCTACTGAACCTACGTTTTACATTCACAGTGGCTTTCTGGATAATGTATTAGTGCTATACAACAGAACATATATCATAAATATGTTGAACATAATATAACATGCTTAGACATGACAGAAAGAAGAACAGACTTACAGGCATTGGAAGCAATGTATTTAATTCACCCAAATGCCAGAAAACCGGATGTCGGGGTGACCTCCTCATGCAGCAAATAAGGATACAGGAAAGCAATACCTCATTAGCGGCCCCTACATATTTTTAAATATCGAATACGTGGATCATTGCATCTATCTGCGGGTAAAAAACATCAAGTAAATGTAGCTACGCCAACCATTTAAGCTACTGAAGCCAAAAAATGCCCTGATGTCTTCATACGTTCTTTGGCGGAATCTTATTCTGTATAGCGCTATTTGTAGCGCCTGCTGCAACAGATGTGCTGCTGTTATGGCTATTTATATTTAACGCTAAGATTACCCAACTCAGTGCTACTGAGTTTGTCGACTCTAAAGGGTCATAGACACCCCATTGGGCGATATGAAGCTGTGTTCTTCAGTCCATATGCATATCTCGCCAAGAGACACATTCAGCCCACAAGTTCCCTTTCTAATCCTGCAGCAGGCCCAAATGAGAGATGTTTGGTGATTGACCGCAAATGCCTTGCAAGGCTTGCTTAATTTGACAATTTGTAGCTTGCCTTTTGTATTAGCCTCCAGGACCTCAATACGCTTTAATTCGTACCGTCCCTTATTAAACCAGCATTAAAGCGCCATAAATTCCGGAGTCACCTGCATTCATTTATGGGTAATTTATATTGGGACCTCTTGTAAAACCCTGCCTGCCATGCCGTCCTCTTCACTGCTGTAAATCTCCCCCAGCTGTACAGAGAACCTCGACCCAGGTTCAAGGGAAGAGCTCGGAGAGCAGCAACCAGAGGTATGCGCTTGTCACCTGGCTACAGGTGCAGTCGTGGCCGGCAAGACAGGCTGGTGGCGGGGGGAGCGGGACAGTATTAAAATACAAAAATGTACCTTCCTCCGCATCACGCGCCACCCCCTCAGCTCCTGCTGCTCCTGGCGCGTTTTAGGCAGCCTCCCTCCCCTAAGCCAATCACAACGCTGCAATGGCAGCGTTGTGATTGGTGCGGTGCTGCAGACAGCGCCCAAGCTGGGCGCCTGTACAGAGGCCATTTTCTCTATGTAGGCTGCATGCAGCCTACATAGAGAAAATGTAGAGTGCGCATGACTGCTTTGGTCGGTCCTGGGTCCGACCAAACAGTCAGGGCCCTCAACAGTGGGCAAGCCACTCCCCCCCTGCCCTCGAGCAGGACCGCCCACCCACACGCCCCCAACCAGGCACTTCTGCTTTCTCGCAGTGCGAGAAGCAGAAACATAAAATGGTAGTTTTACCATTTTATGTTTCTGCTTCTCGCACTGCGAGAAAGCAGTGGGGCGACGCTCCTACGCCCCAATGGAGGAGCCGCCACTGCTTACAGTAACATATTGAGTGATTATGTGTGAGAATTATTAACATAATATCTGTACAAACACGATTTTGCAGAGAAGTATAATTGTTAGTTCTGCATTGCTGTGTCTTGTGCAAGCTCGTCAGAAAAACTGAAGAAAATGAAGAAGCACTTCACTATGAGAAGATAAGCATACTTTGTAGGCGCTGCCCCAAGACAATGTTAAGTTGTTTAGGATAATTGCAGTGGCGAGTGACATGTCCCGAGGGTGGTGGGGCGGGTTGGGACATTAAAAAAAACCCATTTAAATTGAAGACACTTCACTGCGAGGGCGACGTCCTCCTCAGTGGTCTTCTCTCCTCAAGGCTGGCTGGCTCCAAACTCTCAAGGAAATCCTGGCACAGCTCTAATAATGAGAACAGCGCAAGGAGTGGTGGGAGCAGCCTCTATCAGTGCTCACAAAATCACTGGAGGCTTTTGCTTTCTCTAACCCAGCTGTCTTGGGACAGCTGGGTTAGAGAGGTTTAAAATGCACATGTCCGGCCAAAGAAACATGCACATTTTAAACTTGAGCATACAGCTCCCTGCTGCCACTCAGCAGCAATGGCCCTGCCCCATCCTGAATAAAATGTTAATAAATAAACTTTATTACCATTTTATTTTTCAGCTCTGGCCTGGGGCTTTTCTTTGTGGAGCGACGCTCCTTAGCTCAAACAGAGGAGCCACCCCTGGATAGTTGTACAGAAAACAACAGAGCACACCGCCAACCATATCAAAGAAGACCTGGCAAAGCTACATACTAAGGGGGAAACTGACTTTTCTGAAACTTTTCTGAAATTTTCTGAATTTGCAGACCATGTTCAATCCTACTTTTTACACCCACAGGATGAGGCACATCAGGGCCGACTGGGATCGCAAACCAGCCCTGGCAATTAGGTCCGACCGGCCCGGGGGGGGGGGGTTGCTACTGGCAGGAACACTGCTGCTGCAAAACCGGCACCCACCGGCCCAAAACCGGCCCCCACACCCTTGCGGCCTACCGGGGAAACGCCCGCTATGGCCAGTCCGGCTTTGAGGCACATATTCTATGAGAGAGAGTTTATGCTCTAACTGTTAAGGGACACATTGACTATTTTGATGGCCTCAAAGGTGATTGTGTCACAATCTTCTTGAAAATCGACACTAGCATTTAGCACAAATGCTCACTATGTGTGCCGATCAGTGCACAGAGCTGTGGTTGAGAAGGGGCATCTGCAAGTCATTATATCATTCCATGTCATACTTTTAGAGGGATGCATTCCATTGTCCTTACAAAGGTCATTACTTGTGAGATGGTATGTAACAGGCATGCATATTGCATGTAACAATAAATAAACTCTCAGGCATTGTTGTCTTCAGACACAGTAGAATTGTTGGGTTGTAAACAATACATTTCTGGTTGGCATTTAAGGTACCTCCTAATTGTTAGAAATCGGGGTCTCTAATTGGCAGAGGAATGCACCTTTGTCCAAGTAGGAACCCTTCCTTCAAGTCAGGGCAAGGGAGTTGCACACTTTAGATAACCCCTGCTCACCCCCTTGGTACCTTGGCATGAGCAGACAGGCTTATCCCAAAGACAATGTGTAAAGTATTTGTACCCAAATATCACTTTTAGAACAGTTACTTCAAAAATAGCACTTGTAGAAACAAATAGTTACACCTGACTGCCCAAAATCCAAAGTATGGTGCCAACTGTGAGGTACGCGGCGTCGGGCACGGAGTCGCAAGAACCCCCAAACAATAGTACCTTGGAAATGAAGGGCCCAATTCACAAAGGTAAAATAAGACAAAAGTCTAACTCTACGACTTTCGGTAGTCACAAAGGGCATTTACTACTAGTAAATGCCCTTCGTGAATACCAAAAGTAGTAAAGTTAGACTTTCGTCTCAGTTAACTTTTGTGAATTGGGCCCGAAGTCTATGGACGATGCATGGCATCGTGGAAGTGAGGCGTCGGTGCCGAGGCAAAGCCAGTTCCCTGGTGACCACTGGGGAGGCGAGGCGTCGAGTCCATGAGAAGGCAAGGCGTTGAATCCAGGACAGGGGAAGTTAGGCGTCGTCAGAGGTGAGGCACTGGTTCTGGTGAGGCGATGCAAAGTCGAAGAGTTTGTGAAGTCACCCTTGTCGGTTATCGGCTCCACGATAAAGGGACAGCGTCAGTGCAAGCGCTGGCGTCGGGAAGGCCAATAACTGCAGGCATCGGCAGGCATCAAAGACATCGGAGCTGTGGTGCAGGCGGGGCGGTGCATTGTGCACTTCACAAGCGCTGCCCCTGGCCTCGGTGCAGATCGTAGCGTCACTGGCGGCGTTGCTGATGGCGTAGAGTTGTTTTTCTTGCTTTGCAGCACCAACCACACAATTCTCAAGGCCCAGGACCTGGAATTGGTGCCCTTTTGAATGTAGGAGTCCACAGAGAAGTCCATGTGCTGGTCATGGATGCAGGTGAAGTCTTTGTGGCCCTGAGACTTCAGAACAGGAGGCCAGCACACACAGGCCCTGGGAGATTGTTATTCAAGCAGGTTCACAGCAAAGTTCCAGTCTTTGTCCTCTCCTTTGCAAAAGCAGCAACTGCAGGCCAACACAGCAAGCACACACAGCAAAGGGGCAGTGCTCCTCCTTACAATTCTCCAGCTCTGCTCCTTGGCAGAGGTTCCTCTTGAGTCCAGAAGTGATCTTATTTTCTGGGGTTTAAGGTCCAATACTTATCCCCCATTTTCTTGTTGTTCTCTTTGTGGCAAGGGTCTCTGAGCCCATCCAAACCAGTTCTGCCCTCTCTGGCCCAGCTTCACTACAGGAGGTGGAGACAGCATTGTGCAGGAGAGACACTGCCTATTCAGGTGCAAGTGAAACTCCTGCCACCACTCTAAATGCAGCCAAGGTCAATTCAGACCAGCTATGAGTCACCCAGAAAAGGCATGACACACCTCAACCCCCCTTGTGGCTGTCTACAGTGAATGCACATCCCCAGCTCCTGAAACTCCAAAACCAGACAGTCAATACACAAAACAGCAGAGGCACAGGGAATGGTTAAACAAGAAAATATCTATTTTCTAAAAGTGGCATTTTCAAACACACAATTTAAAAACCATCCCCCTAAAAAGATGTTGTTGCAGGGATTCTGCACATACACAGAACTATGCGCAGGAATACGGGACCTCGGTGTATAGGGGCTAAGCCTTCCTACCGCCTCAGTACCCACAATCCCAGGACCGACTAGCTATAGTGTCTCACTCGCTCTCCTAAACAATCACGAAGATGCAAATGATTAGACACCCCAGAACATAACACTCCCGACTCTCTCAGGAATCGCGGTAACAAGACGTACCCTTTCGCTCACTCACTCGTACTTGTCCACAATAAGAATTGACAGAGTCACTGATATAGTTTAAAATGTTTATTTTAACTATTGTGCTCTATAACACAGTATACGAGCCACTACCAGCAGCAAAACGCATAAACCTAAAACACTTAGCATTGTAGCAAGTCCATATATTATAAAGGGAGATGTCATCTTATAAAGACAGTGCATAAAGGACTATAAGGCCTAACCACCCTCCCTTTGGTAAGAAGAATTATTATTATGTAATAGAAGATCTCTGGGCTTTGTCAGCAGACCCATACCTTAGTGCCTAGATGCTACATCTACATCATAGGAACCCAATGGCTCTTCTCCCTGGAAAGGTCCCTCTCCAAGTGTGTGCTAAACCAACATGCATCCCCATAATATCAAAGCACAAGTTTCCCAGCAGCCGCAGCTGTGTTAGCATGTTTTGTCTAGTTGCTAGGGACTGACCAGACCAGAATAACAAGGGGCATTGTTTATCGACCTTGCTCACTGTGTTCAGACTAACCTCAAGGAACAGACCGAGAACGCACTAAGCAGACGGTTCTCATGTGAAAGGCACAAACAGAGTCTTGCAAAATAAAGTCATGTAGTAACGTGCGCTAAAGCAGCATCATGGCAGCAGAGCTCATGTTAACATAGCGATGTCGACAATGACCATATCGGCCATATGACACCCTTTCCTTGGCCAGGTTGTAGCATATAGATAAAAGACTTAAACAGAGTCCAAAGATAAGCAGAGTCTAATAACGCTTGCGAGGAAAAAAAAAAAAAAAAGGAAAATGTAAAGAAAAAAAAAAGAAAAACGTTTGCGTTGAAAACGTGACTAATGCGGATTTGGAAAATCCATCAAATTTCGTGAACTTAAGAATGCAATTTGTTCCAAAAGGTAATCCCTATCATTCGTAGCAAAAAGGGATGCCATCCAGTCAAGTAGTTCGAAGGAACACACATGTTCCTCATAATCCGATGCCTCCACGAGCACATCTGGGCAACTTGCATGATATTCGATAAAACTCTGTTGTAGGAGGCACTGTGCAGCCTCACAGGTATTCCAGTCAGCCAACACTCCAAGTGCAGCTGCACGCATCAAACGGTGATCCCCTGAACAGGTCTGGTCATGGGCCAGTAATGGACCCATCAACAGATCATAATCCGGGTCTGCGTATGACGTATTGGAGAGGCATAAAGCCATGGCCCAATAGAAAGGGCATCGCTGGCAGTAGAACACAGGTTGCACGCAAGTGAAGTAGGCAAAGCGAAAAGTTAGACCATAACTTACGCCAAGCATCGCTAATGGCAAGCATCCAAAAAGTTGTTGCATTCGGACACGGTACAGTTGCAATTGGCCGGGTCTGTGCAGTACCACAAGATGGGCAGCCATTGCGTAACAGGAGGAGAAGTATCAGCACACCAGCCGCCAGCGCTAGTATTAAGGGGAACCCTCCGAAGGCGCTGGAAAAAATAGAATGGCTAAAGGCTGGTATTACTCCAAAACTTGTCTGAAAAGAGGTCACAAGGCCGGATCCCACAAGTTTAAAAAAATGAGCAACGCCTTCTGTGTCAGACGCATTAAATATTTGATGTATCAGTTCCCCAAAATGGAGTGGGAGATCCGTATTCAGAAGTGACTGAATCTCACTAAATGTTCTCGCCACCTGCAATTCGAAGGTCTCTCGAGCCGAAATGAGAGCCACTTCATGTTGAAACAATAGCGTTTTGAGTCTGCTTAGTTTATTGAAATCCATTTTCAAAGTCGGAATGGAAGGCCAAAGAGAACAATCTACAATCCCATGCGGGGGTGGAAAAAGCACATTGCTACAACAAGTAACACGCCGCAAAACTGTTACTATATACGAGATGCCTCAGCAGTCGTGGTTATTCAAAATAAGATAACTGCCATTCGAAAGCAATGTGAGTGTGGGAATTATTGCTGGGACAGGTGTACTGTAGTAATCCACACAGCTTCAATTTCAGTTTCTTCATGAAGTTTATTGAAGAGTAGAAATAAATGTCTACAACCTCCAGCATTACAGAGAATACTGGTCAATATTGGAATCCTAGCTGTGATGCTGTTCTACCGCATCACAGCTACATCATAGATTCCAGCTACCACATATCTTCCCCCCAACATTATCTTAAAGAAGAGAAAAAAATGTTAACTTGCAGAGAATAACGATACATAAAATTAGTACATTAATACCAAATAAAGCAATAAACTAACAACATAATAATATAAATATACATTCTAAGATAAGATGCATTACAATATCATTATACCCTACTGGAATGGGATATTTTACACAAATCCCCAAAGCTCCATTTCTTACCATCGTCCAGTTGAGCCACTGATCCCATGACTAGAATGACTTTATGGGGTTGTGAAAACTTACTCTCACCCTTCTTCACAAAACCAGTTTTCCTCACAACTACCCAATCGCCCTTATCCTTGACCTACCCTTGACCTCTGGGTAGGTCGCCCCCCCCCATCCGCACAGCGCCACCTGTGCGTCCAGCTCCCTGCTGCTGCTGATCTGAGGCCCTCCTCCACCCGCAGGCTACCACCTGCGCCTCATCCCTGGTGGCCAGTGGTAGGCCATAGGTAGGTTCTTGTCGTTGTGAGCGTCACTGTTACTGTCTTTCCCCTCTATATTTGTGCCCCCACTGTTTTTCCACTGTTTTTCCCTTCCGTTCGGTGCACCCACTGCTGTGACTGTTTTCGTTCTGTGCCCCCATTGTTTTTCCACTGTTTTTGCCCTTCCATTCTGTGCCCCCACTGCTGTGACTGTTTTTCATTCTGTGCCCCCACTGCTTTTCCACTGTTTTTGCCCTTCCGTTCTGTGCCCCCACTGCTGTGACTGTTTTTCGTTCTGTGCCCCCACTGTTTTTCCACTGTTTTTGCCCTTCCGTTCTGTGCCCCCACTGCTGTGACTGTTTTTCGTTCTGTGCCCCCACTGTTTTTCCACTGTTTTTGCCCTTCCGTTCTGTGCCCCTACTGCTGTGACTGTTTTTCGTTCTGTGCCCCCACTGCATTTCCACAGTTTTTGCCCTTCCGTTCTGTGCCCCCACTGCTGTGACTGTTTTTTGTTTTGTGCCCCCACTGTTTTTCCACTGTTTTTTCCCTTCTGTTCTGTGCCCCCACTGCTGTGACTGTTTTTCGTTCTGTGCCCCTACTGTTTTTCCACTGTTTTTGCCCTTCCGTTCTGTGCCCCCACTGCTGTGACTGTTTTTCGTTCTGTGCCCCCCTGTGCCCCTTTTGATTTCTGTACCCCTTCGCCCTCCCGTTTCCCGCCGCTGTGTCCCCTGCGGCCCCGCCCCCCTCGCTGACCACTCGCTGCCCCTGCCTCCCGCCTCCCACCTCCCAGCTGCTCCTCACTCCCACCTTCCCATATATGGCGGCCGCGCGCAGTGGGTGCGCCGCTGGTGCGCCGAAGGCGCGCCTAAGGCAAGCCCGTCCGCGCCTGGACCGCGCCCAGCGCCAGAACCCCTGGCCCCCGCATCCGCCACGAAGACCACTTCCAATACGACGCCAGCACCCTCATCGCTCTCAACCCAGGACGGACCTCCACCTGCTTCAAGGCCGCCCCGAAACGCACCCATGGTCCCTTCACCTGCCGGAACTGCAGCTTCACCTGCCTCGGAGAGCCCGAGACTCCCGCCAAGAAGGACCTCAACCATCTCCGGTGCATCCTACTAAACACCCGCTCCGCACGCAAACACGCCGTCGAGCTCTGGGACCTACTCGACACCTCATCACCGGACGTCGCCTTCCTGACAGAGACCTGGATGAACGAATCCTCCGCACCCGACATCGCCATAGCCATCCCCGACGGCTACAAGACCGCACCAACGGAATCGGAGGAGGAATCGCCATCGTCCACAAAGACACCATCAGGGTCTCGAACAGCACCGACGACACTCTCAGCAGCGCCGAACACATGCACTTCCAGATCCACACGGATCCCAACACCACCGTAAGAGGCACCCTCATCTACAGACCCCGGACCCCGACCCCAGTTCAGTGACTCCATCGCCGACTTCATCAGCACGCACGCCCTGACCTCCACCGACTACATCCTCCTCGGAGACCTGAACTTTCACCTGGAGAACAACAACGACAGCAACTCCTCCACCCTGATCGACAACCTCGCCAACCTCGGACTGAAACAGCTCGTCACGACGCCGACCCACATCGCCGGACACACGCTCGACGCCATCTTCTCCTCAAGCTCCCACGTCTCCTTCAGCCACACCTCCGAACTCACCTGGACCGACCACCACTGCATCCACTTCACCTTCCGGAAACCCGCCGCACACCACCGCACCCTACAGATCCCCCGCAGATGCTGGAGCAAAGTCACTGAAGACCAACTCCAGACAAACCTCGCACTCAGCCCACCCAACGACCCCTCCAACCCCGACGCCGCCGCCCGCAATCTCAGACGATGGATGGACGACTGCGCCAACACCTTTGCCCCGCTGAAAAAACCAACCTACAAAGACACCAGCAAGAGAGCCAGCTGGTTCACCCCGGAACTCCTAGCATCCAAGCGCACCTGCCGGAAACTGGAGAACAAATGGCACAGCGAGAAGACGCCGGACAGCCGCGCAGCCCACAAAGACGCCATCCGCAACCACCATCACCTCATCAGGTCCGCCAAGAGGACCTCCTTCAAAGACCGCCTCGACAACAACGCACACAACAGCAAGGAGCTCTTCAGCACCGTGAAGGAACTCTCCAACGCCAACGACATCCCGCCGTCGCAAGCCCTGTGTGATTCCCTCGCCACCTTCTTCCACCGCAAGATCGCCGACATCCACGACAGCTTCGACTCCCGGATGACCCCAACATGCCCCGACACATCAGACCCGCCGCACCCCATCGACCACGACCCCCTGACAGCCTGGGTCAACGTGAACACCGAGGACACAATCAAGACCATGGGCACAATCCACTCCGGCTCCCCAACAGACCCTTTTCCACACCACATCTTCAACAAAGCCGGCAGCTCCATCGCACCCCACCTGCGCAATGTCATCAACCTCTGTTTCGAGACTGCGACCTTCCCAGAGAGCTGGAAACACGCCGAGATCAACGCCCTACTCAAAAAACCCAAGGCGGACCCGAGCGACCTCAAGAACTTCCGGCCCATCTCCCTGCTTCCATTCCCAGCTAAGGTCATCGAGAAGATCGTCAACAGACAGCTCACCCGCTACCTCAAAGATAACAGCATCCTGGACCCCTCCCAGTCAGGATTCCGCAGCAACCACAGCACCGAGACCGCCCTCATCGCCGCCACAGACGACATCAGGATCCTGCTGGACAACGGCGAGACGGCGGCCCTCATCCTCCTGGACCTCTCCGCCGCCTTCGACACTGTCTGCCACCGCACACTACGCACACGCCTCCACGACGCAGGGATCCGAGACAAGGCCCTGGATTGGACCACCTCCTTCCTTTCCGGCAGAACCCAGAGCATCCGCCTCCCCCCATTCCGATCCGAAGCCTCCGAGATCATCTGCGGCGTACCCCAGGGATCTTCCCTCAGCCCGACACTGTTCAACATCTACATGGCTCCACTCGCACGCATCGCCCGACAGCACGACCTCAACATAATCTCCTATGCCAACGACACTCAACTGATCCTCTCCCTCACCAAGGACACCCTCACCGCCAAATCCAACCTCCACGAAGGAATGAAAGCCGTCGCCGACTGGATGAAGTGCAGCCAACTTAAGCTGAACACAGACAAGACGGAGATCCTCATCCTCGGCTCCAACCCATCAGCCTGGGACGACTCCTGGTGGCCCTCGTCACTAGGGGCACCCCCGACACCAACCGACCACGCACGCAACCTGGGAGTCATCCTCGACTCAACGCTCACCATGACCAAGCAAGTCAACGCAGTCTCCTCCTCCTGCTTCAACACCCTCCGCATGCTCCGCAAGATCTATAGGTGGATCCCGACAGACACGAGAAGAACAGTCACCCAGGCCCTCGTCAGCAGCAGACTCGACTACGGAAACGCCCTCTACGCAGGAGCCCCGACCAAGCTCATCAAACGACTGCAAAGAATCCACAACGCCTCTGCACGCCTGATCCTCGACATTCCACGCCACAGCCACATCACCCCCCACCTGAAAAACCTGCACTGGCTCCCCGTCGACAAGAGAATCTCCTTCAAACTCCTGATCCACGCACACAAGGCACTCCACAAAACAAGCCCAGCCTACCTCAACAGTCGACTCTCCTTCTACGTTCCCAACCGTCAGCTCCGCTCCGCCGACCTCTCCCTGGCCACCGTCCCGCGCATCCGGAGAACCACCACCGGAGGCAGATCCTTCTCTCACTGCACCGCCAAGATCTGGAACACCCTTCCCCTCAACCTACGACAGACCCAAGACCTGCTGACCTTCAGGAGATGACTCAAGACCTGGCTATTCGACCAGTAGCAGCAACACTCTTCCTCAGCGCCTTGAGACCCTCGCGGGTAAGTAGTGCGCTTTACAAATCTTGTGATTGATTGATTATCAATGTCCAACTCCTTAACATGTTTCCTACTGTCAAAGTGAATTTTATTACGCCACTGACAATCAGAAACCCTTGACCTCATCTCTTCTCTATCAACCCATACTTGATTCTTCTCATGGAGCCACATAGGAGACTCCTTAGTACCAGGCTCTCTTCCCTTCAATGCTATAAAAGGAGAAACCCCTGTCACAGAATGAGGTGTGATTCTGTGAGCCCACATCATCTTCCTTAACTCCTCTTTCCATGATAAACCATTTGCAAGAGAAAGCTGAATACACTCCATCACAATACGACTTACCCTCTCAACAAGTCCATTTGCCTGTAGACGAAACAAAGCTACCTTGTCATGTCTGATTCCAAGTCTAGCAAGGAAATTTCCCATTTCAGAAGGAACCAACTGAACACCGTTATCAGTCACCAAAACTCTAGGTACACCCTCTTCAAGAAATACTTCCTCAAGAAATTTTATCACACTAGCAGTAGTAACTTGACCCATGGATTTGCATGTAAACCATTTACTATGGTAGTCCACCAACACAACTAAAAACGATTACTGGTACCCAATTTGTCAATAGGACCTAACACATCCAAAGCCACTTTATCCCATGGCCTCATAGGCAAATCTACACATCTCAAAGGAGGTTCTCTGACTACTTTCACCTTGTCACTATTACTGCATGCATGACAATTTTTCACAAAATCTTCTACATTCCTGTCCATTTACGGCCAACAAAAACACTGTCTCAATCTTCTCTTCGTTAAACTCCTTCCCAAATGTCCTTCATGGACAATTCTTAACAATCTCGATCTCAACAAACTAGGGGGAACTATACGACTCCTCCTTAAAATTTTATCACCTTGCACACTAAGCTCATCTTTCACTGTCAAAAATTGCTTTGCCACTTCCTCACAACCATCAAAAGCCTTCCAACAACTCATAATGAGCTCCATCAACACCTTATACTCCTTATCATTTTGCACTGCTTCTTTCCATTCTTCCTGTCCAACTGCAAACTCATCATACACATTAACCACTTGGTCCTCCATAATTTCCATACAAGAATTATCATCCACAGGCATCCTAGAAAGACAATCCGCAATAACATTTTTATTACAACGAACGTACTCCACAACAAAATTGTAATCTAATACGGATAAAAGCCACCTTGAAATACGAGGAGTTACGCTTCCATCTAGACCTCGACCACCTTTAAAAATATGTACAAGGCACGGCCATAAACCACGATTCCGACATCAGGTCGCGGTCCTTCCACCAGAAAAGGGGGGAGTGGGGGTGCCCGACCTTCAACTCTACTTTCATGCTGCCCAGATTAGGTATCTGGTGGAGTGGCAGCGCTTGGAATCGGAGAAGCACTGGTTGTTTCAGGACCAGGCAGTAGCGGGCAGGCCATTGCAAGGTATTCCCTTCCTCCGCAAACGATACAGACCGCCCAATCTCTATGCTTCCTATATCACAAGTACTATTATGGACTCCTGGGACCGCACTAACATTTCCACTCAGCTGACCACCTTCCCATCACCCCTTCTCCACTATTTGACAACCCAGAGTTTCACCCCGGTACAGATGCCCAGACCTTTCAGGCCTGGCGCTCCTCCCCCTGTAGGTCCCTGGGTCACCTTTTTGACTTAGACGGCGTCATTCCCTTTCCACAGCTCAAAGAAGATTATGGCCTCTCGGAACTAGAACGCTTGCCATATCTTCAAATCAGGCACTGGGCACTTCACCCACAAGTCAAACCACAGGCACAGCGTCTTCTGACACCATATGAAAAATGGCTTATCACTCGTACCTCGGACAAGAAAATCATTTCCGATCTATACAAAATGCTTCTAGCCAACACCACGCACACACACAACGCAGGCCGCGTCCGCTGGGAAAGGGATCTAGGGAGATCATTGAGCCACATTGAATGGGAAGGCATATACCACAGGGCACGGCACTCGGCCTACCATATGGGTCTCACAGAGACCTTGACCAAGATTGCCACATACTGGTATTACACACCGGAGCGTCTACACCGCTTCGACCCCCGACGGAGCGACCTGTGCTGGAGAGAGTGCGGGGAGGTGGGCACACTGGAACACGTTCTCTGGGGCTGTACCTGTATACAACCATATTGGTCCCAAGTTCTGGACGAAATAGACCTACACTTTGAAACGCAGCTCCCGCGCTTCCCTGCCTACATCCTCCTGGGCTTGTCCAACCCATTGACATATCCACTCAAATCCCGGAAGGGTCGACTGATTGCGATTGCCTTAGGAGCGGCCACACAAAACATCCTGGTGCACTGGCACTCCACCCAACTCCCTACATACTCTGGCTGGCTCCAGAGACTCTGGCTGGTGTTGGGTATGGAGAAGCTCACTCTCACGTTGGCCGGTAGAGGGGCTGAATTCCCAGAGTTGTGGCGGCCTTTTTTGACTATACTGGTGTCCGAGTTCCGAGAGCTGACGTGCCCTCGGTACCTCCGATTACTTCGCCTCCCGGACACACAGATTCCAAGTAGCGATCCCATGAAAGGCCGTAAACAACTACGCTAAACATTAGGCTGCTTCCTCTTCACTTTTTCTGTTCAGGGTGGACGAGGGGGGTGGGGGAGGTGGGGAGGGGGGGCGGGTGGGTTTTCTCTTTTTGTTTTTCTCCCTGGTTAATTGTTGTGGGCCCGCTCCACGCTTATTGCCCACGGTAATGATATGTACTGCGACCTTGTTGTCTCTTAGCACTGTCTTTAAGGAGCTGAGGGTCTTGTTTTTATATTTGTTTGAAAATCAATAAAAGATTTAAACCATAAAAATATGTAGAAGTGGCTTGTGATCAGTCTTCACAACGAAAGGCAAACCCCACAAGTAATACCTAAAATGTGCCATCCCCCAACAACAAGCTAATGCCTCTTTTTCAATAGTTGAATAAGATCTTTCCGCTCCTTGTAATCTGCGTGAAGCAAAACCAATAATTCTCTCACCTTCTTCAGACACCTGCATTAGAACTGCCCCAAGCCCAACATTACTTGCGTCAGTGATCAACACAGATTTTCTATTAGGTTCAAAATGTCCCAAAGATGGAGCACAGGAAAGAAATTTTTTAGATTAACAAATGCATCATCACACATAGAATCCCATTCAAACACACTTCCTTTTTTAAGAAGAAGTCTCATGGGTTCTACAAGATCTGTAAAATTTGGTACATATTTAGAACAATACTCAGCAAGTCCTAAGAATGATTTTAACTGTTTTTTGTTAATTGGACAGGGAGCATCTCTTATAGCCTTTACAATGCTACTTTTTGGTCTAATACCACCAGCAGATATCTGATGACCTAAATAATTGACTTGTCTTAGTCTTAATTGACATTTTCCCTTTTGATAGTCAATCCATGCTTAGCAATTCTTTGCAAAACTTCTTCCATTAATCCATCATGTTCTTCAAATGACCTCCCCACAACCATGATATCGTCCTGAAAACATAACACTCTTCCCATTCCTTTAAAAATGTTTTGCATGATTCGTTGAAAAACGGCAGAGGCAGACGCCAATCTAAATGGCATCCTACAATATCGAAAAGCCCCTAAAGGCGTTACGAAAGATGTCAAAGGACGCGAATCAGAGTGTAGGTTTACCTGATGGTAAGCTGATGACATGTCCAGAACACTGAAGACACTGCCTCCCCCCATCATGCTTAACATTTCTCCAATATTTGGTAAAAGTTGTCTATCTACCCATATATTTTTATTTAAATCACGAATTCAGCTCTAGTCTCTTGATTGTTTCAATGCAGGAGTTGTGAGTCCCTTAATCTCCTTAACTCATGGTCCTTCAGGTCACGATGAAGCTTTCGCTCTAGCTTGAAGCTTATTCCAGTGTTAAGCAGAAACGAGAACATCCAGTTGGGAAAAATCTTTACATATGCGGTAAACAGTTCACCAAAAATAGCTCAAAGTTCATTCAAAACAGCTCCAAATGTCTCAACACTGACATTCCTCGCTGTCACGGCTCTGAAAATGCCAGTTACTTTCATAATGCACTAAGCTCTCTGTGGTAAAGGAGCACTCTTTCACTCGCAGGACACAAGTTTGTTTTCTGATGAAACTCAGTACTGGCGTTTCACCACTAGATGGCGAATGGCGCGAGGAAAAGACTCTCGCATTGACCAACACTTTGCACGAGCTCAGTTTCTAAGCAGCAAACAGCGCGAGGAAAAGACACTCTTGTGGAAGTTTAAACGCGGAGCTCGCGCTAATATTTAACGCGTAAATGAAAAGGGAATCCTTTTCTTTTGAAACTACAAGGCCAATTAAGGAATCAAAGACATAAGAATACTGGCGCCATGTAACTCACAGTTTACTGCAGTCCTTTTCCAGAAAACGACAAGGAAAATTCTTCAATAGTGCTAATTAATTAATTAGCGGCATTCAAGAGGTGAAGGTTGTAGTGTCTCCCGCCCTCTGCGCAGGACCAACTCGTCGCCAAAATTTGTAGTAATCCACACAGCTTCAATTTCAGTTTCTTCATGAAGTTTATTGAAGAGTAGAAATAAATGTCTACAACCTCCAGCATTACAGAGAATACTGGTCAATATTGGAATCCTAGCTGTGATGCTGTTCTACCGCATCGCAGCTACATCATAGATTCCAGCTACCACACGTACCTTTCAAAAAAACAAGCCAGAGTAGCAGCGGACACGTTACAAGCGTCATGTAATTTAACTTGTTTGCAAACCAGGGAATGTCCTACTGTGGAATCGCACTCCTCCCCTGTTAGGAAAACTTCCTTATCTTCCCGTTGACATCTGTAGGTGAAAGGCAAGGACCATAATTCATGAAGATACGCACTGCCCAGGGGTTCAAAGCGGCCTATCGGGAAGTGTTTCATGCAAGATTTAAACTGAAATAGTGCGAACGGCAGAGAAATAATGCCATGATTTAACCATACAGCTGAATCAGTCTCCGCTATGGAAAATGGTAAATGTTCTAATTGTTCAATGTGCAACAATGTGTATGTAGCGTCTTTCATGGACATGAACCTTTGTTTATCAGTCAAGTTAAATGGCATAAACAATGCAGAAGCGTTGATGCAAATTGCATCACAGATCGTAATTGATTTTGACCACTGTCCAACACAGATACATCACTTTGAACAATATCAATGACAGATGAAACAATATTATCTAACGTGTAAATACGGGGAAGACAATGTATTTATGCCATTGTCGACAACCGCTAGAACTTTCTCCAAATTTGCTTTGTCAATTTGACACAAAGGGAACGCTGCTTCCATCTGCAATAGTTTCCATAATTCATTATAAGCCTCATAGATAAATCTTTTTGATCTTGGTGATTTTGGACCCAAGATAAAATCAGCCAAACTAATGTCCCCTGACAAGAGAGACAGGTGTCGTTTTACTGACGACAGTGTAGAGTGTTTCAACCATTGCTGATACAATTTCCCCACCGAGTACATGGTGACCGAATGTGAATGCAGGAAACGTGGATCAGGTCTAGTTTGAGTGAAACCGGTCACTGCATTATGAAACCGCAGTTGACAGGCATTGGCATTGGTTTGCCACAACAACCATCCTGAGGGGTCAACATCAGAAATATTTAAACTGCTATTTCAAAAGAGTGCTTGTAGTTCGTCAATAGTATGATTGGTGTGTTTACACCAATTATTACTCAGCCAATAAGGGAATGGATGGAATATTCAAATTTTTGGCTGTAGCCAAGCCAAAGCAAGTAGTTTGGTGCACCGTGTCATTTAAAAATAATATTTGAGTAGGAAT
Source organism: Calotriton arnoldi (assembly GCA_963921515.1). Classification (NCBI taxonomy): domain Eukaryota; kingdom Metazoa; phylum Chordata; class Amphibia; order Caudata; family Salamandridae; genus Calotriton; species Calotriton arnoldi. The sequence goes on from CAWUFW010008260.1 coordinate 825,575, forward strand.
GAGACACGCATGATGCAAAGCTTCCGTACCCTGGACATGCCAAGCCTTGGTACCCCAAATTGATTTCAAATCAATGGTATCCGTCCAGTGTTCATAACCCTGTAAGGCTAATTCAGTTCTAAATGAATTTGAATAAATTAACTTTGTGTGCGTCAACATAAATTTAGATTGAGACGATAATTTCAATTTTAAAAAAATGGACTCTGGGTTGGAAGTGTTGTAATCAGTAAAATAGGTGAACTTATTCCGAAGTGTTTTGGAACTTCCCTTTAGGGGAGTTGGACAATGTTCCCACTACGTAAAATTAAAAACAGGTCTTAACATGTTTGTTTCATGCAAAAAATGATGACCATAATGTTGGTAACAGAATAACTCAGCATAATTGGCAGAATTTAAATACAAATCTTCAGCATCAAAAGCAGCATAATACTTTAAATCTGAAAACAACGAATGTACCGCTTGTACATCCCAATCATCAGAATGTATGTCCTGTGTTACCACATCTCCCAAGGAAACACGAAACACGTATGGTATGTTGAGGACTTCAGTCGGACCATGGATTTCGAATGCCACCTTATCCCAAATGATGCCATCAGCAACAGAGAAAGCCGAAATGTTCACAAGGGCTTGATCACGCTTCATGATATGGGATGATGTATGGGGAGCCAGAATTCCATCAACCAACTTCACAGCAGAGCGTTCTGGCAAGTAATGACCATTGATTAGCAAGAAGAACACTGTCACGAACCCAATCGACATGAAGAGGAAAATCATTATAAGCACCAGCCAGATGTAAGTCCAGGGTGGGACCAGGTAAGTCTTTTTGAACCAAGAAAGGAAAATACTGGTTTGCATCAGTAGAGGTGTCACAGTTGATAACGAAGAAGAAGAGTCATAAGAGAAGCTTGTACGGTCCCCAAAATAACCGCTTGCTCCCACGTTCATTAACGGAGGCAGTGCAGCATCAGCTTGATGATGTAAAGGGCTGTCCGATACTTCAATATGGCACTCATCCGCAGGATAAGTATACTCGACGTCAGCGTTGGAGGAGGAGGGGGCACCATAGGCTGAAAGTCAATAGAAGTCTCCATCTCACCCTCAACGACATGGGCATTAGTAGAAGAGGCTGAAACCATCGGATTCAGGGAAATAGCGTTACTTGACATACTGGGAGACACACTATTCAGAATCGGCCAGCTGGTGTAGTTTGACATTGTCAATCGAAATATATTGGTTTTCTTTGCGACCAGGCAAAGGTGGTAGAATCACTGTACGAGTACCCTTCAATCCAAGAACTGGGACCGGTGCACGATAAGAGGGACCAAATTCTTTTTTGTTCTCCAACTTTTCTCATACCAGATCTCCAATCTTAGGGAGCCAGCCGGCGACCGGAATCAGCATTGCCGTATCATTGAAAGAGAGTAACTGTTCTGTAGCGAAGCTGTCACGGGTCTTTTGTAGGTCCTGTAACATAGTAGAATGGTTAGCTACGTCAAATGTTGCGGCAGCCGCCACAACGTCTAGACCATCAAGGTCTGGCACAAACATTTTAATGCCAAAGAGCATTTCGTATGTGGTCCGCCCACCCAGAGACTATTAAGTGCACGTTGAACTCCATACAAATGGGGCCGCCAGTTCCTGCCAGTACCTAGGACTCTAGCTGTCAAAGATTGATTTAAGTCACGGTTCATTCGCTCCACTGTAGAATTGCCCTCAGGCCTGTATGGAAACAAAAACTGCACCAGCACCCCCAAAGACTTCATCGTGTCCTTGTACGCGTCCTTGTAAGAGAGAAACTGACAGAGAGTCAGCTATTCGGTACGAGAAGGTTACCGTTAGAATTGCACTGTTTGCACGATCTTTTAAAATTGATGTAAATTGAATAAATTTAATTTACCAACTGCTTTTAAACTGTATTGAATCTGTGGCTTTTAGAAACTTTAAAAAATACCTAATGTAAAGTCGAATTGGGGGTTTGTAACTCACGATTACTGCAAAGTTAATCCTGCACTCGCGCCCAGCTGCTGATTGGCCGGCCAGACGGGGCAGGAAGGGGAAACATTAGGTAGGACCCGCCCTTGTGTGGGGAAAGGGCCAGGTCAGCGCTCTAGGCATCGCCAGCAAACACCTACTTATGGCGCCTGCAGCGCGGACGCGCAGCAGACGCGTGCAGTGGGCGCGCCGCAGGTGCGCCGAAGGCAAGCCCGTCCGCGTCCGGACACGGCCAAGGGCAAGGGACTCTGCCCGTGGGGCGTCCAAAATACAGATTAACATCTCGTATTCTATGGAAGAATTACTAGCACTGAGGTACTCTGGGACCAGCCGGTGTGAACACGTCCTCCTGATATCTAGCCTGATAGGTAAGGAAACATCCTGTCCAAACTGCTTCACCAAGGTTAGCACGAGGACTATCGATAATACACTAACCCTGGGCGTCAAATTCCGCTCCGCTCGCGGAATTTGCAGAATTTAGGCAATTTCGCATTCCGCGGAGAACGCGGAATTGCCAACAATTCCGCGATCCGCGGCGTAGCGGAATTATTTTCTTGTTCGCGCTTTAAAAATGCGTTCTAGCGTGCGCGATAGCGACTTACCGGGATTCCTGCGTTCGCCGACGAGTTTTCCTATCCGTTCACGTGCACCACGAGATTTCGGTAGCCGGCCGCGCGATCCCGCGAGAGTTTGCGATCGCGAACACGTCATTCGCCGCGCCATCGGACACCGCAAGAGTGTGCGATCGCGAACACGTCATTCGCCGCGCCATCGTGCACCGCGAGAGAGATTGCGATTGTGAACACGTCATTCGGGCGCGCCATCGGACATCCGGCGGAATGTTGGTAAAGCTCGCGATCCCGAACACGCAAAATTTTCAATCTGGAGAAGAATAATATCTCGAGCAGCATAAAACCTTCTATAAAATGATGATTTGGATGAAAAAAAAACCTCAGATTGATATTTGGCTGTCCTTTTTTGTCAAATGTTTTTTGGGGGAGAGGGAGGAAGTGCCACAGAGTCTCCTACTTCCTGTTCCTGTCCAGCAGGCTCCTCCCAGTGCTTTGTCCATCTCCTGTTCATTTTTCACTTGGATTTGAGCTGGAAGGATCACTCTTTGTGTCTGCTGCATCATTATCATTGGATTTGAGGACTTTTGGATTTGAGATTTTACAAGTAAGTTGGTGTTGTTTGATTGGGGCATTGCAGTTGCTGCAACTACAATTTTGGTACTTTTCATCATTTTTAAAAATAAATAGTTGTGGGTAGCCAGTAGGCCCAGAGCTAGTCATCGGTGGGTGCATGATGAAACATGATGAAACAACTGTTCCTTTGCTATGTGATGTATTTATTTATTTCAAACATCATTTAGGGCAATGGATGGCATTGGATTGAATTGCAAAATGTGTATTTTTGGGTGTATTTCAGTTTTTTTGGGTGTGTGTTAAATACATGCCTTAGTTGTGTGTGGTGTGTTGCAGGCCTTGTTTAGCCCTGTGGATTTTCGTTTTTGCATTTTATTGCATTACAGGCAAAGCAGTGTGGTTTAGCATGCAGCCTTTGCCTGGCTATTATAGGCCTGTTTTCAGTACATTGTTTTCCAGGCCTCCTGCTTGTTGCTTGTGATTTGTGAGTGTCCATGTGGCTGGTAGCCATTTCTGGAGGGAGTTATAAGTGTGCTGCTTTTGCCATATAGGCCTGCATGTGTTTCCTTTGTGGCCTAGGCTTCTTGTTGTGGTCCTGGCCATGAGGCTGGTAGCCATTTTGAAGCCAGGCAGTGTGATTTTTGCCATAGGCCTGCATTGTCTGTCTTTAGTTTCTTGTTGTTGTGGGCCTGGCCATGAGGCTGGAGGCCATTTTGAAGCCAGGCAGTGTGCTTTTTGCCATAGGCCTGCATTGTCTGTCTTCAGTTTCTTGTTGTGGTGGGCCTGGCCATGAAGCTGGAGGCCATTTTGAAGCCAGGCAGTGTGCTTTTTGCCATAGGCCTGCATTGTCTGTCTTCAGTTTCTTGTTGTTGTGGGCCTGGCCATGAGGCTGGAGGCCATTTTGAAGCCAGGCAGTGTGCTTTTTGCCATAGGCCTGCATTGACTGTCTTCAGCTTCTTGTTGTTGTGGGCCTGGCCATGAGGCTGGAGGCCATTTTGAAGCCAGGCAGTGTGCTTTTATCCATAGGCCTGCAAGCTTGTGGCCTAGTCTGCCAACAGGCCTTTCATCCAGTAGGCTCAGAGGTAGTCAGGGTTGCATGAAACAACTGTTTCTGTGTGTTCTGTTGAATTTAAACATCATTTAGGGCATGGATGGCATTGGATTGAATTGCAAAATGTGTATTTTTAGGTGTATTTCAGTTTTTTTGGGTGTGTGTTAAATACATGCCTTAGTTCTGTGTGGTGTGTTGCAGGCCTTGTTTAGCCCTGTGGATTTTCGTTTTTGCATTTTATTGCATTACAGGCAAAGCAGTGTGGTTTAGCATGCAGCCTTTGCCTGGCTATTATAGGCCTGTTTTCAGTACATTGTTTTCCAGGCCTCCTGCTTGTTGCTTGTGATTTGTGAGTGTCCATGTGGCTGTTGGCCATTTCTGGTGGGAGTTATAAGTGTGCTGCTTTTGCCATTTAGGCCTGCATGGTTTTCCTCTTGGCTTACTGCTTCCATCCATCCCCTTTGCCAGCTGCATCTCCCTGAATGATGTGATGAGCAAATAATTTAATGCCAAACAGGGTCCACTTCTATTACATTTGTATTTTTGTTGTTGTTCCTCTTCTTTCCTATCCTTCCTGAGAGTGTACACAGTATACCATGAAAGCCCTTGTTGACAGTCTCACAAATGGCTACACTAACTTATATATTTTATTTGTTTGTTTGTACTAGTAGTAATTGAACCACAACAACAAATGCAACATTTCACTGATGTTCTTCTCCTGGCTTATTTGCTTTTAGGTGCACAAAAAGACAGAGGAGGAGGTGTCATCATCATCACCCGTTGTACTGCCAGACAGAAGTCCTGCTGCGCACCACGTCACGTCCACGTGTGACCACAGACATCTCTGCAACTTGTGCACCTGCGTCCTGCTGACATCTGAAGAAGATGGCCCCAAAGAAAGGTACCAGGTCCTCCAGTACCAAGAAAGTTGCCAGTGAGAAGAAGAAGGAACAGAAGAAGGAAGTGGCACTTGCCAAGACTGGTGTGCCGCCCGATGTGTTTTTGGTAAAAAAACTTACGCCTGCAGCAGCGGTGTCCGGCGGGGACCAAGCTGGGAGCAGCACCTCCGCATCAGCGGGCCCACCCCACCAACCTAGGCCCAAGCCCATGAGTGTGGCAGAGGTAGCCAGTCTACTAACGAGCAGTGCTGTTGAAATGTCATTATCGCAAAGTAGTACCCAATCCACGCACTCGCAGGTGGAAACTCAGCAGATAAGTGGGCAACCACAGCCGCAACCACAGCCGCAACCGCAGCCACAACCGCAGCCGCAACCCCAGCCGCAACCCCAGCCGCAACCCCAGCCGCAACCCCAGCCGCAACCCCAGCCGAAACCACAGCCGCAACCGCAGCCGCAGCCCCAACCGCAGCCATAGCCGCAACCACAGCCGCAACCACAGCCGCAACCACAGCCCACAATAGTAGTTGTTCCACCTGAAGTAGGGGCAGTTCAGGAAATCGAGCTTTTTGCAGACGAAGAGGAGCAAGCCACTGTTTCAGAAGATCCATGGTCTTCCAGACCCCCAGCAAGGAAAAAGAGGGTTAGTCAATCAACTTCTTCTTCAAGCCCCGCTTCTGATGATCTAGATGCCACTTGGAAGCCACCAGCTCAGTCTGAGAGTGATGCACGCCACAAGACAAGGCTAGTGAAAAGGAAGGTTCCAGAAAGCCTTAGAGTTATGGAGGTAGATGTAGACGAGGGGTGATGATGATGAAGAGCCAGTCATCATGAACATCACTCCCGGGCCAGAGGAGATGGAGACCAACATTATTAGACTATCCAAAATCGCTGCGAGGGATGTAGCACGGATACCACCAACACAGGTAACACCAACACGACCTCCAGATTCCATATTTGCCTTTGCAAAGGCCCAGCAGGGACCTACATCCAGCTCAACCACCACCTCAGTAGGTGGTGGTAATGTAAGTGCACAGAGTCAAATTCCAGGCCCACCCTCCAGTTCATCTGGTATTGAAAGTGGCACCTCCAGCAGCGCCAGAAAGTTCTCCTCCCCAGTTTGGGACTTCTTTTCGGTTAGCAGTAAGGAGGAGAACATTGCTATATGCTCAATTTGTCGGCAGGCTGTTAGGCGGGGTAAGCTTGGTACAAACTATGGTACCGGAGGACAAATAAGTCATCTCAAAAAACACCACAGTATCAAGTGGGAGGCTCACCTACTTCACTTAGAAAAAGTAAAACTGGACCCATTGCTGTTGTTGGGGATGAAGAAGTAGGGGAAGATATGATCGCGGTGGAAGGTCAACAAGAGGGAGACATTTCTAGCCCTATCCCCAGCAGTGTAGTGGTACCGCCCACATCCTCAGCAACATCTCAGTGGCACCGTAGTAAGAGTCAGCCTGAGACACCAAGGCAACCGAGTACTGCAATGAGAAAAAGTGCGGCGTCGTTGAGCCTAACTGGGTTCAAGAAGACAGGTGCACCACAAAGGAAAATATTCCAGCCTACCATTGACAGCATGCTTAGGTCGGAGGGGCAGTACCAACGCAACCACCCAACGGCACGGTTGTACAATGCGAAGCTGGCTAAAATGTTAGCGCTGGACCTTCTCCCTTTTTCATTTGTGGAAGGGGTGGGTTTCCTTGAATTTGTGTCAGCCATCTGCCCTAAATGGAAGGTTCCCAGCCGGTCCTATTTCGCCAGAGTTGCTGTTCCAGCACTACACCACGATGTGCTGGAATTGGTTGGACAAGCTTTGCAGCAGAGTGCTGTTCACAAAATCCACCTGACAACAGACATGTGGACCAGTTGCCAAGCCACTGATTGCATGTGCATCACTGCACACTGGGTCTCTTTTGTGGGGGTTAGAGAAAAGCTATCTGAAGTAGGTGCTGTTGAAACAGCTGAGATTTTTAATGCTTCTCGGAAACATGCAACTGTAGCCATGTTCACCATGGAGAAATCTCATACTGCTGCAAACATTTTGGAAGAGTTTAACAGCAAGGTCTTTGAATGGCTGCGCCCAAGAGGGCTTAACATTGGTTTTGTTGCCACGGATAATGGCAGTAATGTACTTAAGGCCATGGAGGTTGGTGCCTATTTCAGGGTCCCGTGTTTGGCGCACTGCATTAACATTATAGTTCAAGACTTTCTGAAAAAAGAACCCATAGTCAGCAACTTACTGACCACCTGCCGCAGAATATGCACTCATTTCAGCCATTCTTTTAAAGCCCGGAAGCAGCTGAGGATCATTCAACGTGACTATAGAATGCCAGTCAAAGCACTCATCCAGGAGGTGGCAACACGTTGGAACTCAACGTATTACATGCTTGACCGTCTGTTTGAGCAGTACAGACCAATCAATGAATATGTCATGCGAAGGGTGGATGCTACTGTGAAAGGCATGACCCTTCAGATGGACCAATGGTGCCTAGTTAAATCTCTTACAGAGATGCTTCTTCCTTTTGAGGTCTTCACACGTGAAGTCAGTAAGGAGGACTGTACTATGGGCCAAGCTATCCCATTGTTGCACATGCTAGAGCAACAGCTGAAGGAGGTGTCTGAAGCGTACATAGGTGTGGAAGAAAAAAAAGAAGCATATGAGTTGGTGGAGAGCTTATCATGTCGCTTAACTGAAAATGCAAGGGTGCAAACTAAGATTTTGTCACAAGAACATTACATTTGTGCCACAATTCTGGATCCACAGTACAAATCGGCACTGAACAGTAAGACATTACTCCCTTTTTCAGAAGTGGATGTTGCCCGGTACAAAACTTGGATAGCTGAGGCAGCCAGTAAATTGGAAAATGAATGGCTGGTAATTAAAGGCCTCAAACCCACAACAAGTACTGCAGCAGGGCATCCGGCGTCAAGTTCAACTTCAGAGCCTGAGGGCAGTGCATTTGGTTCACAGCTGTCACCAACACCAACACTATCGACAACAGCAAGAACCGGATCATCAGCCCCAGTAAAAACAGCACAGGATTGGTATTTACAGCAAGGACTTGCTAGGTCCAGTGCTGATGCAAAGACAAAAGAGGCCGAACAAAGTGTAGCACCCCTGAACATTGACCGGATGGTCCAGGCCTACCTGGATGACCCAACAGAGGTCTACATTGATCAAAACCCATTGTGGTATTGGTATGGCAAAAGGGGCCAATGGCCAGTGCTCAGCAGGCTGGCGATAAACTATCTGGCTTGCCCTGTCGCAAGTGTCTCTTCTGAACGTGTTTTCAGTGCTGCTGGTTCCATTGTAACAGTGAAAAGGACCAGTCTCTCACCCAAAAACGTGGAGAGGTTAACCATGATCAAAGTGAATCAGCAATTTATACCACTGAATTACACAATACATGAATCAACGCAGGAAGATGAGGACAGCGGCTCAGGTGACGGAAGTAGCATGTTAGATGCTGATTACCTACTTCTGGTTGAACCCCCAGAGTTTGAGGACGAGCTATACTTCCCTGACAACTAGGCTTCCACTTCTTACTGTCGTCCTCCCTTATTTACTTTTATTTGTGTGTCTGTCTTTCTGGTTGGAAACTTCAAATCACAACAAATCCATCACCACCATCTTCGTCTTTTATTGCCATATATGAGTTTCAGCTGTCTGCATTTCAGTCCTGCTCCTCCATCCTCCTGAATCGCCCTAAATCTATTGCCCTCAAGCCAGATGATGATTGGATGTAGCATAATCGAAGAAAAAGAAAATCTTGCCTCGTTGAGTCTCTCCAAAAGAAGTGGAACATGATGATGACTACTATAGCTATCCTCCTTTCCGAGCCGAGAGAGACTGCCCATTAACTGAAGATGAGAAGGAACAGGTAATGAATGATGACATGCATTGGACGCTGACTGAGTGATTTGTGTTGTTGTTGTTTGTAGTGCATGAAGTTAATTCATTGTGTACTATTATCTAATCTACACACTAAAAGTAACTCAATGCAATGTTTGTTTCCATTCTTGTTTTTTAATAACAAATTTCTACTTCTACTGCAGGCCGATCCATTGCATTTTGAATATGGAAAGGGGACTCAATCTGTACACTGCACACTGAGTTGGACAACACACCATGATGATGACCACAGTGACATAATATCTTCGCAGTCACTCAATACGATCCGAGATGATTGATGGAATAACTCAGGGCGTTTCATGAGTGGCATAAAAGGTAAACAAGTCAACAACAACCACTGCAGACCTACATGTCTGTGTAGTGGTGGAGTCGAGTGTGGTGGTATGACTGACAGCGGGGCATTGATTTAGTCACTTAATTTGTAAAATGCTATGTTGCTGTATATCTGCTTTGTCTGCCTCTGTCAAAAAATGTACGCTAAATGGAGGATGGGTCACGGGTGCCGTGGGCCTGCTCTGTCCTGTTGTTGTTGGAGGTTAATGCTGGAAACAGACTAGAGTAGACATGATGTATCCATGCCGCCTCTGAAAGTGTTCTTGTTGCACTCCACCGTAATTTATGCATTTTTTTTCTACTTGATTTTTCAATATCCCTTTTGTTTTTCCATCTACAATTACAGGCCGGCCCTTACCCTGTGCTACACTGGGAAAAACATCTCTCACTTACCTTACCAATGAATCTACATCTGCCAGGCAGACAGTGGCGTCACCCAAGATTGATGGCCGGAGCGTCCATGTAAGGGAGGACCAAGAGGAATGCCGAGATGCAACTCCCCATTTTGACCAGGATAACATACAGTAACAGTATCAACTTTCATCATCTTTTAAATAATTTGATTCATTTTTTGTCTTCAATCATTACTACTGTGTGTTGTTATTATTATGTTTGCTCTCTGCTTATAATTCAATTCATCCCTACAGCTATTTTTGAATTTTCTTTGCTATCTTTAAGTCCGGGCCGGTACAACAGAACAGAAATTGTATGTAATTCGGGTCTCTCGGAGGGCAGACAGGCAAAGCAAATTGCATAATATACTGCTGCCCTGTACTGTCTAATTGTCTAGTAGTAGTTAGTAAGTACTACTTATCATTAACCATCAAGTTATCATCATCATGCATGCATTTCCTTTTTCTCCCTTAACAGATTTATGGATATGGTTGTCTGCCAAGATTGTGTTTTGTTGTTGTCCATGCGTACTGTTTTTCTTTGTCAAACCTTTCCCCAAACCCCCCTTCCCAACCATTCATCAAACCCTAACCCTCTTCCCCCGGGCTGTGTGACTTATTGAGGTGTGACTAAATTAAATGTACACCAATAATTTATCACACGCTTGCTGGGGCGGATGTGGCAAAAGCAACACTAATTCAATTTCAAGGCAGGGCGAGGATCTTCTTCTGCTTGCCCACCCATGAGCAGTATATTTGCGAGATAATTTTTTTACCAAAGGAACCTAATCCATCAGCATTAATTGCCGGCATCGATTGGATTTGTTGTCATCCTCCTACACAGCACTAACGGTTACGCTTGTGTCGAGTGTACTGTAGGCCTAGTCGAGTGACTCGACACAGCTAGAGTTTGTAACTCTATGTACTAGGCTATCCCCGCCACCATTATGTTTTATTGTATTTTGGCATATTATTGTTTGGCAGTAAGTTCCGTACTGTACTTTGTTCTACTACTCCTCCCACAGTCTCTCTCAGGATACTGACTGTCTCATTTTCTTTTTTTGCAAATGCTACTGCCAGGGTCTACTACTACTACCACCACAACCATGGCATGTTGGGAAAGAAAACCATCATCACCATGCAGCCATCGCCGTGCCTAAGTTAAACATCAAGCACAGGTAAGAGAAGAAGTTTGGGGGAGGCATAATTAATAATGGAAATTTTTTCATTAATTCTATTTCACACACCCCTTTGAGTCCAGTTGCAGAATGCATAGACTAGGAGGAGAGACTGACAGTACTAGTAGGACAAGTCCCTCAGTGAGGGGTACCGCATCTATCTGTTTGTGTCTTACTAAGTCAGCCAATTATTTAAATCAAACACTGGCTGTGGCCCTGCACCAGCAAGGAAACAGTGTGACGTAAAACAGTAACCCCACCCACAAAACATTAACAACATCGTATATAAAGTATAAATATATAATTTAATCCCCTAACAAAAATAAACTATGTAAAAAAAATCCCACAACAACACCTGACCCACCCCTCTCCCTAACCCCAACCAATGTCCATTGCCCGGAATGAAAAAGTCCAACAAATTAAATGTCCAATTGTCCAAAAGTGAAAACCCCAACGCCCAATTCCCACCCACCAAAATAAGCAATAAAAAAGGGGCAATCAACAGGGTCTGTTCATCAGCGGGCTCGCCTCTCCAGGACACGAATACGCTCATCTAGATGGGCCACGCCGGCGCTTCAATGCACGGCAATTGCATCCACAGGGGGGGGGCAGCAGTGCTATTTAATGAAGTACGGCGGCGGGTGGCTGCCAGACGGTGGCGCCGTAACACTGGAGGGGGGTGGCTGGGGCCCGGGGCATTGGAGGAGGCTGCAGCTGCTGCCGCCTCCTCCTCCTCCTCCTCCAGAACCACCAGCCGCCGGTATTCACTTTGTATGGCCTCCAGCTTCCGGCGCCGGGCCTTGGCTGCCAACTCCTTCCTGTCTACTTTCACTTTGGAAGGAGTAGCTATATCAAGAAGAAAATACAAGACTATTGTAAAATATACTCTTAGCAAAGCAGTAAGACAAATTAATTCTGCACATAGTGGCACAGTAGCACTAGCAAGCATAGTACATAACATTTGTGGTATATATCTATCCTCCCACTACCTCGGCCTCTAACATTTGTGGGAGTTTCAGGCATTCCACCACCCATGCATCTGATTCCTATCAGACACCTATGCATGCATCCCACGTATCCTTCTCTGCCAGTCATAAATATAAAATCTCACCCGTCCTTCCTCCTTCCACCCTTCTTTCCCTTTTCGTTCAACCCATCCATCAAGGTCATCTGATCTGACTTTTAGTCTTCTCCATAAAACTTTCACAGCTGAGTTGAAGTCAGATAGAAGAGGCCATTGGTTACTCAACAGTACACTCCCGCCGCTAATGCTATTGCTAATGCTAAGTAATGGGTGTCTTCTTCAACCGTTCACAACAACTTCTTACTTAAGTCTCAACAGTACAGTATACATTACACCCTTGCAGCGAGTGTAATGTCAATAAGTAAGGATTAGGAATATAACTTACCACCGCCCGCCACTGCTGCTGGCTCACCCCCTGCAGCTCCTCCTGCAACTGCTGCATCTCCTCTTGCACCCTCAGCGGCTGCGTCACCTTCGCCGCTGGCCCCGTTACTGGTGGTCGGTAGTACGCCTAGAAAAAACATTACACATTTTTCAGATGCCATATACACCTCCCCCTATTTTTCACTAGCAAGATTGAAAAAAAGTTAATACATACATAATACATATACAACATACATCACTAGTACAAATCAGGTAGTAGAGTAGACACTAGTAGTGTTATATGGTCCCTAGGGTCATTCTAGTCTTTGCTAAGTTACCCCGAGCCATGCAACCATTTTAGCTTTGTGTCTTTTATTTTTGCGCAAGTTACCTCGCAGCTTGTTGTGTAAGGCGCCTTTGAGCCCACATGAGCTCATACTGCTACTGTCTGAGCGCTGCGTACAAGGTCGAAAAACAAGCCACTTTGTTATGGAGTTCTGGTGTTAGTCCATATTGCTTATCCATAAAAATACTACACTTTTTGGCACGACTTAGAAATGCTTGCACTATACTAACGAGCACCATTTTTCTCATAACAGATGGAAGATTCCCTTCTACGAACCAGAGCTTTGCAGAGCTTATGATGTAACCAGTACTAGGTTCTTCTAAGGTGAGGGGTCTCCAGAATTCGCTCAGAGATCTTCATTTATAATTTTATATAAACTATATTCCTACCAAGGGGAGGAGTGGTTCTTCCACCACTGTTCAGTTATCATGATTTCGCCTTTTGTCTTCTATGGACTTGTAGTTGTAAGTGTAACTAAGTGTAACAATGTTTAGTGTTTTAATCTTATGCATTTTTCTGTTGCTGCTGCATTATAGAACAACGTACAGAGCTTGTCAGTTGAAAATAAATCTTTTGAACTTACATAGACTCGGTGGTATTTGGTGTGGACTTACACGAGTGAGTGAGCGAAAGGGTGTGCATTGCTTCCACGACTGAGAGGTCGGGAGTGTTATGTTCTGGGTTGTCTACTCATTGGGTATCTTGGGGGGGTTCGGAGAGCTAATGAGACACTATAACTAGTCGGTCAGGGGATTGTGGTGGCTTCTGATGAGGTGTGAGGAAGGTCCAACCTCCCATCACCAACGTCCTATTTTCTTGTGCAAAGTTCTGTATGTGCAGAATCCCTACAACAGTAGTAGTATGTCCTATCCTATCAAAAATAGTAAAATCTGGTTGGGCATTTTGTTGGTGGGAATTGTCGAAAAGCCTCAAGATTAAGAAGACTAGAAGTAGTAGAAGAGGACAACCCAAAGGACTGGTCTCAATGGCTAGAGCTATTGGTGAATCTGAGTTTTATTTAAAAACTTTTAAATAAAGAGTGGCCAACTGGGCAAGCTTAGCTACAGACAGACTAATAGTAATAGTACAGAGAGTCATAGGAGACGCAGTTAGAGGCAGGGATAACAAGAATTTAGAAACAGATAGTCTAGATCGAAGAAGAATTAGTAAAAAATAGAATTAGGAAACCGAAATAATAGTTCGGGTAAAAATAAGGTGCAGGAAAGTTAGGGAAATATAATTATTAATATTAACCACTGGAGGACTTACTGGGGCCAGCAGCAGAGCCCTTGGTAGAGGAGGGGTCCTGGCCCTGGGAGGCATCTTGATGTTCTTGTCCCGCCGCCTGTGACCCCGTCTTCTTGCCCCTGGGTGCTGATCATGTAAGATTTCATAAAAAAGAGACAAAAATTAAAGTTTGGTGTGAAACAAATAAAATATTTTAAAATACGCTCCAAAAACATTTTTGTGAACAACAATTGCAATAAAATTGACCTATCTAATCTGATCGACTAGTAGTATTGCGAGATTCACGGACCGTCTAGTAAGCCTAAGTACCACCTGACCTAGCCCACCTATTCCAATCCAGATGGGCCAATTGTTCAGTAAGTCTGCATTTCCATTTATTTTAGTCCTCAAAAATGCATAGATGGAGGACACATGCATACATTTTTGCATACACCAAATTGTTGGTTGGTTGCTGCTGATCTGCTGATGTTCTGCTAGTGATGATACAAGCCTATTAACACTCACTAAAGAAACTACAAAAGGTTCTACTAAGGACTGGGGTAAGCAGCACTTAGCAGCACGTGACGTGACAGAGGATGCGTCACGCACACCACTTAAAAATTACCAACTAATAAGTAACTAAACCTATCAATCCATCACTATCCCTTCTTAGTGGCAGGAGGACAAAGGAAGGACTAGAGTCTCTCTAGCATTACCTAACTTAAGTTCTCTAAAGTAAACTCTTACATAATCATCAGGCCAAGCGAGCGCAAAGTTGCAAACAAGTAAGATTAGTAGCGCCGAGCGCCTGTGTCATAACAATCACAGAAGATTTTTAAACGTAATTTACCTGCAATGTAAGCAGCAGCATTCTTGCTGGTCGGAAAAAAAAAATATTCGCAATATATAACACAGAGCAGAAGAACACAAAGTAGTAATATTAAATAGCTACTCACCAAGCCCCGGGACCTCCACTCCTAGCAGGTCCAGCAAGTCCTGCTCCCGAATATCGGACCACCGGTGCGTCAGCTGGTTATTGGTGCGCCGCACACCAGAGCAGCGAAACTCTGCCCAACGCACCTTGCCCCACCGCTGCTGACGCTCCCGGAGCCCGTACCCGGACCCAGGCCTGCCGCCTGCTGCCAGGGTTAAGGGGAGGTGGCGCTGCACAAAAAAAACCAGTGCGGCCACCTCCGCCTCACCAAATAAGGCCCGTGCCTGCACCCCTTTTTGGCGCCGCCTTCCGCAAGCAAGGCGGTCGCGGCTCTGGCTACGACGAGCCCTGTGGCCCTTTGTCATGGTTCTGGGTAGGCGGGGGGCGGAAAAGAAAAGGTAGGAATTAAAAAAGTAAGTAAAAGAAATGAAAAAGCAGGTAATAGAAAAAGAGTGAAAAAGTAGTGAAAAACACACAAAAAGTAGAAAAAAACTCAAAATATAGAATCAGGAAAATAGAGAGATAGATAATAAATAAAAAAGATCAAAAAAAAGTTTCCAGAAACAAAGGATTGAAAAGATAGAGGGAGGATTGAAAAGCAGGCCCAGAACCATAGCAATAGAGTGAAAAACAAGATGGCCGTGTTAACCTTCACTCACCTGAAATCCAGGCGTTCCAGATGAGAGATGAGAAGATATTTTCCTATGCCCCCTAAGACCTAGATCCTCCTAAGCCTTTGTCTATTAACAGCCTGGATTCTTAGGTCATCGGGGGAAGGGGAAAAAAGGGACAAAAGAACCAAAACGATAAATAAAAGGACACTCTCGCCACTCTCTTCACGTCAGTAAGGACACATCCGACGGCTAACTCTGTCGCGGTCCACAGCCTATAAAACAATAAACAATGATGAGTGCCACACTACTCACTCCTAAGGCTGTCCTTCACATGTATCTAACATTGACACTATTCTTTGCTCTGTTAATACCTTAGCATTTATCCTTATTATTCAGAGATGAAGTTAAAATGCTTGTCTCTTTCTCTGTCTCTTTTCTGCAATAAATATAAACACATCAGTTCTCACGTTTCATATTACATCTTACTTAAATGTACACCTAGTCAGTTGAATCACTTACAACATCAGGTGTCTTTTGACGCTTTACAATTGCCCCAAATAAAACATAAAGTGAGCGTAATTGTTATCGCAATGATTGATTCACAGAGCCTTCTTTCGGTAACTCTGTTGTAACCCTTGCGTTGTCTTTTCTCTTTTGTGTGTCTTAGGTCTTAACGGGAAGATCGCGGCAAGAAGGCTTACTTCAGCCAAACTGTTTTTGAGATAAGTATCTCCTTTCTCTGATTACGTTTCATTTGTCTTTATGCATGCATGCGAGCGCGCTCCGCAAGCGGAACGTTCTTACTTTGTTTGTTGATTCTGTTTCTTCTTTCTTTGTCTCTTTTTGCAGGTCGGGTGAAGAATCGGGAACAGGAAGCGAGCGCCGGAAGATTGACGGGGGACGGACCAGGATCTGACTTCGCCAAGGTGGAGGGGAGCAACGCAAGCCGGAAGAAGAACCGGAAGTTGGAGAGGAGCCTTGAGCGTGAAGCGTCGTCGGGAGATTCCAGGTAAGTGGAGATGCTGGATAGCGGTAAACGAACACAAGCATGCGTAAGCGGGGGTGGCAGTCTTTTATAGCTGCAGAAGGGTGGGGTTTTTCTGCACGTTGCCAGACACGCGTCTAGCAGCGTAAAAGGAAAGCAACGTGCACACAAGGCTGCGCGCCTGTTCCTGGTTGTTTGAGTCAGTGACAGTCTCACAGGAACAATAATAAAGCACAGGCAAATACAAATACAAATAGCAGCAAAATTCAAAAACGTAAACATTTTACCATGGGCTTACAAGAAGGGCATCATGACCAGATACAAAGCAATGCTGAGCATAAGGATGGTGTTACCACAGAGTAAACCTGACCAGTCAAACACAGCTTGGTGAAGCTTACCTTGCCGTGTTTAACAAAGTCATACAAATCTTTACAACTTAACACTGGAGGGCAATCATGACGGTTGCGCTCTACAAACCCCAACAGGCCGTGCCCATTGCGACCGCATGGGCAAGTTTGCGTGATATTCCCCCCCGAGCACGCAAAAAGCGTCACGAACACGTAATACGCGTTCCCGAACAGGAAATACTTATCGCGAACGGGCGGGAGCATGCAATACGCGACCCGGAACTGGAAATAAGCATCGCGAGCGGGCGGAAGCATGCAATACGCGATCCGGAACAGGAAATAACCATCACGAGCGGGCGGGACAAGTGAAAAACAAGATGGCCACGCCCATTAGCGACCGCATGGGCAAGTTAGTGATATATTTCCCCGCAAGCACGCAAAAACACATCGCGAACGGGCGGGACAAGCAATTCCGCGTCTTCGCGGAATTTCTACGTGCTTGCAGAGATTTTTAACAATTTCGCAGAGATTTGCGTAACGCGACTACGCAAATTCCGCCCACCCCTATAATACACCACAAATAGATAGGACCGTTAGGAAAGCTCAGTGGAAAATGGGACTGATTAACAGCAGATCGCTACCAGCACATACCACAGAAATTTGGATGTTCATTGAGAATGAGGAGCTTGACATCCTATTCCTAACAGAAACTTGGCTGAAAGAATGCTCCACTCCTGATACAGTCCAAGCAATCCCTCCAGGCTTTGCAATTAGGAGGCAAGATAGAAGGGAGAAAACAGGAGGGGGGGTGGCTATTATATATAGAAATGAATATGGGTGCATGACAACACCCCTGTCCATCACTAACTGTGATACTTCACTCTTCAGCATCAAACTTTCTCCCAATACCACCTTCTCAGGGACACTAATTTACAGACCTCTGGGTACCTCTAACTCCTTTCTAGAGGAATTTCCGAGTACCGTAGCCACATCGGTGGCCAGTAAGGGGTTCATAACCATACTAGGGGACTTCAATCTTCATCTAGAGTCACTTGACAGTAACAGTTCAAATAGACTAATCCAAGACATGGAAGCCCTACAACTCAAGCAACTGGTCAGAGAGAGCACACATGAAAAAGGACACTTATTAGACGCCATCTTCTCCAATGAACCCAAGCTAGTGATAGGGACACCCATGCCAGTGCCATGGACTGATCACTATTTCATCCCTTTCACATTAGATAACCCCCAGGCACAGCTCATAGGTGATAAACTAACCAAAAATAGGAATAAATGGCCTAGATTGTTAAAGGATATCATGGTAAATGATCTAGAAGCCCAGGCCCCATGCATAATAGACAACATAGAAGAGTCTGATAAGAGGTGGACAGAATGGATTAATAATGTAGCAGCCCAATACCCGCAAAGAACCAGACCAAACAATCAACCATCTAGGAAAAATGCGGCCTGGTTCAACAATAACCTAATACAGATAAAAAAGGCCTGTAAAAAACTGGAAAGACTTTGGAGAAAAAATTATGACCCCGCTATAAAAAGCCAATACAAGACAGCTATCAGACACTATCATAATGAAATGCTCCAAGCCCAAGCCAAATTTTTCGAAGGAAAAATTAACTCAGCAGGTAACTCGGCTAGAGAGCTTTTTAAGATAGTGCGCTCACTCACTTCCTCTGAGCAGGAAACAAACATTCCCACCTCATTCAAGGAGAGATGTAATAGGATGGCAAACTTTTTTAAGAATAAAGTAGAAATCATATACAATTCCCTGCTGGGAAACAATTGCCCAAATCAGGGTGAGATTCAACCGAGCAACACAGATGACGTGGAAAGTAATACAGGGATGAGATTAGACCACTTCACAAACATAAGTGAGGAAGCTATGACCTCCATTTTGACAAAGAATAAATCTGGCTCCCCCCTAGACCCGATGCCGCCAGACATCTTGAGGCAAGGAGGTAAAAAAACCATATCAACAACCGCAGCACTTATATCACTCTCCCTGACACAAGGGACTGTCCCCCAATCCTGGAAACATGCTATTATCCGGCCACTTCTAAAAAAGCCCCAGCTAGGCCCAGCAGAACTAGGGAACTACCGACCCATATCACTCCTGCCACTACTAGGCAAAATAACCGAACAATATGTTAATCAGGCTCTGTCACAATACATAGAGGATAATCAGATACTGCATGCCACTCAAATGGGCTTTCGACCCCAACATAGTACAGAGTCAGCTCTGTTGGTGGCAACAGAGGAATTGAAGGGAATCCTAGACCAGGGAAGTTCAGCAGCTATTCTGCTCCTGGACCTCTGCGCCACCTTTGATACAGTGAATCATAAGATTATGATACGCAGGCTAAAGGAAGCCGGTGTCACAGGCTCTGCCCTAAAGTGGATAACCTCATTCCTAGAAAACAGATCCTTCCAGCTAATGGAAGGTGAGCATTACTCTGATATCCTCCAACTGTCGTGTGGAGTCCCACAGGGCTCCGCACTAAGCCCGACACTATTCAATCTATATATGCTACCACTAGCAGAGATAGTGCAGCAATGTGGATTGTCAATATTGTCATACACGGATGACACCCAGCTGATATTATCTGTGATGGAGGGCCCCCAATCTAGGCACCACAAGTTGGCACCATGCATGATGCAAGTTGCAGACTGGATGAACAAGGGGTGCCTAAAATTGAACGGAGGCAAAACAGAGCTCATGTTCCTGGGTAATAAGGAGGTCCCAAGAAACACGATTAGCTGGCCTCCAGAACTAGGAGATCCCCGGTCCCAAAGACAGAGGTAAAGAATCTGGGAATTTGGTTGGACAAAAATCTGTCCATGGAGATTCAAGCCAGAAAAATATCAGGCTCATAGCTTCGGAGCACTGCGAATGCTACGGAAGATCCTACCGCTCATTCCTGAAACCACTCGGAGAACAGTGGTACAGGCCCTAGTCCTGTCACAGCTGGACTATGGCAACTCCCTGTATATTGGCGCACCCAAATACGTCATAAACAGATTACAAGTGGCACAAAACGCAGCAGCTAGGATTCTACTTCACATCCCTAGACAGCAGTCAGCTAGGGCAGCCCTGAAGACACTACACTGGCTCCCAATAAAGGCCAGAAGAGAGTTCAAATCACTCTGCATCGCCCATAGAGCCATGAATGATAAAGGCCCGACTTTAATTAAAAAACTTATCACACATTACATCCCAGGTAGGCACCTTAGATCCTCCACAGATCTACTCATGAAACAGACCAGGATAAAGAGAGCCAGATGGGGAGGTAGATCCTTCGCATATCTGGCCCCGGGAATATGGAACTCCCTGCCTAGGGAAACACGCATGCTAACTGATGAATTGGCATTCAGAAAAAAGCTCAAAACATGGCTCTTCCCGTAATCCTCTATGCAACCTCTGCCAATTCTCTCAGCGCTGGGAAGCCCTCTGGCAGCTATGCGCTTTACAAATCCATAAACATAAACATACGCCTTAGAGGCGAACGCTGGACCTTGGTCAGAATGGAAGGTGCCACAGGCAAACGTCCCGACAAAGACACGCAAATCTCTAATGACATTTCGAGCGTCAGCACTGCGTTGTGGCCAAACCCATAGGAATCTAGTGCACGAATCAACTGCAACAAAAATATATTTATATGCAGTATCAGAAGTCAATGGACCGCAGTGATCAAGATATACACAGCCAAATGGCTGATTGGATATATACAGCTGTGTTTGTGGTGGACGTGAAACTGTAGATGGTTTGATTTGTTGACAAATGTCAAAAGAAAGCACATAATTACGGATTTGTCTATATAAACCACGCCACCAATAACGTTGCTGTAAAATAGAAACAGTCGCAGACACTCTGGCATGTGCAGAAGCCATGCCTTCGTGTGTGGCTATGATCAAAGGAAGCCTGCGGTCCATGTTGGGAATCAGCCGATCCCCAACTGATGGTATAGTAGCATAAGGAACTTGTTTGGGTGACAAATGATAGGAATACTTAGAAGGGAAGCCCTGAGGGAAATCAGTTCCATCCTTTGAAGCAGCTATAGCTGCCAGCATTTCATTATCTATTTTAGTCATGGACCTTGTAACTGCTGCAACGGAACATGTGGCTACTGCAGATTTGGCTGCCTCATCAGCCAAAGAATTTCCAACAGCATGTGTTCCCACACGCTGATAGCCAAGAGTATGTATAACCTGTGTGAGTGGCAGATGTTTTTTAAGTTCTGCCACTCGAACTCAAAGCGTTTTATGCTTTATTGCGCTGCCCTTGGAGTCTCGATAATCATTTTGAGACCAAAAGAATAAGTTGTCATTAAAAGACTGGACACAGTAGTAAGAATCGCTCACAATAAGAATGTTCACATTAGGATCAGCGAATCCTAGAGCTACAATTAGAGCACACAGCTCCGCCAATTGCGCTGTACAGTCCCCAAGTGCCTGCGTATACACAATGGAGGGTTTAAATTCACCATTTACAATTGAACCAGCCACAATAGCGCAAGCCGCTGAATAAGCATGTTTGGACCCGATGGCCGGTTGAGCCGAGCCACCGGTATAAATGATACAATTGTACTGAGCCAAAGATAGTAACGACAATGGAGGAGGATGAACATGTTCATACTGTAAAAACTCCTGTGTCTGCAGAGCGGGATCAACGATAAACGTGACATCAGCCGATGTCAAAAAGTAGCCCATTGTAACAAGACAAAGACAATTTCTGAACTTCACGCTTTTTTGCCCCAACCCACAAGGCACACGTACAAGCCCAACCAAACACGGTGGGAGGGTGAGATCGGGCGACAATTGTCTGAAATGGAGTGGGGGCAGATTTATCAAAGAGCCCACCACACGGCTCGCCATACTGCCCTCACCAAAACATTCACTAAAGTAGTGACATACTGGTACCTTACCCCCGAGAAATTACATAGGATTGACCCATCCAAACCAAAGTACTGCTGGAGAGGTTGCAGGACAGCGGACTCGCTGACACATCTCTTGTGGGAATGCTGGCATATTCAGACCATTTGGACACAAATTCTCGACGATATAGATCATCATCTGGACACCCAGCTTCCCAGATTTCCCTCTTATATACTGTTGGGCCTCCCTAATACTCTCACTTACCCCTTGAAATCATTGCTAGGGCGTCAAATTGGGCTTGCGTTGGGGGCAGCCATACAAAACATTCTTTCACACTGGGGAACAAATCACACACCCACCCACTTAGGCTGGTTTCACCGCTTATGGTACATCCTTGGAATGGAAAGAATCACACACACCACTACGAACTGTGAGGCATCCTACGGTGACCTATGGTGCCCATACCTTTCTCTTATGTCTCAAGACTTTCGGGAGCTCACATGTCCCAAATACCTTCGCATTCTGCGGCTTTCGTAACTTTCTGAAACCTCTGCTCAGGGACAGACCCAAGTAGCCGATTGAAAACTGTGTCAAACATGTCAGGACGTGCATTGAGTGTGTTGGGGGGGGGGGGGGGGGGTTAGGGCATTGTATTTGTTCACCTTCCGATTATCACGTGCAAGGCTCTAGCCTGGTGGACCAGATTTATAAACTGTATACTGCTTGATATTTACCTTGCTGGTTGGCTTATGAGAATGTGAATAAAAATATTTGAACCATAAAAGTCCATTTAAATGGGCCAAGGGATCTGGGGCTTTGGGAAAGGTTAGGGAAATCAGTTCAGGTTGGAGTCCATGGAAGTTCTGCAGAGAATCTCCTGAAAGAGTTCAGCAAAGTAGTGGAGCATGCACTCTGCAAGAAAGTTCAAAATCATCTGCCCATCATCCCCTCGTCTGTCCTGGGCAGTTGATATTATAATTCACAAGGTACGTTGTTAACTCCCATTTTGGTATGTGATCAATAGTAGTCCATTGTAATTGCTTCAAAAGTCCATATAGTTTCCATATAGTAAATTCTGCAACAGTGGAAAAAGGTCCCACTCTAGACATGGGAACTCCATCTCAGTCCCACACTTATGGGTCAATACAACAGTTCAATGTTAATCCACAGAGTTCTCATGTGCTCATCGTCGAATTCCCAGGGGTGTATCTAATACTTGTTAAAAGAAATGTATCAATTCAACTAACAGTAGTTGGGAACTCCTGCAAACTGAGTAAGTCAGCAAAATGCAAGAACGAAATGCATTCTCATATTTAGCATAAGGCACATACAAGGATCGTTTAATACTAAGAACGACATTTCTAGAAGCTACACATACAGAATTGCACCTGTTTATACACCAGGTGTAAAGCTTCAGTAATAAAACACATTGACAGCTGTTAATGAATTAATACTTTTTCAAAATATTCTCTTTAAAGCCTTGGTAAACATTTTAAGTGAGAAATTATAATATTCTAAAATCGAAGACTCTGCATCAGCAGTATCGGGTGTAACGTGTGTAAGAATCATAAAGCACATAACTCTCCTGTGTAAAATACACGTTCATTTGGTGTGCAATGAATCGGTCATATTTGAATTTTTGTGACGTGTAAAGAGTGGGCAACTTTACGCTGCACCAATAGTTTAGTACACATATTCTCACGAGGCCCAACCATTGCTGGAACGGGCATTTTGAAAAATACCATTTTCCAAATAATAAAACTATAATGTAGAGCAATTCAGATAAGGAAAACAATGATGGTCAAGATTTAGAACCTGATTTAGATCTCGGCAGAACGGGTTACTCTGTCACAACAGTGACAGATATCCCGTCCTCCGAAATATAAATCCCATTATATCCTATGGGATTTATATTTAGGTGAAAGAGATATCTGTAACCGTCTGCCGAGATCTAAATCAGGCCCTTGGTGCCTGCATTGTTTGAAGAAAAATCCCCCAATATTCGGAGGAAACTCTAAATGTGGAGTAGAATCCACCAGCTGAATTTCCCCACATAGGGACAGTATTGTTGTGGCAATTCAGTCGGTAGATTATACTCCATATTTATAGTTTTCTCCAGAAATTGGAGGACTTTCAGTCACCTTTACACTCTAAATGAGGTTCCTAGTATTTATAGAAATGATTTCAGGGTGACAAAAAATTTCATTATCTGACAAAAATGTATGAGATGCTTTGGTGCAAGGCAATAAATTGGAAGCCATACAGCTTCTATATAATTACCAATTTAGTAGA
This sequence comes from Calotriton arnoldi, assembly GCA_963921515.1. Classification (NCBI taxonomy): domain Eukaryota; kingdom Metazoa; phylum Chordata; class Amphibia; order Caudata; family Salamandridae; genus Calotriton; species Calotriton arnoldi. The sequence continues at coordinate 849,500 of CAWUFW010008260.1, forward strand.
AACAATGTAGTCTATTCTGTCAACTATTTACATATTTTAATGAAATGAAAATACTTTGTAATTGCTATATCATCCCCGAATAAAACGTTTTTACCACAACATGGTACCATCCGCATTTTTGATACTTTGCAAGAACATTCCACTTTCTTGTTCCCTCACTTACCTGTCTTTATCTCATCATGGCATGGAATTGAATTGAATCTTGCTTGATACCTCGCATATTTCAAATTATTTTACTTAAGACCAATGCAAATGCTCCTTATCACTTTCATTATATTAAGTATTTTTTTGACAGCAGATTCAGTGAGGAGACTGGCATTTCTTTATATTTGGCCAGTTTAAAAAACTGATTTTAAATCGAGAAGGCGCTTCTGTTTTCCAGCATAGTTATAGAGCCGATTAACATGAAAATTAGGAAATCCTTCATCTTCTGTATTCTCGTTGCACGAGGCAAAACAAAAAATATCCCCCCCACATACATACAAACAGTTTGCCACTCTTATTGAAGTGGACTTCTCTTCCATTCACTGTTTTTAAAAATAGTGTATTGAATCATAAAAATGTTTCTGACATCCGGGATGTTCTCTTTGGAAAAAGCTAAACAATTGTGAATACATCGTTGAGAGCTTTCCGTTTCTAAGGAAACCATTTCCTGGGATGCCCGCATGCAAAGCATGCCTGTTTCATATTGTTCGAGGTAAGGTAACCTGCAAGGCTTCTGTAACAGAATTGCATCAGAAGCGTGTGATAATAACAAATCAAATACTCTGAGTGGAGAGTTAATATTGATGGATGACTTATACTATATTCTATGATTTAAAATATGTTTTCATAAGATTTTCATCGCCAGCATCCACGTATACACTTATTTAATTGTACCTCATTATCCATATATGGCTTCCTTGCTAATTTATCCTCCTGTCTCCCACAAGAGGAGTTTGATTTACTTTCCTCTTTTCTTTTACTTCCTCCTGTTCTTTTACACAATTTCCTAAACTAGGTTGATACCAATTCTAAACACGATTTTTCACCACAGTCTATCTTCTAACAATAAACTTCTATCAGGAGTCTAAGATTCTTAATTTCCAGCTCAACTGCATTTATTTATATTTCTTGAACCTTTAACTGTTTTATTTTCTACATTTAGGGCCTAATTACGTGTTTGGCGGTCTTAGGACCGCTGTGGTGGCGGCGTCAGATTCACAGCTGCACTACTGGCAGTCCAATCGCCCTATTACGACACATGTGGTTACATAGATGAAAGACCGCCCCGGTCCTGCCGCCACCGCCAGGAAATTTTGGTCCCCGGCGAGATAGGCTAATGCATTTATTAGAGGACGGACCACCAGTGTTACCGCTGGCCAATTACAAGGTGCCTTACAGCCAACGTGAATGTGGCGGTCTAACCACCACATCTGAGCTGGCGAAAAGGGAGGGATATAAGGCTGAAACTCACCTGTACTCACCTCCACACGTCCTGTGTTGCCATGGAGCCGATCGTACATGTCCTGCCTCTGCTGTACTTGCTTGATGACGTCCAAAGGCAACACTGTCGCAGATACAACTGACGGTAAGCTATACTCTTACCTGTTTCCATAGACTCCTCAGCAAATAGATGCTCCGCCATGGACCTGGCAAAGGGTTTGGGGTCCTTGGGCCAAACATATTTTGTGGGCCCATGTTCGAAATTGTTTTCAATGTATGACCCAATTGCAGCTCTATGATGCCCTCTGTGGCCAGGTCACTGACACTGCACAGGCACACTCTACACAAACAGACATGTGTTTACATCTCATAATCAGTGATAGTGATGTGTGCCTTAAATTGTGTCACACAACAGCACTTGCTCATCAGTATCATACCTATTAATCTCTGTGACACCCTCACATTGCCCACATCCTAGGGCCTGTTGTGATATAAAAATTACATCTGTATGGATGTGTCATGAAACTCAAACACACCTTTTCTGTTACAACTCTGTATTGGACTCTCACACATCACCCACATTAAAAGGTAATGACAGTAAATGGGATTACAAATAATCAGTGTGAGAAGCATTCAAAGGGCACAATGTAAACACTCTCTACAGAATAGGTATGCCTCTACCAGGAGGAACCCTGAAAGGCTGGACCCCAGGCCCACAATCCACTTTGCACATGCCTTAAACCCTCTATGTGCACAGGACCTGTGGCTTGAAGTATATCAGGGACAACCAATAGCATAACCTAGTGCCATGCATGTGTAGAAAATGTGTAAGTGCAAGTCATGAAAGTAAACACAGCACTAACAGCATTTGTCACACATTTAGATAAAGTAGATGTAAGGTACGCACACAGAAATGGACACATGTCCATAAAATTGTCTATAAAGGTATGACAATTTAACACCCTCCATGTGTGAATAAACAAATATCTGACTTGAACACATCAAACACATATCCAACCTACATCATAGGGAGAAGTGCAACCTAAATGATGTTGACATTGGCCTGGCCAAGTTGAAATAATTACCATATAATATAACACCGAATGTTATGTCAGCCCAAATTGGATTTCATACCACATATGCATCCATTCAACATTTCCCCTTATCCTGTGTAACTCCAGCACTGTCTCCAAGGTCAACTCATACTAACTACTTTAACTGGACCAGCAATAAGGGATGAAAGAAACACAACTGTAGTCACACATCACTAACTATCCACTAACATCAAATAATTAGAAAAGGAATGGCAGGACTAATGTCATCCAAGCTATGAAAATTTTAATGATTGGATGAAAAACATCATGTAAAACAAAGGCCTTTTGCGAAATCTGTGCCACAGCACAATGCTGTGCCACTAAACTCACCCTTACGGACCCTGCCAGGGAACCTCCTCACAAAGGGGCATCCATGGGGCATGGTATGCACCTCAAAAATGGTACTTGGGGAAGGGGGGGTCAGTTTAGGGAGGGGTGAGTTTGTGTTTGGGAGGGGTTTCTTGGACTTCTTAGGGGTATGGCTGGGTTTAGTGGGGTGGGGATCAGGTTTTTTTTAGGGGTGGATTTGGATGTGGAAGGCATGGGTTGGGGTTTGGGACAGTTTTTTTGACTTCGGGGGTGGGGGTCCGATTTCACAGGGTTTTGGGCAAGGGCAAATAAGACACTCTCACGGGCAAGATTTTCGGGAGGGAGTTGGGTTTGGGAGGTAGAGGGAGTGGATGTGAGAGGTGTGTGTGCTGTATCTTCTGTGTGTTCTGTAGGTGTCAGTTGTGTGGGTGACTGTGAGCATTTGCATTTTTTGCATGTATGTGATGTGGGCGTGCTGGGTATTTTGGGAGTTGTGGATGGGTCTATGGGTGTTGGTGTGAAGTCTGCTTGAATGTTTATGGTTGTGGATGGGTCTGTGGGTATTGTTGTGGTGTTTGGGGGTATGTTGGTGGTTGGGGATGCATCTATGGGTGTGGTGTCTGGGGTATGTTGGGGGTGGGGTGGTGGTGAGGGGAGTGAGTGGTTGCATGCCTGCATCTTTTCTGCTGTTTTTGTTTGTGTGTGGTGCTTGGGTCTGATGACTTTTGTGCGTGCGGATGTGTATGTGTGCTGGGGACAGGCATGGGAATAAGGAATTTGGATGGGGAAAGGGCAGGAGGTGGGGTGGAAGGTTGGGATGGATGGAAGGCTGCCGTGAGGGAGGAGGCCAGAGCCTGAAAAGACCTCTGTAGGGCAGACATTGCACAGAGGATGCCTTCCAGGTAGGCCCTCATCTGTGTCAGCTGACTGGCTTGCCCCTGTATGGCATTCACGAGTGCAGTCTGAACCACAGAGATGCTCCTCAGGAGGTCAATGGCCTCCTCAATCAGGATAGCGGGAGTAACAGGGGCAGGGGCTGAGGTGCCTGGAGCAAAGGAGACATATCCCCTCTTAGAGGAGCAAGCCCGGCCAGCTGTTTGGAGAACAACAGGGAGGGTGGCGATTGAATTGGGGATGGCGGACAAGGATAAATGTGGAACTAATCCTGTGGGGTCTTCCACCACTCTATAGTGTCCACCAGACAATGACTCAGATGATGAAGAACTTGAGCTTGTGTCCTCCGTGGCACTCCCCACACCCTCCTGGTCACTGGGACCTTCCATGTCTGTGCTGCCACGCCCGGAACCACTGTGACCAGCTGTGTCCCCAACAACTTTGGCCCCTTCTCCCTCAATTGTCCTGGATGAATCTGAAATGACAAGTAAAATAGGTTTATTGCAACTGCGTTTCCACACCTGACCATCACATATCAACATAAAACATTTATTAAGTGCACATATCACACCAGTTTCATGGTTCACTACATAGGCTTCAAATTTAGCATGAGCACATGCATGCATGCCAAAAAACCTGCAAATAGTTGGCTTCACTTATGTCATAACCCCAGACTTCTCCAAAGGCATTGATGGACTTGTCTACTCTCCATCCTAATGTCCATACTAGGATAGCTGATCACCTTGTATACCTTGGCACTTGTAGTAAGTATACCATAGTAAAATGATGTTACCAAATAGTAGGCCGGGGCGGTGAACTCTGCTCTGTTTGGGGAGTTTTCTGCACTCCGTGCAGAGTTCATGGAGCGGAGTTTTTTCCTCGCTCACCAACGTTAAGTTGGCGAGCGCGATCGAGGAAAATCCAATGCTAGACCACCTCCGAGCGAGATTTCTCAACGCGGGCTGATGGTTGTGACTGTTCGCGTTGAGAAACATCTGCTTGCGTTGAGGAAGCTGCCGCTCAAGTACAAAATCTACTCGAGCAGCATAAAGAAGCAGTGCCTTCTTGCACTGCGCATGGTGCCATTTGCGCTGATTTTCCAGCACAGGACAAACACCTGGCGGTAACACACTCCTCCGTTTGCCGAACTCCCCATAGCACGGCAGAGTTTTTTGGTCACTTCGCACAGGCCTAACAAATAGGATGGATACAATTTTTGCATTTACACAATTTTCACACAAGGCCCAGATTTCAACAAATATACATTTTCCTTATAACACATCATGATGTCATGAATGTCAAGTTAAAGATCAATTTACCATCAATATGAACTGCAGCAGAAATCATGTAACATGCAAATGCTCATTGCATACTGATGATACTTTGACTTAAAACCTCATCATATGTCCTCTACCTGAAAAGTCTAATGAAAGCTGTGCTGAAGTAGTTTAGTTATGTATCACATGTAGCATAGAAAAGTAGCCTTAAAACATTGAGGGCCAAAGTTGTGGGAGATAGATATTCCAAATTCACACAGCATAAGTGTCGGAGGGAAGGGCGGAAATGAAGCGAGGAGGCCGTATTGGTGCAATAAAGGGTGTTTTATTTAGCTGAGGCCTTGATATTCACAGGTGGGCATTTTTCTTAAATAACGTCATACTGTACATAAATAAGAATTCTTTCCCCCCAAAAAAACGTAACTAAATAGAAGTTCCTTCACTATTTTCTTCTTCTCTGGTTTCTTGTTCTAGCCGCTCCTGTGCTCTGGAGGGAGTCCCGAGAGATTTGCAATGGGATAAAACAACAAAGAAAAGGGGCGGTAAGTATGACTGCGGCGACTTGGCGTAATCTGCTTTCACCACACCCAAGTGGAGGAAACAGTGCTGAAGTGGAGTAGAGAGAAAGTTTGAGAGAAAAAGAAAAAAATATATAATTACACGACCATATGTAATTTGTTGCCGTGTGTCTAATTTACTGATACTTCTCAAGTAAGGGAAAGAGTTAGCTGAGAATCTTCTAGCCTTAGAATATAGAAGCTGTCCACCAGATTCATCTCATATCCAACTGAGACGACATATTCCCATTGATAAACCACAAACGCAATCAAAGCCATCTATCTTACTAGAACAGACAGGCCCCAAATCATCATTGGAATTCATTGATTGACTTCAGAGGGAAAATCATCGCCAAGATAGAAATTCTTGCACTACTACCACGATAGATACCCCTAGTTTACACCACAAAGGCGCTTTTTCTCTAATCGAGGGGGGGGGGGAGTAGGACTGGCACAATTGAAGGTGGCAGAACAACGAACGAAAGCTGGGGGGGGTTTTCTGGCATAAAATCTGGACCTAACCCTAATAACACAATCCCAGCTGCTACCAACATCTGTCAGCACTCCAGGCCAGGCTATGATCCCGAACTCAATCCTGGTCCTGGAATGTGGCAGGACTAGGCCGCAAAATGTCCCTCCCCCACTGGAACAAATTCATAGAGGGCTTTGATGTGTGTATCTTTCAGGAAACCTGGTCCCTGGTCCCCGTATACAAATCAGGGTATGTTTGTTTTTGCGTCCCTGCAGTCTCGAAAGGGAAAGGACGCCCATCAGGGGGTTTGATTATCTGGGTCAAGATTTCCCTGTGTTGTAAGATCACACCTCTAAGTTCGGGTAGCCCAGATGTTCTTGGGCTACGTATTATGGGCTCATCAGGCAATTCCATTGAGTTATTTAACATATACGTGAGAGGAACAAAGTGGGGCAGACCATCAGCTAACCTTGCCCATTTGGGGGAACTATTGGACAAGTGCCCAGTCTAGTCAAGACTAATGGTAGCAGGTGACCTTAATATCTCATTCGAACCCTTAGATCTAGCCGATATAACAGGGACGAGCGAAGAAGACCAGATGTGGGGAGTCCCCTCCCTAGACCTGCCGCCAGTTAAGAGATGGTCACAATTAGCTATTCAAGTAACTGCCCTAAACCTAGAGTATGGGCTGAGGGCAGTGAATGGGAGATCAAAATCGTTTGCCTTAGGAGTCAACACCTTTAATAGAGCAAATAGTCCATCTCGAATTGATTATATTTTAATAGACCTGAGGCTATGGAGGAGTGTTGTTGATATGATTGTGGGTCACACAACTGACAGTGACCATAATCCGCTTTGCCTAAGCATGAAGCCAGTGTGGGGTGGCACCGCCAATGAGCTTCCACCTTCAAATATTTCAAAAGAGGTCCTTCCAACAAACGATGGTCGCAGATTGAATTGGCAAAAGGTCATTGTCTATGAAGACAAGCTTTGGGGCTTACGGCAGCATCTCTCGGCAGGTATTCTTGAATTGCAATCTTTACTTAAGAGGCATGAAGGGTTTGCAAAAGTAGGTTCTGCCCACTCTTGTTTCTTTGACCAAATATGCTCCTATTTTATTGAACCAGGGCATAGACCAAGTGCTAGAAAACCGAAAACGGGCCATGCAACCTGGTACAACAAGGATTGTAAGACCCAACGGCTAAACCTTGCTTTGGCTATTAAATCCAAATATACCATCCAAATTAGAGCTTCTAGAAGTAGCTATAAGGCTGCCATCAATCACGCGAAGAAGGAGTGGGACGAATCCCGCTGACAGGCACTTAAGGAGGCTTGTGCTAATAAAGATACAAAACTATTCTGGTCCTTATTTGTTTGGGGGAACGACTCAGGAGGGTCCTCGCCCCCCATCCATATTGAAGCCCAAGTTTGGCATGATCATTTTAAAAAGCTTTATACTGATCCCGCAGACTCACTCTCTGTGGGAGATAACTTGTGCCCTCACCAGGATATGGGCCTAGATTTTTCTCTTTGAAGGAGATTGAGGGTGCAATCGGGCGAATATTCCAGGCCAAAGCCTCAGGGCCAGATGGAGTTCCTGGGGACCTTTTTCTAGCTGATACCCCAAATTGGGCCCGTTATATACTTCTTCTTTCCAACGCCATTGCAAGTGGCGCCTCTGCCCCAAACTTGTGGCTGGGGTGGAGGTGGTCCCTATCTATAAAAAAGGGGAAAGAGCCCAGCCTTGTAATTATAGGACTTTCAGCTTAATAGATGCGCTGCAAAAAGTTTTTAGCAGAGCCATCCTTCAGAAGATTTTGGCTTGGGCAGATGACAATGCAATTTTAACACAATACCAAGCTGGCTTCAGAGAAAAGACAGGAACCATTGACCAGGTTTTTCGTCTATTATTGCTCTTCTGGAAAACTGTAACTATTGGTCAGGGTAGTCTGTATCTGGCTTTTATTGACTTGAAGACAGCTTTTGATTTAATCCCTAGATCCAAACTATGGCAAGTGCTGAATGATATGGGAATTCCTTCTCCTATCCTGAATCTAGTCATCCGACTCCACGAAAATAATTTCGCTCGGATAAGGTGGGGCACACAGGGGCAGCTTACCGACCGCATTCCTGTTAGTAGGGGTGTTCGCAAAGGCTGCGTCCTGGCACCCACCCTGTTTTCACTCTACATGAATGAAGTCGTAAGTTTTTTATCTCAAGAGCCGGCTGATGTCCCGACTTTAGGTGGAGAGAAGGTAGTGACCCTCTTATTTGCAGACAACACCCTACTGGTGTCTAAAACTCCGGCAGGGCTGCAGTCATTACTAAATAGATTTAATCATTTGTGTACTGTTCGGGGCCTTGAAATCAACACTTCCAAGACAAAATGTATGGCTTTCAACCCTCACAGGTCATACAAGGGTAAGCCAACCTTAGGAGGGACACCCCTGGAGAGAGTAAGCACATTCGATTATCTAGGGGTCAAGCTCTCAGAGAGAATGTCTTGGAACCCCACATAACAAAAATGACATTAAACCATAAACGTGTAACGGGGGCACTAGTGAAAGAACATCATTCTTCCCATACCAGACCAGTTGCCCCTGCTCTACAGGTCTACAACCTCAAAGCAGTTAGCTCTGCCCTGTACGGTTCCGAATTGTGGGGATTCGAAAAGATATTGGAGCTCACTAGATCGGAGCACAAATTTATAAGGAACCTAGTGATGCTGCCCCAAAGTACCCCAATTTCCCCACTTATGCTAGACATGGGCCAGCGTCCTATTAGTGACATTGCTAAGCTTCGTCCACTGTTATTCTGGGCCAGAGTTAAGAGGACCCCGGAGTTGTCATCTTATGCCGAAGCTATGGCTGAGGTCATCCGTCTAGATGTTTTTAACAAAGTGGAGTGGCTGAGCAACATAAAGAAGCTTGTATTTGGCATGGGGCTAAAAGAAGCCTGGGAAAATTACGACTCGCCCCTACTTCGGAAAGCTGTTTTAAAGAAGCACTATTGGGAATGGGTCGCACAAGTCGACATTGGTAGGGTCGAGAGGGGTAAATTAACTTCAGAATTCTTACTCCACAAACAGACTAGATTTCTCGAACCCTATTTTGATCTAATACAAGCAACCCAAGATAGAAAGCTCTATGTCCAATTCAGGCTTGGCACACTTCCAGTAAATGAGGTAAAAGCCAGATGGCATACCAAAGACCCATGCCTCAGTAAATGCCCAGGATGCGACGCTCCTGTAGAGTCCATAGCCCATGTGTTGTTTGCTTGCCCTGCATATGCATGTCCAAGACGGAAATGGATTACGCCCATTTGCCAGCAACTGGGCACGAGGAACTCTTGGGAAGCCCTCCGCATCCTAAAATCAGACACAAGAGCTGTATTTGTTTGCGGAGTTGCTAAGTTCCTTGGCCACATGTGGGGTATCAGGTCAAAGAGGCAGGGAGGCCACACAACATGTAGCAGAGTGGCTAATAGCATCTAACTGGCCTATACTTTGAGGCAGTAAATAGGGGCCACATCACCACAGGCTGTTGGCCAACAATCAAGGAGGCCCCAACTGTACAGCCACTATTAAAGTGATTTTGGGCTGTTTTAATACTGTCTATATATATCCTTTTTTACTTTTATCTCTTTAACCCTAGTGATGTTCTGATGGCCATTATTTTATACTTTTACGCATTTTTATCTGTACAAATGTGTTCTTAAAATGAATGATTTTATCTAGTTGTTGTATGTGACACTTTTGAAGGCATTTTTGCCGAAATAAAGTAATTTGATTGATACTTCTCAACCCGCATCAGCAGTTTTTTTTATATTCTCTACCGTATTCTAAAAAAAAAAAAAAGGTGGGGGTGAATTGAGGCAGTAAACGGCGTGGTTTAAAAAAAATAAAAAATTAAAAATTAAAGCCCGTCACTTTTCTTTAACAAAAGAGGATACAAGGGCTCTATTACTCAACCCAACACCCTACCTCCCAACCTTTTACCCTCTCCCGTCACGTACCGCCTCTTGCCACAACTCTCCAGAGTTGCAGCGGCTTCTGCGCGTTCTCCGGAGACCACCACTCCTCGCACCCCACGTCCAGAATTCCCTCGACTTCGGCATCTTCGGTGGCGGCGTCCTCCCTGGCAACGTCTTCTCTGGTGATGTCTTCTCCCGTGACGGCTCTCCCGGCAGTCTCTTTCCCAGCGGCCGCTTTCCCGATGGCGTCTTCCGTGGTGACCTTTCTCTCCGTGCTCTCTCTCGTCTGTTTTCTCTTTTTCTTTTCTCCCCTTCCTGCGATTGCTGATTGGGTCATCCTTTGCACACCCCTCTCCTCGATTGGTCTGTCTGTCCTTCCGATGCACTTCCGTCCTGTGTACATGAATGATAGTCCCTTTTCACTGTTTGTTTCTTTTCCCAGCTCTGGTTGTCGTCATCCGGACTCAGGGAAAAAGGAAGACCACGGCTGCGATATGGGAGGTAGGCGAGGTTTAGAGTGGGGTTTTGGGGTGCTTCCTCGCAATAAGACTTTGTATGGCCATATGAACATCCCAAAGCCTGCTTCATGCAGGTGATAATGCCATTCATAGATTGCATTCCTATAAGCCAATACACACTTGAAGGTTGTTGGGTGTCAGTGAATATCTATGACATGAAGATGTTGGACCACTTTAGTCCTAATGGGATGGCACATCACAGCACTCTTTGGTATAGCAAACTCAAGTTGCCTTGTAAGGATGAGTGTAGACACTTGCAGATGATCTCTACAGTTCAACATCTCACTCCCTGATGCATGTCACCAGTCAGTGAATTAATTTTGAAACATTATTGCAGATGAACTAACAACAGGGAAATGTACAATAGGCAAAATGTAGGCACTAATGCTGATGGCACCAGTGATATTTGCGCACTTATGTCACTGTTGAATCACAACTTAACAATGGGAAGTTTTGTACAGTCACTGCATAAAGATTGCACTGTATGCCATGTCACATGTAATAGGGCCACCATCACATGAGAGACACTAGTGAGGGAACATCACTCCGTACATAAGGAAGACAAGTGGCCTGTTTGGTACAATTGTCACCCAGAGCATCAAACAACATGAGATGAATTATCAGTTCATTCAGACAGGTGTCCCCCTCAAGACAGCTAACTGGTAGTGAACTGGATTCTGGTGTGTTCCTGGTCATAAAGACAATAGGCATAGCACATCAGCATGCACCTACTACCAGACCTACACAAACAATAACTCTCCTTGTGCGTCATACATGGGCCACTCCCAATCTAGATGGGAGGAATGCCTGCCTGTAACATACAAAGTTGACAACATGACTCTGGCCAGGACTCACCCCTTTGTAGCTACTGTCAGGCCCTCAACTGCCCATCAAGATCTGGGTAGGCCATCGCCAGTATGCGGACCATTAGGGAGGTCAGGGTCCGGCATGTGCCCCGTCCTTTTTGGGAGAACTTGCCCAGCTGGACCTCCACGACCTTCCTGTTCGAGGGCTTCAGGTCCTCCCACCTCTTCCTGCTATGGACACTGTGCCGGTTCAAGACTCCCAGGGTCTGCACCTTTGGGGCGATGGCTCTCCAAATGACTTTCTTATGATGGGCATTGACCTGTATGGATGTAATTGATGAAGAAACTGATTGTAACTGCAAGTTTGTGGATATCTGTTTGGATCATACACATTTTGTATACACCTAGCATAAGGATTAATCAGTAGTCACCACACTATATGTGTAAATATCACATGCTAAGCACTACAAAAACATGAATACACACTTTTGTAGTCATATGCTGACTGTCCTCAACCCTGTTCATGGCCTTCACTGACTAAGTCAGCCCACTAACATCATGTAGCCTAGGGATATCCTACATGTACTGTGATGTGAGGTACTATGACACACAAAACACCATTGTGACCTTCTGAAGGGTAAACTACTTGTGCATGACTGTACAGACACCTTTACTGCCAGGCCCATTGACTTGATACATACGGTCCAGAGAGCCTGATACCACAATATAGACCACATCCTAAGACTCAGGTCACAATGAAAGGTCTGGCATGTGTGTCCCTTAGAGCTTCCTCTCTGGGGATGTGTGGACATGTGGACTACTTAATCAGATAGCACTCTACGTCTGATTGAGTTTGTGTGGTATATACTGCCATCACAGGACACACCTTTTGCCATATGTGGCACTCTTACAGAAATTACATTCAACATACCATTGTATGTCTTGTATGATTGGATTGAATGTAACAAAGCTGGTGATTCACATATCAAAATATCTTCAGACCTAACCATTATCTGCACTGGTAATGTGTCACATGTGCAATAGGCCTGTACAGTGCAAGCAGGACTTGTGGAAAAGTGAAAACAAACCTGTGGGAGTAAGGGGCCTATCATAAGTAATTGGCACACATTGACAATGTGGGCAAATTGAAATAAGTATCAGGTCAGGGGGTTACCTCAGTCACCATTCCAAATGTAGTTCATGTAAAAGCAATCAGGGCTACTATTGGTTCAGAAAACTCATTTTGGGAACATTCAAGGATCTGCAGGTCTACAGGGAGATTACTCTGTGCATCAGTTGTATTGCCACAGTAACTCTGCCCTAGACTGGGCCATGGCCCATAATGGACACAACTCATTGTCAGGCCTTGCTCTCTGCAGGCTGAGGGTACTGATCCTACATGAACATCACATTTCCATCAATTCAATATGTAAAAGTAAATTTTCTGGGCATCAAATACGTGACCTCAAGGTTGTGTTGCACTCTGAAGGGGTCTGTGAGGTATAGCTAACTCCCAGACAACAGTTTGGCGAAGCCTGATTTGGGCTGAGTGATACATTGGACTGTACAGATAGCTAACATCATCTTCAACTGAGAGGTCCCTGACACCGCTCTATACCTGCACACAGACCCGGGGGCAGTATGTACAAGGCACCAGAGGAAAGTATAATGAGAAAATATGAAGAGAGGGCAGAGTAAACAAGAAAAAGAAAATTGGCATGAAATAAAAAGAAAGGACATGCTGGCAAAGAAAGAAGGAAATGGTGAGAAAGGATAAGAAAGGCGGCAAGAGAGAAAAAAGATGTAAGAAGGAAAGAGGAAACGAGTGCAAAAAAGCAAGAACAGGGAAAGCAAAAGTCAATTATAAAAAAAACACTAAAGAAGGCTCAAGAGTGCAGAACTCCTCGCATCACTGACAGATGCCTGTACCTGATTAAGGCCACTCCACCATTTTGGGGACTCCTGCTCCAAGCATTCACTCTCACCTTAGGCCTCGCACACTTCTTTACAAGCAACCCAGCCGGCACAGACTTCATTTTAATCTGTAAACCCACCCTTTCCCATGTTGTCACAGGATGCTGTGGGATCAATGATGTCTGATAACCCCTCTCCACCCTGTGACGACATGGCAAAGGGACAGAGATTGGGTGAGAGACAGCAATAAGTGACATGCAGACCCAGGCAGTAAAGGGATAAGGGCCAAAGTGCCCGGGGCTGCTTGGTAAACAATATGCACATCATTTGGGGTGGATCCGAGAGACCCCTATGAATGCAAGGACTGGGCTGTTAAGAGGTAAACTCCTGTGTAAACCCCACATTTACACTGTCTGACACTTGTGCACTAGCGCAGGTGACTGAAACATTTGCGTGGCAAGCCCACTGACCTAGTCAGTGAAACTGCTCTCCACTCGCCAGCACCACCAGCTAAGTGCTGCCCCGAGTGCGCTCTGATATCTGTGTCAGGGTGTTCTGCGCCTCATCCCTAGTGGTCCAGTGGGAGAGCATGCTGCTCTTCTGCTGTTCTGCCCTCTGTCTTTCTTCTCTGCCTTTTTTTCTTTTGCCTTTTCTCCTTCCCTCTGCCTTTTTTCTGTTTTTGCCTGTTTTCCTGTTTTTCCTTTTTACCTGTTTCCTTTTTCTGTGCCCCCTTTTATTTTCCCCCGCACCTCCTTCAGCCTTTTCCTGCTGCTGTTGCCCCAGCGACCCCCCCTCCACTGCGCCATTCCCTCTCCCTGCTTCCCGCATCCCAACTGACCCACCCTCCCCCTACTTAATAGCAGCCGCTGCGCAGCTAGAAGAGTAAGCCCACTGATCTAGTCAGTGAAACTTCTCTCCTCCTCTGCAGCTCCACCACCTAAGTGCTGCCCCCGAGCATGCTTTGACCTCTGTGGCAGGGTGTTCGAGGCACTCCTCCGCCCGCAGGCTCCCGCCTACGCCTCATCCCTGGTGGTCCAGTGGGAGATCATTCTGCTCTTCTGCTGTTCTGCCCACTGTCTTTCTTCTCTGCCTTTTTTTCCTTTTGCCTTTTCTCCTTCTCTGTGCCTTTTTTCTGTTTTGGCCTGCTTTCCTGTTTTTCCATATTTACTATTTACTTTTTATGGGCCCCCTTTTTTCCCCCCGTGCCTTCTTTGGCCTTTTCCTGCTGCTGCTGACCCCATGGCCCCTACCCCCTCCATTGCACAATTCCCACTCCCTGCTTCCTGCCTCCCAGCTGACCCGCCCTACCCCCTTACCCTATTTAATGGCAGCCACTGTGCGGCCACGCGCAGGGGTATGCTGCTGGTGCGCTAAAGGCAAGCCCATCTGCAACCGTCTGCGCCCGACCGCACCCAGTGCCAGGAACCTTAGCCTTCTGAACCGCCTCCGCTACGACTTCAGCAGCCTCCCCGATCTCAACCCTGGATGCAACAACAACTGGCAGCTCTCGACGTCGAGCAACACCCACGGCCCTCTCTCCTGCCTTCACTGCAGCCGCACCTTCACCCACCTCAGTACCCCTGCTCCATCACCCAACCAACCTACCCTTACAGCACCCAAACCACTCAACTGCATCCTTCTCAACATACAATCCCTCCACAAACACGCCACAGAGATCTCGGATATCCTCGACGCTGCCTCACCCGCCGTCGCCTTCCTTACGGAAACCTGGACGAACGGCAGCTCAGCACCTGACATCGCCATCGCCATCCCCGACAGCTACCAGATCATCGCCAAGTACTGCCTCAACCGGCCAGGAGGAGGTTGAGAGGCTGGCTCAGTATATGATGTAAACTTATGTAAGTAGACACCTTGCACTGATCCAGGCAACCCTTATGGTGATTTTAGTGGTCTTAGACAACCTGAGAAAGCTCTCTAAGTGGTAGCTGTGGAGAGCAGCCTTCAGGCTTAGTCCAGAAGGAGTGTAAAGCAGCTTGTTTTACCAGAACATAATCTTATAGGTATTGATTAAGTGAAAAAGAACCACACAGTGTATTTATAAAAGTAGGTATTTATTATAAGACATTCACTAACACATTCAGATATCTCCTAGCCGTAGATATACACAATACACACAATACTTTGCAACTGAAACAGGTAAGTAGCACAGAACACATAGTGGTCTCCAGGGGGTGACCAAACCATATACTAAAATAGTGGTATGCCAATCACGACTCGAGTGAAGACAATACTCAGAGGACGTAGAAGTGCTGGGGACCCAAGGAACCACCCAAGGTGAGTATCTAGGAGCCCCATGGAGGTCGTCTGCAGTGTAGGAACACAACCGCATTCTCCGTACAAATCAACGTGTAAGTCGCGGTTGCAATTTTAAAGAAAGAGGACCCTTGCCAGTGGACCCTGAAGAACCCTGTGGAAGACAAGAGTTTGGAGAGCCACCCCACCTGTGGATACCTTAGGAACAAGGATACGTGCACCAGGGAAGCCAGGTGCATAAGTGTGAAGTGGCGTCGGAAACTGCAGTCGAACCCAATGGAGGACTTCAGAAAGATGCTGCTGTTGGAGAAGGTGAAAGTGTCCGGTGGAACCCAAAGCTGGATTCAAGATGTGAAGAACCTGCAAGCAGAGGGGACAGAGTCTATGCCACTCAGGAGTGACCAGGAGGCACAGAAGACGAATGCCCACCGATGTCGGGTGCTGCAGGAGTGTTGACTGTGACCTTGAAACTGCAGCTGTGTGGACCAGGTGATGATGTGAAAGACCAGGAGCCATACACGAGCTGTCCCATGTCAGATGTCTAGAGTTGAGGGGTCGGTGTCCAACGGGAGCACCAACAAGCCTTGGCAACAGCAACAAACGAGTAAGTTGAAGAAGGTACAATGTCGGGACCAGCAAGATCCAGGAGACTCACCACAAGCAGGGGAGTCAGGGCAGGCCCTGAGCAATCAGGGGAGCCCAAAAGAATTCAAATTTGACCCTTGACAGGACCCACAGGCCAGAGGCACTGGAGTTGCAAAATGACCTCGAGCAGCTTACCAAAGAAGAAGGCCCACGGTGCAAGCAATGCGGTGTGGTCAAAGATTCTGGTCCTTGGAGATGCTTGAGGCTGGGGCTACTTGGAGCCCAAAGATCTTGATGGAAGGAAGTCAACAAGCCTTTGCAACTGCAAGTCGACACAGTGCACGAGGGATACTGGCCTCAAACTTGGTGAGAGGACAGGGCAGGCATTGAGGGATGTGAAGATTCACCATCTGTGTTGCTGAGCCTTTCAGAGTCCGTGGGAGCCCAGGATCAGCAGACTGGTCAGCTTAGATGCAGTGCCTGCAGATGCAGGGAAGTGACTCCTTCACTTCAAGGGAGATTCCTTCAGGTGTCTTGGATGCCCACAGGCCTTGGAAGGGTTCCTGAATACAGCACAGGCACAGACGTTGCAGCAGACGAGCAGGGCAAAGAGATCAGGGGCAGCAGGGGTCTTCCCGGTTGCAGCCTTGATGCCCATAGCCAAATCCAGCAAGGTCCAGAGTGCCCAGACGGTCGAAGTTGAAGTGGTGTCGGAATTGAATCGTGTCCCACGACGAATCTAGGGATCCACCCTCAGGTAAGCCCTTAAGTACCCTAAGGAAAGGGTTGGGACGATTCATGGTTCCCTCCCAGGGGAGGGGTTGGACAGTGGAAAGGACACTCCCATGTCCTTTGTCCAGTTTCATGGCAGAGCAGGAGCCAACAGCTCCCTGAGCTGGTTTGAACTGGACTATGCAAGGAGAGCACCAAATGTGCCCTTCGAGCAGACTGAGTGGCGCTGGCAAGCACTCCCACCCTGCCCCAATACACTAAACCCTGTCTGGGAGGTGGTCACACTACCCTGTGACAGGATACCAATTGGTCTGCCTTCTCCTGCTCGAGCTTGGCTCAGCAGCAGGAGGGCAGAATCCTGTCCCTGGTCAGCAGCAACCATGTTGTGCTGTCCGGGTCCAGAAGACTGGTACCGGGAGCACTGAGGACCTAATGGAGGGCCTTTACAGTGCTTGGAATCATACCTCCCACACCGTTTATGGTGTGGGAGTATGATTCCAACATGTTTGATGCCAAACACGATAGGGTTCATTACAGCCAGTTTCGAGAAACTGAAGAAACCCTCCACGGACCGACAGACCTTAAGAACTTCAGGCCCATCTCCCTGCTCCCCTTCCCAGCCAAAGTCATCAAAAAAGCCATTAACAACCAACTAGCTGACTTCATCAAAACAAACGACATCCTGGATATCTCTCAATCCGGTTTCCGAAGCAATCACAGCACTGAGACGGCCCTCCTTGCTGCTACCGACGGCGTCGGCTCCCTCCTTAACCAGGGCAAAACTGCAGCTCTCATCCTCCTGGACTCTCAGCAGAATTCAACACCATCTCCCTCCGCACCCTTAGCACTAGACTCCACGACGCCGGCATCCTCGACAAGGCCCTCGTCTGGATCCGATCCTTCCTCACAGGCAGAACACAATGGGTCAGACTTCTGTCATACCTCTCAGAACCAACAGAGACCACATGTGGAGTGCCCCAGGGCTCCTCTCTCAGCCACACCCTTTTCAATGTCTACATGGCCCCCCTCGCAACCATCGTCAGGAACCACAGACTCAACATCGTCTCCTATGCTGACGACACACAGCTGATCCTCTCCCTCTTCAACGAACCCAATTTCACCAGGCACAACTTCCAAGAAGGGATGAAAGCCATCGCCACCTGGATGAAGAACAGCTGCCTTAAGCTCAACTCAGAAAAGACAGAAGTCCTCATCCTGGGATCCACCCCCTCCGCATAGAACGATACCTGGTGGCCCTCTGCGCAAGGAACTCCCCCACCCTGACTGACCACGCACAAAACCTCTGCCTCATACTAGACGCATTGCTCACTATGGACCGCCGCATCAACTCAGTATCCTTGACCAGTTTCAATACCCTCCGCCTGCTGCGACAGACCCTCAGTTGGATCCCCAACGAATCCAGAAATACCGTCACTCACGCGCTCATCAGCAGCAGACTCAACTACGGCAACACATTCTACGCCGGCGTTACCCAGAAAAACCTCTGCAAGCTCCAGAATGTCTAGAACACCTCAGCCAGACTGGTCCTCGACTTCCCGCGGCACCGCCACATCACTCAACACCTCTGCAAACTCCACTGGCTCTCGGCAGACAGAAGAATAACCTTGAAACTCCTCACCCACACTTACAAGGCCTTTCACAACACCGGACCAGCATACCTGAACAGCCGCCTCTCCTTCCACGCACCCAAAAGACACCTCCGCTCTGCCCAGCTCACCCTGGCCAATGTCCCACAGATCTGCAAGACCAGAACCGGGGGAAAGTCCTTCTCCTTCCTCGCTGCCAAGACCTGGAACAACCGTACCCCTCCACCTCAGACTATCTCCCACGCTGCCCCAGTTCAGGAAGGACCTCAAGACCTGGCTCTTCGAATGACCCTTGCACTTAGACAGATCTGCTCTCTATCTCCCCAAAGTGCCTTGAGACCCTCACGGGTGAGTAGTTGCGCTTTACCAACCATTGATTGATTGTTTGGCTGCCTGACACTTGAATTAGTGAGAGTCAGAGAGTGTCAGTCAGACAATGTTTTGTGCAGCAATGCACATTCAATATTTTAGTAAATGAAGATGGATGGTATTAGAGATTACATTCCTCGTTACCAACCAGGGGACGTAGCCCCCATGCCCAAGCTTAGTGGTCGCTGTTGCATGTACTTGAATTAAGCAGCTCATTAGATGTCCTGAGATGTTGCATTTTGGATTAAGGAATAAACATAACATCTCCCAAACATTAAAGTGGAGAAGTAACATGTGCATTTGATCATTCCAAGGCCTAGCTGTGTACAAAACAGGCGATCACACAACTTGCTGGTATATTTAGCATTAGACATAACGTCAGTAGTTCAGAGTGAATGGGTCACTTGTCACTTCTAATCAGTTGAATTAACTTCATGCCTTACAAATATTTGAGCCACACACTTGGTATGGTGTCACTCAGTCCATCAACTGTTTCAGTTGAGGAGACCAGGACAACATAAAGCAAAGTAAGCAGAAATATATCTGAGTAGAGAATTGTATGCAGATTGATCACTCCACGAGAAATGAACATCAGTTGTAATATGTCAGACAAGTGAGAATGGTCAAAATCACAATTTCATCTTGTTTTGAGTTACAGAAACAGGGCCTCATGGTAGTGGTAGTCATTACAATCTCTACTTGCCAACACTTGCAAAATGGTTAGTGTAACACACCTGTTGACAAAATGCAGTTGGGACGGACCATACGGTTACATATTGACACATATCATGGGTCCTGGAATGACATTTTTATAGAAATACACTTACAGACACCATTACAACATGTTCTGTGTAATGGAGATTGATGCATGTGATCTTATATGCAATAATACACATTAACACAGACAATCCAACATCTCTGACACTTTGAGGATTGTATGTTCGTAAACTAGGTGCACAACACAATGGCAAAAGCTGAGTTGAGAGCAAACAGGACATTGAGGTATTGTGACAGCTAGTGAGGTGTAACTTAGCAGACTCCACTCCCCCAGGAATTCCTGTCAAACCTTCGGAATGTAGGATCTCAAAGACCTTCTCCTCCCAGGGAAACATTTTGATCGGGGTACTAGGAGGACCACAACCAGCCCTATGGGCCTACAGGTGTTGCTTGGAGGCCAGGGAATGCACCTTCCCCCTCAGGTCATTCCACCTCTTCCTAATTTCCTCCAGCATGCACAGGGTGGTACCTACTGAACTCACTCTGTTTCCTATTCTGGATCACATGTCCCTTTTCTGATTGAAAGTAGTATGTTGAATTTGGGCTCCAAATAAATGTGGCTCTACTCTTATGATTTCATCCCCCATGACAGACAATGCTGCCTCAAAAAAATGGGAAGTTTTTTGCCTGTCTATATCTCCAAATTAAAGTCAGTGACAACACAACCAAAAATACACCAAGGGATGAAAAGAAAATGTGCTACAAAAGTGTATGGAGAGTGGTAAGAGGGATGGGGAAAAAAGGCCTGCCTTCTCTCTCCAATATGTTGCCTTAGAATTGCTGTGCTGCAGTTGAGTGGCAAAGGATCATGGTCTGAAATGGGGTGTGTTTTATAGTGTGATTTATTGGTGCATCCACTTGGCCAATGGACATCAGGTGTGTTGTTTTATTATCCATCTAATGACCAATGGTATAGTGCTTTGCTGAGAGCGTACCACGATGGGCTACCACAAGGAACTGCGGCAAGGGGACCGCAAGTACAACTGTGTTTTTGTAATCTGCTCGGAGGGAACCTACGGCTCTGATGGCAGCAGAGTACGAATCGCCAGCATTGCAGTCCACTGCATCGCAGGCGGGATGCACTCCATCATCGCTGTAGGTGGTTCAGGCTGCAATCATCGTAATAGGGCAGGCAGAATACCGTCGACTCCATGGTGTACTTGGGAGCGCCGCTGCGGTGATATGGCGGTAAAACCGGCAGACTCCTAATCAGGCCCTAAGTTTGTCTTCATTTTGTTGGTAAAAAGGACTTACTATTAGCAAGCTATAGTGGTTGACTGCCTCTGTGACAGGGATGTGGACAAGTGCTATCATTTTTTTTATTTCGAAAGTGAATTAGCTGTTAGTGGAGTATTCTACACTAAGGACCTCATTTACAATGATTTGGCATAGGGCAGCGCAGCAGGTGTTTTTGCTGCGCTGCCCTTCGTCAAATCGAATGGGCAGGAATGCACCGTGTTTACGAGATACAGCATTCCTGTCCTTTCAGCCGACACACAATATAGTGCCTAGCACCAACATAGGCACCCTTGAACCATGGTGCAAGGGTGTCTGCGTTGTTGGCAGAATTGTTTTTGTGCAGGAAAGGACACCTCATATTTCTCCTTGTTACACTTGCCCTGGGGAGGCATACAGTTTTGCTGCATTCCCAGGATTACAGATCCTTGTAAATTTGGGAATTTGTCAACACCCATGCTTCCCTGACACAATGTAAGGCAACCATATCTACGAGGGCATGAAAAGCCACGCAAAGTGTCTTTGCATGCCTCGTAGATATGGGTCTGCACTCTGCGCTGCCGGAGCATCATAAAAAATGATGCATCGGCATCACAGTGGGCTTGTAAAGAAGTCCCTTAGTGGAGATTTTTGGCGGTGTCTCAATATACTTTGATGTAAGTGATAGCCTTGTACGGCTGTGTGGGGGTATACTTTTAGAAATGTTTGAAACATAGCTTGTTCAAAGTCTATGGTTAGTTTTTGGGGTAGTAGTTATTTGTGTGTTGTTTTACATTTTTAGGAGTTCATAGTAGGCACTGCTTTCTATGTATGGTAGTAAGGCAATTACAAAAGAGATATTGGTGTTTTCATATTCACCATGTATGGAGTATATTTGTGTGAATGGTTTTGGCTACATTTAGAAGGTCCCAACCATCATCCATGGTTTGGCATTGGGTTAGGTTCAGTAAATTGTTTGCTGTAAAGAAAATTAAGATTTGTTTTTCATTATTAAAATTCTCATGTAAAAGGAAGATTTCCTCATTCTGGGGCTTATTTCGATGTCGGTCAGAAAGCCTCCGATCTGTGGTCGGAGGCTTTCCGACCGACATCTACGGTTTCACTTCCGACCGCCTAATTACAATCTAGGCTGTCAAAAGTGAAACTGCCCGGTCATTCTGGCTGGATTCCTATGGGCTCAAGGAGCCCGTTGGCCAGTCGTAACTGTCACATAATCCCAATAGGACGTAGTTTCTGCCGTCGGGATTACTATGTCGATTTCCGACAGGCTTTCCATGCCCGGCTTTCCAACATGGAAAGCCTGTCGGAAAGTGAATTTGGGGGCCCCTAGCAAGGCCCCCTTCTCCCAGCAGCCTCCGGTTGGGGTGGGGGGGGCACCTATGGTGCCACTTACCCTAAAAACCTCAAGTAATCTGCTCTTTTTTCGCAAAGCTCTAAAAACCTGGCTTTTTAATAACTAGATCAAACTCGTCCTCCTTTTCTTGGCAGTTCGCCACTGTCTGGGGCCGCTACCCAGTTTTTCTCCCCTCATGAAGCTTCAGCGCCTAGACACCCGCGGGTATTAGTGCGCTTTAGAAATTATATTTTCATTTCATCCCTGCACCGTGTAGCAGGCACCTTGAGGTGCCTGCCACACGGTGCAGGGATTAACAGAATCTACCATTTCTCTATGGGAGTTAGTGCTACGGCCGGTTTACGGCCATAGCACATGCTCCCATAGAGAAGTGGGAGTATGTGACCGCACCATGTGCGGTCGCATTGTAATTGAGGTGATGGACCGCCGACCAGAGGTTTATCAGTCCAGAGACCGCGACGGTGTTGGTCGGAGGCAACTCTGACAGACATCTTAATGAGGCCCTATGTGTTAGTTTTAAGTGTTCAGGTACATCTATGTCTTGGTATGTTCTAGGGGCAGGAGGGTATCGTTGGATGCTTTTTTAGTGCTTGCAATTAATTCGTTTTAAATTGGGGATAGGTGATAGTTGGCCTATTACATGCATGGGGGCTTTGGGTATTATGCCTATCAGGATTTTGCCTTTAGGCTCCTGGGAGCTAGTGCTTGCCTCTGTTATATCTTGTATGATTTCTCTAACTTTTATTTCTGCAACATTTAGGGCCGGTTGTGCTCTTTTACATTTATTACAAAATTATCTTTTGTAGTTGCTGTCCCATAGCATGCATTCAAATAATATCTATTACATTTCCAGTTTATGGTTTCTGTTGATGCACTTTCTTGGCTGTAGGTGTAGCCAATGTGGTTTTATAATTGCTTCCCTTTCTGTGAAGTTATATATGTAGCCTCCTCTGTCTTTGTATCTGTAAATAGTTTAACTGTATAACTATATTATGAATTGACTTTTCTTTCTTTGTTAATAATATTTTTTTTAAATGCAGTTACTTGTTATTTATTTACTTAACTACATGTTTTGTTGAAATGTTTAGAATGGTTTTAAAGCTTTTTTACCTCGTTTTAACATGAAGCAGGTGCTGTATTTTCTGTTGAAAGAGGAAAACAAGTTATGCTAATTAAATATGGTATTGTGTTGTGAGTTTGTGGAGGTTTGGGGAGTCAGGTTTATTTTTGGTCATTGGTTGGAAGAGTTTTTAAATTAATATATATGCATACTCACCTTATTATATATTCTTGGTGCTTTGTTAAAGCTGATACTTTCGGACAGTTTGTTGGTTTGGAAGTTGGTTTTCTTTTTGTTTAGGTAGTCTATGTAAAATGATACAAGTTACAGAGTGTGTTACAATTTATTTGTTAAATTATATTTTTTAGTTTAATAACAGAAAGTTTTTTGTTTAAATATTTGTATTACTTACTTGAAATTGTTGTTGTTAAGATGATTTATTTCTGTATTATTCATTTCTTGTGAGAATCTCCTCTTGCAACGTTTATCTTTTTGGAGTATTTGGTTGTTTTAATTAGCGTGCCTTTTATATTGTTGGCTTCATTGTCTGTTTGATTTCATTGGTTAAACTTCTTTATAGTGTTATTTTATTAGTTGTTTTGTAAAGTTTGAATTTTTTTATCAGTTGAGTCCTTGTTTGGTGAACGCTAATTTATGTTTTATTTTGTAGTATAATATATAGTTTGTTTTATATATATATATATATATATATATATATATAAATTATATTGTTTACATATGCTAATTTCTATTAATAAATGCATTTATATGTTTACAATCAATAATCATTGTTTTGGTATTTTTAAATGTATGTGTTTTAGGTTTACAATTTTTTTGGGGTGTTTATTTTTGGGTGAATGTAGTTGTTTATTATAAGTTTTGGGTCTATTTGAAGTAATTGTTTTAAGTTAAATTTGTCTTTTTGGGTGTATTTGTAAGGATTTATTAATTATAAAAGCAATAATATTATGAGCAATAATGTGTTAATTGATATTTTTGATATGTTATATGTTTATTTATAGGCGACAATATTAGTGCTCTGATATTCTTTTTATCAATATATGTAGAAATTGATTTTATTGTAAATGATATTTGTGTGTTCGATATTAGTGATTTAAATAGTTAAGTATAGGGAGGCTATATTTGTTTAATTGATCTTAAAATTCCCATGTATGTGAATATTGATATTTGCAGGATCGGATATGATGTCAGCGATCCCCGCAATACACATACCTGAGGCAGATTTGGGGATCTTCCTAGTCATTTCTGCCATTCAAAAGCAAACGTTTATAGTACCTAGTAGTAATATCTGAACAACCATATTTTACTATCAAAAAGTCCAGCAGTGATAACTATTACTTTGTTCAAGATTTATATGCCTTAAATGCTGTTGATTACCAAGTTGTCCTGTTGTACTGAATGGTTCTACCATTCTATTGTACATTCTGTGACAGACAAATGGTTTACTCTTGTAGGTTTGTATCTGCCTTTTTCTCCATTCCTGTACACATCGAAAGCCAGTTTCTTTTTGCATTCACATTGTTCTAGAGGAAGGAGGGACCACTCTGGCAGTCTTGTTTGCCACAGGGGTATACAGAGTAACTTCTCTCATTTTTCAGGCACTCGAGAAAGATTTGGACACCCTCAACTAACCTGAAAGGATCCACTTTGGTCCAATATCCTGATGATTTGTTTACAGCATCTGACTAACTGGATCACTACAAGGTTAAGCCTCCTCATCTGCTGGCTGAATTAGCAAAGAAGGAGCATAAAGCATAAAGCTTCTAAAGAACAATTGCAGTTCTGTTTACCCCATGTTCAATATCCAGGTCACAACTTCTCAGCTTGCGAGAGTCACTTGTCTGCATCAAAGCAACCTGTAAGCTACCTAGACCATTTACCCTCTCTGAGGTACACACTCTTTTGGGAATGTCGGGCTACTGCAGACAGTGGTTTTGGGTTGTGCTAATATTGTGAAATATTTACAAGATTTCTATAGAAAGCTGCCCCAGAACTATTGCCTCGGGCCAAGAAGTCAGAACAAGCATGTGTGTCTCTGAAACAATTATTTGTCTCCACACCTGCTTTGGGATTGCTTGATTACACCAAACCTTTTGCATGAGAGGGAGGGCTTTGCTTTTGACCACAGGGACAAAAGGAAACCGATAGCTTATTATTCTTTTAGTGATGCTTCTGCTGAAGGGCTGCCTCCATTTGTCTATATTGTAGCAACTGCCGCCCATTTGTTTGAACTGTCTGAAAACATTATACTTGGCTCACCTCTCACTGTTGCTCTACCTCCTGCTGTTTCTGAATGACTGTTTATGGCATAGATGCAGCGCCTTTCCATGTCCAGCTTGAAATACTGTTATTGTCTGCTTTTCGTATCTTGCTGGTGCAATGCCCTTTGTTGAAACCTTCTTTATTGTTCCCTACAGCTCCCGAGCTGTATGACTGTTTACTCAACACTGCCCACCTAACAAAACCTTCAGGCTATCTCACTGATGGCTCTTTACCAAATTGTGGTTTTGTTTATTATGTGTATAGTTCGTGCTTCAGAAGTCATAAAGGAGAACTGGTTGCTGATTATGCTGTTTGTACAAATCACAAAGTTAGTGAGAGTCGATTTTTACCATTCTGCTCATCTAGCTAAACTACTAGCCCTCACTCATGTTTGTATCTTAGCTGCACAGAAAACTGTAATCATTTTCACTGCTTCACAGTATGCATTCGGAGTTGCTCATGATGTAGGGCTTCTGTGGATGCAGTAAGGTTTACTGAAGCTCCCACTATGTTCCTCTCCACAGCAGCAAACCCTGTTCAGTGGCTCTTCACAGAAGGGGTATCCGGCCTCCTGAAGCCCTCATTGGCTACAGCCTACAGCTTCCCCTCTGCAGATTTTGAACTTCTGAAAAATAGACTAAATCCAAACAGAAATCTTCACCGCAACTTCATCCAGCAGCTCCAGGATGACAATGCCTCCTCCTAGGACAACACCTGCAGCCTAGCCCTACTGAATTTGACCTTCTCAGACATTTCCCCATGAAATTTCATCGAAGTCCGAAGGCAAGTGCAGACCGGACCCAATCAACTCTTTGTATCCAACCCGCACTGCCTTGTGGCCATTCCTAACTTTTGACTTTGCCCCGGTCTCGTGTGACTAGATGTCTGCAGTTGGTGCTTTGATCTTTTAGGCGCTAGTTTTCACCCTAAACTTAAAAAAATCATAACTCTAGTTCTACTGATTGGAGTTTTGTTGTTTTAGTGTGAAATACTGTATCAAAATGTATTCTGTTTTTTCTTGTGTTGGGCTTTCACTTTATTATTGTTTGTGTGCTGCATAAATACTTTACACATTTCCTGTAAAGTTAAGCCTGACTTGTTTTGTGCCACAATTCCAGAGGGTTAAGCACAGGTTAATTTAGTGACTTTAGTGGTTCACCCTGACAGGGATTGTGGCTGTCGCTTGAGTAGCATTTCCACCCTATTTAACCAAAAACCCTATTTCTCACAACAGTGGTCGCCACCACCCAGGGTGGAAATCTGTAAAAATATGTAAAGTATTTTAATGTAAAATAAAACTGTAAATTACCTTAAAGGAATATTTATTAACCTTGAACTAAATTAAATTGAATGTTACAGATCAATAACTAAGCAAAATAAATATTTATTGAATAATTAAATAAATAAAGTATATTAATTACATGTATAATTATTATTTAACATAATTTGAAAATAGCAACCTCAACATCATTTTTTATAATGAATTATTATTTAGCAAATTCTAACAAAACTTATTTGTTTAATTAATTCTAATTTTATTTTTTATTAACAGTTCAAAAGTTTGGGTCATGGTTGGGCCAGAGCCTGGGGGTCAGTGCAGGATTTAATTATTTAATCATCCCCAGTGGGGGCATGCGTGGGGCCCCCTACCCATTTCCAATTTTGGCCCATGTGCTCCTTCTCCCCAGGGGCTGATGTAAAACTGATCTGGTGCCCCGGGACCCCGAGCAACAGAGAGTGCAGAGAACCACCAAGGAGAACAGGCTGGCTCCTGCGTTGGCCGAAGGAGGAGGCTGAGTGCAAGGGAGCCAGCTGGGGCCGCCAGGGCCTTGGGGCTACCTTGCGGCCACCCACCGCCTAACCCTACTTTTTGGGTGTCCACCGGGCATTCCCCCCCCCCCGAAATAGAAAACTGTAGCTCGAGACCGCTTTCAGGCAGTACGGCTCTCTTGAAGGCAGTGGGAGAGCCAATACATAAGATTTCAATGCTTCCTGGAGGAGCACCCTCTAATGCCCTGTAGTGCTCGTATCCAACTAAGCAATTTCCTCTGGTTGTGATGGTTCCAGGAGGGCGGGGCTACCACCACAAGTTAAATAGGGTACGGGGGAACTGTGAAAGCACTGAAGTTCCCCCCAGGGAGACCCAGAAGTAATGTTTAGAAAACTGATCCTACACTTCTGGGGGTCAAGAAATCCTTACTCTCTGGAATTCTTCAGATCATTTTTAAAGCACTCACAAGGATGGAGCTTCTGCTTTACAGCTGGGAGAGCAGCACCCTCTAGGAGCTGGTTCTATGGTTACCTCTAATGTGGCCTGACGGTATTTAAAGAAAGAACATGTTGTTCAGATCCCTCTGGGTTCTGAATCTATGGTTGCATTTTATATGATCAGAAAGGGATGCCCTCTAGGGCCTGTTATATGATTGCATTCTATGTGGCTGAAAGTATACAAAAAGCACACAGACACATGTTTGCTCATTTTAAATTGCTTTGCTGACATAGTAATGCTGATAGTGATTATTAATCAAAGGGAATATGCTTTATTACCAGTAATAAGTGCATTTACACATCGTTACTATTGGTTAATGCATTTATGCACAAAATGATGGTATTTTTAACATGTGGTTTGTTGATCTTGAATCTTTGAACAAGCCAATAGACTTATATGTTTTCATGACCCTTTAGGGGTTCAGAGGCGATTATGCAATGTAATTTATGGTATTTTCCATCTGCCTAATGTATATATTTGTAAATTAATTCACAGTATTTAGCAGTGTGTGTTTAAAAAATGTACATTTCTTTTACCTAAAGAAAGCCACTGACTGAACAATCATTTATAGAGTGTTATTATTGTGTGCCAGTGAATGGTGATTACTAGCCCACCTTGGACTACTCTGCTTCACTACCCTGAGAGAGTGAAGCGGTGCAATGGGGTGCTTGGTTCTCAACAAGGAGAAGTTGTGGACTTATTACTTGTTCAGGCCACACAACTAATAACTTAGTTTCATTGTACCCAATGGTGGTTGCCATTGGATAGTTATAGTTAGGTCCGCTGTTCCATAGAAAAAGCGCTTTTTATGTTGCTAATAACTTTGACCCCGTCTGACGAATCTCCAAGAAACATTCCAGAAGGTGCTACCTTTTGGTCAGTTTGTGCATGGAAAGTTTCGAGGTAATCGGTCAAGCGGGGTTGAGAAAATAGGGGGGGTTCCAAAAACGCAAAATCCCGATGCGTTTTCCATAGACTTCTTTAAGAAGCGCTACAGCAAAAGCTGCTGAACAGAATTATACCAAACTTGGGGCCAGATGTATGATCGTTTTTTGCCGTCACAGATGGGAAATTGGCCTGTTTGCAACCGCAAAATAGGTCTGTGCAATGTACAAACCCTATTTTGCGAGTCAGTAATTTATTACAATATTAAAATATGGTTTGTGACTTGCTAATAGGAAGGGGTGTATCAAGGGTGTCCCTTCCTAATAGCAAGTCGCACTTCTATGTACTCACAGTTTACCACCTATTTCAAAAGGTGGTAAGCCAACGCATAAAGGGAAGGAGTCCCCAGGGGACCCCTTCCCCTTTGTGACTGGCAGCGACCCACTGCCCACTCTTACAAAATGAAACAGGAACTTTTTCTTTTTTTTTTTTAAATGCATCCCATTTTTCTTTAAGGAAAACAGGCTGCATTTTAAAAAAATTGCTTTTTTTAAAAGCAGTCACAGACATGGTGGTCTGCTGACCCCAGTAGGCCACCATCCTTGTGAGTGCTGGTAATTCCCAATGTGGTCCCAAATTGTGACCTGCCTCATAAATATTAATGAGGAAGATCATTTGCGACCCCATTGGGAATCGCAAACAGTGTCTGAGACACTGTTGTACATTCCACTTTGCGAGTCGCAAAATGACACAATTTGCGGCTCGCAAAATGGAAGGGCCGTACATCTGGCCCTCGGCAGAAAGCTAGATCTTAGTCCACAGAATGTGCTTTTTGTGATTTGGTGTAAATCCGTTCAGCAGTTTTTTTTTAAATTAAGGGTCACAATATTTTTATATATGTATTATGGTAGTGTCCCGGGGGCACAATGGGCGTTAGCGCCCAGTTTACGGCCCCCGGGGCACTTTGGTATTGCAGATGGGGCTGCAGACACTTGTGCAGTCCCTTCTGTAATACAGATAGCGCTGGCTCACATATAGCACCAGCGCCATCACCAGAGGGCTTTCTCTCGTATGCATGGAGGCGTGTACCCATGCAAATGAGGGAATTCCTTTGCCTCTGCACCAGCGCCATATTATAGACGCACGCACAGAGGCAAAGAAGCTGTCAGGAGATGCACTGATAGTGAGCCACCTAAAAGGTGGTGCACTCTCAGTGCGCAGCCTCATGGCAGCCCTTTAGAGGGGGTAAAGAGGGTCCTATGAACCCCCCAGACATCTTCTTGCAGTCAGGTGCAGCCACTCACCTACAAGGGGATCTCTAATCACCCTTAAAAGTAAAAACACAGACCAGTTGCTTCAAAGCCGTTCTGTTTTTCACTTAAATACACTGCCCCCAGGGCAGTGCGAGTTCGCAGCTGCCCTGGGGGTAGCACATCAATGTAATAAGAGCTCTTTCCCTGTTTGCGACTGGTGCACCTGTTTTAAGGTGCGATGTGGCACACACACAGGGAAAGTGCGATCTATACATAAAACGGTTCCTGGATGGTTGGGTCCTCGACAGGCTTGTAAAAAAACAAAATGGCGGACTGGGACCACATTGGTAAATTAAGGGGAGGGGGCTCATACTCCCTCTTCCGGAGCTGTGATAGGCCCTGAAGAGCCCACCCCTTTGGCTGCATTTCATAAGGGGTGGGAGGCATGCAGTCCCCCCTCCCTGAGCCACTATAGGCCCACCCCAGGGACAGAACTGTGTATAAAAGGGGAGTGGGGCCAAGCGGCCTCCCTCCCTGAGCCTTGAAAGGCCCCGGGAACTCCATTCCCCAGGGCCAATTTATTTAAATAAAGGGGAGGGTGGCCACAAGCCATTATAGGCTGGGGGGCCTACTTCAGTGGACAAAACTTTAAAATACAGGGTGATCCATCAAGCGAGGGCAGAGAAAAAAGGGGTGGTGCCAAATACAAATTTCACAAGGCATATTCCATAGATTTCTTTAGGCAGTGCTACTGCAAAATTGCTGAACGGAATTACTCCAAATTTGGCACGGTCTTAGATCTTGGCCTACAGATTGCGCTTTTTGTGATTTGGTGTAAATCCTTTCAGTAGTTTTTTGAGAAATTAAAGTTAAAAAATATTTGTATATCTGGACAAGTTGGTCAGAGGGAACTGAAAATGATGTAATTTGAGATGTGTCAGTGATGTCATCAATAATGTCATAGAACCTGTGATGAGTGATGTAATATGTGAGGGCATAAGCAGTGCATGGTGGGGGTGTAAGTTACAGTTAGATTTGCTAACTATAACTGGTAAACTAAACACGTTACTTTAACCTTTGGTTTTTTCAGTGAATATATATATATATATATTTTTTTTAAAAGGTGGTCACTCTTGCGGGAGTCAAACACACAATACTCGGCATGGACTACAAGGGGGACATTTTCCCTGGTCGACTCTTGCAGCTCTTTTGCAGTTCGCACATTTGGGACTAAGGTAAAAACATTGTTTTACTGTAATTGTGAACAAAGTAACAGAATAGAGATATTGAATATATTAGTAAAATTGATTATGATTTGTTCTTTTGAATATATGCAGCAATAATATTTTTACGACCTCTTGAGATGCTTGCAGGCGTCGAACGCACAATTCCCTGCATGGACTCTGAGTGAACTTTGTGTTCGGCTCTCGCGATCTACCTGCTAGATTGTCCATTTGGAATTAGGTTAATAACAGTGTTTTCTTGTAATTCTGAACAAATTAAGACATTAGAGATGTTGATTAGCTTGGAAAAATTGATTATGAATTATTCCATGAAATATATAAAGCAATAATATTTTTGCCATCTTGTGAGGCTCTTGAGAGGTCTATGAGAGGAAGCACACCGTAAGGAAGGATTCTGATTGATTCATATGGATGTCTTTATTTAGGTTTAAGTTTGTTTTTATTGACATTCTGCAGCAATAAAACAGCAATTATAACAGTACTGTGACCACACCCCAGCATGTCTGCCCAACTGGGCTCAATCATATCAGGATCTGCAGCTGAAACATCAATGCCTCTTGAGTCAGTCCCTGCTTCATCCGTAACAGAAGTCCATAAAATCTCTGTGTGTGCCAACAGCATGGTCAATCTCAGATAAGCAGCCATGTCATGAAAAGAAGAGACAAGAAGAACGAAACAGGAACATAGAACCCTTCCCCCACCCTTCCCTCCCGCGAACTGGTGTGCTTGAGGCCTACAGTGAAAGAGAACTGTCTTTCTGACAGGAGCCAGGGTAAGATTCAAGAGCCTGTAGGTGGTGTGTTCGGAGCTGTAAGGCAGAGGAGGCGGAGGTACCTTGGACATGTGACCTCGTTCATCTCAGTGGCCAGCAAAGAGACTATGGGCTGCCAAACGTCATTAAAAGTGGTCATGGAGTTAGTGAGAGGCCTGAATCCTTTCCATCCCCAGGATATACCACAACCTGTGCAACCACCCTAGGTATGTCGGTTTGATCTGCGTGCCCCAGTGCGATAAGACGTTTTGAAGGGCTGCTCCCAAGACCAGGCCCATCTGCATTCCCTGCCTAGATCTCAAAGGGTATGTTAGAGGGTTAGGTAGTCCAAGTATTACATAGGCTGGGAATCTCGGGATTTGCGTCTCGAACCTTCTATCTACCTCATCTAAAATTGCCTGCCAATAGCCCTCCAATTCTTTACACTCCCATAGCAGATGTATCAGTGTACCCCTCTCCCCGCAACCCCTCCAGCAGGTCGGACTATGGTCTGGGTTCCCTTTATTTAGGCGTACTGGTGTGAGATACCAATACGTGGCTACCTTGACTGCCGTCTCCCTGCTAGCTGTGTTACGCGCCGTATGGTTGGCTCTGTAATAAATATCTTTCCATTCTTTCAGGGTAAGGGCTCTACCCAGTTCGATCGCCCAGCGTTTCTGACTGGCCGTTGGAACCCCAGGAGGTTGTGGGCATATCATATCGTACGTTCAGAGATCATTTTCTTATCTGTAGTTTTGGTCACCAACCACTTTTCGTACTTGGTCAACTTCCTGCCAACCTTTGATCTCACCCACGGCTGGAGGAGCCAATGCCACAACTGCAGGTAGTGGAACCGTTCCGTTTCAGGGAGGCCAAAAGTCGCTTTAAGGTCCGGGAAGGATACAATTCCATCTAGGTCGAAGAAGTGACCCGCAGCCTTGCATTCAGTTCCCTTCCACCCCAAGAATGCTCGTTCGTCCAGTCCCGGTGTAAAGTCCCTGTTCTCCAACAAAGGAGTCATGGGCGAGGGGAAAGACGTCAGTCCCTTCCTAATGGCCACTCCATCCCACACCTGGAGTTGTGTGTGCGTAATGGGAGATCCCCGCAGATTTAGGGGCCGATCGACTCTCCTGAGGAAAGGGACCTTCCAGAGAGAGAGTTTTGCTAACGCTCTATCTTGGAACAGCCACCTCTTTTCCGATTCTGGCCGATGCCATTCCACGAAGAACCTAAGCTGTGCAGCCTTAAAGTAGTCCAATATACACGGAATCCCCAACCCCCCCTCATCAGGACGGAAATAGCCCAGGTCTTTTCGCATCCTGGGTCGGGCCCCTGCCCATATGAACTGTTGTATTCCTTGCTGTATCTGATGGAGACTGCCCGGTGTGGGCCACGCTGGGAGAGTCTGAAACAGGTATAATGCCTTTGGGAGGATCAACATTTTGATCGCTGCCACCCTTCCCAGTAGTGACAATGGGTGATGTTTCCATTGATGCAACTTCGTAATGATCTGAGAGTGTAATTTGGAATAATTCAGCTTGACCGTGTGTGCCACGGAGGGGGCCAACTCGATGCCAAGGTACGGCATGGATGTCACGACTTGTATCCCTCTGTAGGTATCTCCTCCCAGCATGGGCACTGCCCCTTGGCGGTTTAGCCAGAGGACCATTGATTTCCCAACATTGACCCGGAACCCCGATATCTTTCCAAAAGATTCCAGTTCCTGTAGGAAAGCCGGGACCGAATGCTCTGGGTCTTCAAGGGATGCCATGATGTCGTCAGCATAAAGGCTAATTGTGTGTTGTTCCCCACCAAACAGAATGCCCCGAATTTCGGGGTTGTCTCTAATCTTTTGGGCCAGCGGCTCTATGTATAGCGCAAAGAGGAGGAGCGACAGTGGGCAACCCTGCCGCGTCCCCCTTTGGATCTCAAAAGGGTGAGATGAGACCCCATTGACCCTAATAGTCGCCGTGGGTGCATTGTAGCAGCTCGATACCCAGGCCCTCAACCTGTCCCCAAGGCCAAAGTGCACCAGAACCTGATCAACATAGTCCCAGTCCACCCGATCGAATGCCTTCTCGGCATCGACAGACAAGAGAAGAGCATTCATGTTCGTACGGTGGGCTTTATGGTCCGGCTCTATGATGCCCCGCATGAGTGGGCCCAGACGGGCTGCAGGTATACCCGTAAATAATTTCAGGTCCACGTTCAAGAGCGACACTGGACGATAGGATCCACACACTGTTGCATCTTTCCCTGGTTTTGGCAAGACCACTATAGATGCTGCCAGCATCTCCGACGGGATCGCCCCTGGTCCCGTGAAAGAATTAAACAGTCTTGTCAGAAGTGGAGCCAGAACTTGGCAAAAAGCTTTGTAGAACCCGGCCGAATAGCCGTCCGGGCCCGGTGACTTCAAGAGCTTGAGGCGGGAAATCGCCCCTATCACTTCCTCTACCCTTATTGGGGCGTCTAAGGAGACTGCCAGCCCCGGGAGAAATGCAGTCGAGTGGGCATCTTGCAGGTAATCTGAAATATGAGAGTGGGACGGGGTATCCCTTCAATAAAGCTTGGCATAAAATGCCTGGAAAGCTTCTGCGATCCCATCGTCACTCTCCTCAACGCTTCCCGAGTTCGACTTGATGGCCTGTACCTTCGTGCGCTGAGTGCGAGCTCGCAACTTGCTCGCCAGCATGCGCCCCGTTCTGTCCCCCCCAATGTAGTAAGAATGTTTGAGCCGGAGTGCGGCGTATTCCGCCCTGTCTAAATCAAGTCCCACCAATTGGGCCCGC
Organism: Calotriton arnoldi; assembly: GCA_963921515.1. Lineage (NCBI taxonomy): Eukaryota > Metazoa > Chordata > Amphibia > Caudata > Salamandridae > Calotriton > Calotriton arnoldi. Next base: position 884,206 of record CAWUFW010008260.1, read on the forward strand.
GCCGCCTTCAATTGCCGCCAGACCCTCGGCGCTCCCGTCCTGCTGTGCACCCTCTCTAGTTCAAGAACCTGTGCCGTTAGCTGCTCCCTTTTAGTTTTGCGCTCCTTATTCTCGGCCGCTGCTATCGCTATGAATTCCCTGTGCACCACTGCTTTAAGGGCCCCCGTAGAGTGGTGAGGGAAACGTCTGGGGAATCGTTTAGTGTGAGATAGTCTGTAATGCATTTAAGTATCTGTTCTCTCACCTCTGGTCTATGTAGCATGTTTTCCCTTAATCTGCAGCCCCCCGATCTATGTCTCGGGCAGGGTACCTCCAGAGACACTGTGACTCCATCGTGATCTCAGAGAGCTACTGGAACAATTTCTACCTCCTGGACGAGACATTGCAGCTCCGATGTGCCTAGCAGATAGTCCAGCCTAGCATATGAACCATGGGCGTGTGAATAAAAAGAAAACTGTGAGGTGCGTGGGTGTGCCTCCCGCCATAGATCCAACAGCACTCGGGATTGTAACCACTGCTTCCCCTCTTGTGACAGTTCCCCTGTTTGAGCGTATCGTTGGTTCGATCTGCCCGTCCCGTGTCCATGACTAAATTAAGGTCCCCTCCAATGAGTATCCACTTCTCCTGCGCCCCCAGGACCTCAAATATGGCCGCATTCAAAAATTTCTCCTGACCCGAATTGGGGGCATAGATGGACCCCACCACCAGGGTGGAGCCCCCATCTCAAACCTGTAGGCCAAGAGATGTCCCTTTATGTCTGCCACTTTATCTCCAACTGTCCCTGCAAAGCCCCTAGCTACCAATATGGCCACCCCCACCTTCTTGTCCTGTGCCAATGAAAAAAACTGCTGGGGAAATGCCCTAGACCTTATGCGATGCCAATCTTTGGGGAAAAGATGGGTCTCCTGCAGTAGGCGCACGTCCGCCCCCAGGTTCTCTAAACAGGATAGTATAGCTTTTCGTTTAGTAGGGTTGTTGAGGCCCTTAACGTTGAGGGTGACGATGCGTAGAGGGGAGTGTGTCATGGAATCCAAACCCTATCCTCTCGCTGAATCGGTGAGAATTCCCCCCCTCTGCCCAGATTCTCCCCCTCCCTCCTCCTGTACTGTGACGGCCAGGCTCCTTGCTGCGACATCCAACCCTCAACTTGTAGCACACCAATTCCCCCCCTCCCCCTCCCTAACCCCAACTTGAACACCCAACCTTCCCCATAATGTCCATCGCCCGCTTCATGTGATCGTGGGTCTCTGGAAAAAGAAGGAAATAGGGACATATCGTAGCCCAAGAATCCCCGCCTCCCCGATCCCAGCAAACCCCCCGCCCAGCTTATCTCACATCGTTATTGCAGCCCTTCCAGGAATCATGAGTCATCCTGTGATGCGGTGTCCTTCAGGACTGTATCAAGGGCCGCCTGTCGCTCCTGCGCCATTGTGTCGGGGTCAGGCCCCAAGGAGCCCACCGGAGGGCGTTTCTTTCCAACTCTGTGCCAGTTCATTCTTGTTGGGCGGTGCTCCGGGCTGGTTGACTCCCCCGGTCCGGAGTAGGAGAGGCCAACCAACTTGCAGGCTTCTTTAAGGGAACTGATTTGTTGAAGCTTGCCGTCCCATTTAAAGATTAGGCGAAACGGGTGGCCCCATGAGTAAGCTATACCTTTGTCTCGGAGGTGGGCAGTGACTTCCTTGAACTCCCGCCTCTTTTGTAGGGTGCTAGCGGCCAAGTCCTGATAAAGGGCAATGGAGTGTCCCATATACTTGAGTTGTTGCTTCGCTCTAGCCGCCCGGAAAATCCGTTCTTTAAGGGGGTAATCTGGAAGAAAAGCGAGGATGTCAGGTGGGGGCGCCGGTGCCCGTCTTTTCAACCCCACTCTGTGAGCCCGGTCGATACGGATCTCCATGGAGGGCTCGGCTCCCAAAATGTCCCGGAAGAGCTCCTGTAGATAGTGGACCATGTCCGTGCCTTCTGCGTCCGAAGGCACTCCCCTCACCCTTATGTTGTTTCGCCGAGAGCGATTTTCGAGGTCCTCCGTGTGAGTCTGGAGGTCCAGTTGCTGCTCCCTCAGGCGGATCACCTCCTGCTGGAGTATTGTCACTTCCTCATTCCGGTTTTGTTCCTGGTCCTCCACGGCGGCTACTCTTTCGCCTATCGTGTCGACATCCCGTCGGATCTCCTTCACTTTGCTAGCTACCTCACTTTTAAGTGTGTGGAAGTCCTCCCGTAGGGTGTTGAACAAGGACTCCAGAAAGGAGCGTGTGATTGGGGTCTCGTCGCTCCCGGGGTCGAGTTGTAGGTGCTTCGTAGGGGGAGACCTGTCCCCCCCGCCACCCGCCACTGTAGGTTTGGTTAACATGTCTTTGAGAGTCCTGTCTTTCTTTCCCCTCAAAGAAGACATCCGGACGTTGTAGGATCGGGAGCCTAGGGTGTACTGTTGCAGCTGTGGGCTTTCCGCCGATGCGCCACCGTTGTAGGCCCCCGGTGGCCCCACCTTCTCTGGTCTTTGCCGCTGCCGCCCTTCCCGTGCTCAAGGACGCCAATCGGAAAGCCTGGCCAATACCTTGCCACCCCGGTCAGGAGTACCCAGCCTCTGGGTTCTCCGGCGCTCCCCACGCTGTTCCGGTGAGGTCTCCGCGATCGATGGGATTGGTGTCACACAAGGGACCTCGGGCCAAGCCTCCCCTCCAACCTCTAGGCCCGTTAATGCCAGCCGGTTCCCCTGGCCGATGTGCCGCTAAGCCATTCAGGGACCCCCAGATTTCCAGCACCAATTCCTACACGCAGCCCTGGGCTCCGCTTGGAACGTCCCCCTCGCGCTCCTCACCTCTACCCCCTGTACTCGGGGAGGCACATGACCCCGCTCCTGGGGTGCACCCAGCTTCTGGCCTCTGCCGCTGCGCTCAGCTCTTCGTGCCCTCTCTGGTAGCGGGGCCCAACCGCAAGATCCACCACCCTGGCCCTCGGCTACATGAGGCACTCGCCGCTCGCCTGTGTATGGACCCGCGTCCCTTGATAGCTGGCGGTGCGCCTGGATGATGCCCTTTGGGGCCGCGTGGTTGTTCCAGCACCTGCACCTTCGTTGCTTCTTCCGCCCTGTTGCGGACCTACAGGCATCGCCGGAGGTTCTGCCGCGGGCCCGGCCCCCCAACGCACCCTACTCTCACCCCCGTGTAGCCCACAAGGAGGCCTCTACTCCAGCGCTCAGGCTGCCAGGGAGCGCCAGTCAAAAGCTCTGGCCACTGCTCCGCGACAGCAAGCCTGCACTTCCCCGCCGTGGCACCGGGGCGCTCTGCGCGGGCTTTCCAGTGCCCGTTATCCTCGGCTGGCTCTGGTCTCCCTCTGTTGCCCAGTCCTAAATATGGTGCTCCACCCTGCCCTGCTCCATGCTCCGCTGCCGCCGGGGTGCCGTCCACTGCTGCTCAGGCGGCCATGAGGGCGCTAGTGCACCCAGGCTGCATCCCCACGTGTGGGTCACAAGACTCCTACCTGGGTGCCACTCTCTCCGGCCTGTCCCTGACCTCTGCTGTATTGGCCCGTCTTCACACAGCGAGGTGTTCCGCTTTCGGCCCCTGGGTCCTCGCTGCCTTCCCCGCTGTGTCTCGCCCGGGGCCCAGCTCCGCACTCCGCGGGTGCCGCTGTGCCGATAGGCGGTGGATCCCCGGTGCAGCTGACAATCTGGCCGCTGCCCGAGGATTACACACCAGCGCCGCCTCTCTGTGCTGCCTCAGCTCTGCCTCCCCGTTGCAAGGTTCCGCACCAACTGCTGGGCCGGCTAGGCCTTTCTCCCTTACTCTCGGTCCGCCTCCCGGCCACTCTTCTTTGCCGCTGGATTCTGCCCCGTGTGCCCAGCGGAACCCTCACCGCCTTCCACTGCGTTGGTCGATCCCTGGACACACACAGGGGCCGGATGTTGGGATCTAGGGGAAGTAGGGTTCGGGTGCCTTCCCTTTCCCCTGTCGTTTCTTTCTGCATGCATGATTGGGTGCACATGAGAATTTGTGGATAGTCCCTTGGGCTATTCGTATAAAGGGGACCTACCTCCGTGATGCCGGTGCTTGGTTTCTTTTATGGTCCCTTGCCTCGGGACTTCCGGTTCCTGTTTGGATTTCCTGGTGCCTTGCTGTTGGATCCCTGGTTCGTACTCTCGTGAGTCTCCTGGATGGGGATATTGGGTACTCTCTTTTTCCGGTTTTTCCTTTCTACCTCCTTGTTGTTTGGCCCTGGATGAGTCCGCCATCGGTAACACGGAGTAGTACTGATTTAGAGGAGAGACGCGGCTGCGTTTCTCCTCCCTCTCCGGATTGGATTTCCTGGAAGCATATTACCTATCTGCCTCGTTATGTGTGATTAGGCGGAATCACGAAGGAACAGAAGTTCGGTCGTTTTCCTGTGTTCCTCGCTATTTTGGACTAGGGGTTTTTTGTTTCTGTTTTTCCCCCTTCCTATTCCTCACGTGAGTCCTTGAAGAGAAGGTGTGTAATTTTTCTTCTGGGGACAAGACCATTGTTTTGGACTTCCACAGCCCTTCCTTTCTTACGTTATTTTCCTACTTTCATTGGATAAGTGGAGTCGGCTAGTTTGAAGTTCGCTCCATGTGGTATCAAGGACTTCTCCATCCACAAGATTGGGTAAGCCAGAGGTATGTGGGTTCTTGTGTGCACCTGGTTATGTATGTATTGGATTTGTGTCATGGTGTGAGATCCCACAGTAATATTTTGTTGTCCCTTCTTTTTTAAGGTCACGGCTGCGGTCTTCCCATTGTTGGTCGGGTGGTAGACAAGAAAGTACGCTGCAGTACCTGAGCAACCACTGTGTTTTGTTCGTTCCCTGATTTCTTCCCCCACCTTCTCCCTGCATCGCGGTCACCCATCACCCTAAATTGTTAGTCGGGTGTGGGGTGACTGCGGTGGGGGTAGCGGACTGGGATATTCTTCACTCCTGCAGTGCGGAGTGGGCAGGTAGGCGGAACAGAAAACCAAGCCCAAGAATATTGCACTGCCTGAGTGAAGATGGATGTCCAGGTGGATGGGGTGGAGGCGCCCTCCATGCCAGACTTATTGGCCGCAATAACTAGTTTGCAGGCCGAGGTGCAGGGCCTTCGGCAGGAAAATCATGGGTTGCAGGCCGAGCTTAGTATGTGCAGAGCACGGGACAGTGCATGGGGGAGGGGTTGGGCCCGTCCACTAAAGATAAGGGTCCTTTGCTACAACCCGCTACCTTCCAGTTTGCTCGTTCTGCAGCTCAGACAGGGAATGGAGGACCTCCTATAGCCGTTACTGTAAATACCCCTGTTCCCGTCCCACTAGCGGCCCCTGAGAGGTTTTCTGGGGACAGTGGCAAATATGGGGTCTTCATGAATCAGTGTCACCTGCATTTTATGTGTCGTGCTGCTGCCTTTCCCGATGATACCGCAAAGGTGGCGTTTGTCATTTCTTATTTAGCTGGTACTGCAGCTAGTTGGGCCGTCCCTTTGGTAGAGAGTGATGATCCGGTGCTGTACAGTTTTCCTGCTTTTAAGGCACAGATGCATAGTCTCTTCGCTAAACACGCATTCATGCAAGCTAGTGATGCGGAGCTTCTTAAATTGAGACAAGGGAAGCAGGATCTGTTAACATACGTAGCCACATTCAATCGTTTGGTGGCAGAAACACACTGGCCCCTTACAAAAAGGACATCATTGTTTTATCAGGGGTTGTGTGAAGAACTAAAGGATGTGGTGTCACAGGTTGTAAATCCCCCTGAAGATTGCACCGAATTTATTGATTTGGTGGTGAAATTAAACCACAGACTGTCGGAACGGAGGGGGAGAGGACACGATTTCAGGCCTCCCGAATGGTAGTGGTTAGGGGGATTCACGGGACACGGGGGACTCAAAGCCAGTTCCAGAGCCTATGCAGATAGGGGGGTTAGGGGTCCATTAACCAAGGAGGAGAAGGAAAGGCGACGAACCCAAAATTTGTGCCTGTATTGTGGAAAGGGGGGCATTATGCTCGGGAGTGCCCCGTGAAACCATCCAGCTTTTCCACCAATAAGGCAATAGCTGTTGTAGGGCGATGTTGTAGTGGATCATCTATTGATGAGGTGTGTGGGAATAACCCTTATGACATTCCAGGAGCAGTACAGAGGGTCCCTCGCCATTTTACCATTACGGCTTGTTTTGTGTTTTCTACCAGTAGCAGGGCTACTCTGTCGGTGTTATTGGACTCTGGGGCCACTGGGAATTTTATGGATATCCAGTTGGCCGAGAGAATGATGGTTCCATGTGTGTACAAGGAACAGCCTGAGCCTGTGAGAGCAATTGACGGGACTGAACTCTCGTCTGGGTCTATAGTCCGACAGACGGAACCGCTATTGGTAACTTGTGATAATGGGCATTCGGAGAGTATCTGTTTTGATCTTATAGATGCCCCTTCCTTTGGTGTTATACTTGGGGTACCCTGGTTACAGGTACACAACCCTAGAATTGATTGGGTGAGACGGACAGTGACTTTGGATTCTGAATATTGCCTCCAGCATTGTTATCAGGAGGCAACTGATTGGGTGGTGCCGTTAACCTGTGCAGTGAGTGATTGTGGAGATCAGAACCGCATACCGTTTCCCTTCACTGCTTTTCAGGACGTGTTTGATGAGGAACAAGCAAGGGTATTGCCACCACACCGGCCCTTTGATTGTCGTATCGATTTGGTGCCAGGTGCTGCCTTGCCTTGTAGCCGTGTTTATGCGTTATCTGAGCCTGAAGAGAAGCATCTGCGGAGTTATTTGGATGAAATGTTGGCTTCTGGTTTTATACGACCATCTTCTTCACCTGTTTCTTCCTCTATCTTTTTCATCCCTAAGAAGGAGGGTGATCTTAGAGCGTGTGTGGATTACAGAGCATTGAATAAAGTAACGATTAAAAACAAGTATCCACTCCCTCTGATATCTGTGTTACTGGATCAGTTAAGGCATGCAACTGTGTTTACGAAGCTCGATCTGAGGGGCGCTTATCATCTCATTCGGGTCCGCGAGGGCGACGAATGGAAGACCGCGTTTCGTACTAAGTTTGGTTTATTTGAATATTGTGTTATGCCTTTTGGTTTATGTAACGCCCCTGCCGCTTTTCAGTTTTTTATTAATGAGGTTTTGCGTGAGTATCTGGATGTGTGCGTGATTGTCTATATAGATGACATTTTGGTTTTTTCTCAGTCCCTTGTGGAACATGAATATCATGTGTCTCAGGTGTTGCAGAAATTACGGGAGCATCGTTTGTTTGTGAAATTAGACAAGTGTACATTCAGTGCTGCAGATGTGGAATTTTTGGGTTTTTTGATCTCCAGTAACGGTATTAAGATGGATCCACGCAAGATTGAAGCCATTGTGAATTGGCCTACTCCTACTTGTGTGAAGGATATTCAGGTATTTCTTGGATTCGCCAATTTTTATAGGCGTTTTATTTCACATTTTTCGGATCTCATCTCGCCCATGACTGTTTTGTTGAGAAAAGGAGTGTCTTTTGTCTGGTCCTCTGTAGCTCAGTCCGCCTTAGAGCAGTTGATTGTTAGGTTTACGACTGCCCCGGTTTTGATGCATCCGGATCCGGCTCTCCCTTTTTGTGGAGGCCGATGCGTCTCAATTAGCTGTAGGTGGGGTGTTGTCTCAGAGAGACAGTGATACGGGTCTGATGCACCCCATAGCCTTCTTTTCAAAGAAGTTGTTACCAGCTGAGCAGAATTATACTGTGGCAGAAAGGGAGCTGCTCGCTATAAAATTATCGTTCGAGGAGTGGCGTCATCATTTATGGGGTGCTCGTCATCCCATTACGATCTATACGGATCATAAAAATCTGGAGTTTTTTCGCTCTGCTAGGGCTTTAACTCCAAGGCAAATGCGATGGGTCTTGTTTTTTAATGAATATGATTTTATCATTACGTACAGGCCTGCAGCTCAACAAGTGAAATCAGATGCATTGTCTCGCATATACGTGGGTCCCTTGGAGGAGGTGTCTAACAGCGATAATAGGCCCATGATATCGGCAGATAGAATTGTGGGGTGTGCCTCAGTAGAGGATTTCCTTGATAAGGTGAAGGATGAGGTAGGCCACCTGGATTTGACTCCGTGGTTGAATGATCCGGTTTTTTCCCTGCGAGATGGGTTATTGTACCATGCAGAGAGGTTGTTTGTGCCTCCTGAATTAAGGACACAGGTACTTACGTGGTGCCATTCTTCGTCGCTTGTTGGGCATCCTGGAATGAATAAGACCAAGGAGATTTGCTTGCGATGGTTTTGGTGGGACACGTTAGGTCATGATGTACAGGTGTTTGTGGCCTCGTGCCCTGTTTGTGCTGTAAGCAAGGCTTCGCATATGCCCCCGTCTGGTTTGTTACGTCCATTGCCTGTACCACCCATTCCTTGGCATACTATTAGTATGGATTTTGTGACTGATCTGCCACTGGATTTAGGATGTACTACCATATTAGTGGTGGTGGACCTATTTACCAAGACAGCACACTTCATTCCTTTGTCGAAATTGCCGACTTCTAAAGAGTTGGCTGAGGTCTTTATAGCTCAGGTTGTGAGATTGCATGGGTTACCCTCTGGTATTGTGTCCGATAGGGGGCACAGTTTGTATCCCATTTCTGGACTGAGTTCTGTTCGTCGTTACGGATGGAATTACGGTTATCTTCTGCCTATCATCCACAAACTGATGGGCAGACCGAACGTACTAACCAGACTATGGAACAGTATTTGAGATGTCTGCTGTCCTCCCTGACGGGTAGTTGGGTAACAGCCCTCCCTTTGGCTGAGTTTGCTTATAATAACAGCTTGCACTCGGCCATAGGGATGACCCCGTTCTTTTGTTCTATGGGATTTCATCCCAAATCCCTACCCATACAACCTTCTGGGCGGGTACCTGCGGTGGACATCTTGAGTAGAGTGCTGATTGGGATATGGGAGAAAGCACAAGAGCAGTTATTGGCTTCCAAATTAAGTATGAAGAAGCAGGCAGATAGGCATAGGCGTCCTGCTCCCTTATATGCAGTGGGTGATATGGTATGGCTAGCGACGAAGAATTTGAGGTTAGCGGGTTCTAGGAAGCTGCAGCCTCGGTTCGTAGGTCCCTTCCCTATCCTGCAAGTGGTAAATCCGGTGGCGATGAAATTATCCTTGCCTGATGAGTATAGCATCCATCCAGTTTTTCACACATCCCTGTTAAAGCCATGCACTCAGACCCTGCAGGCGTTGCCTCCTCCTCCTCCTGTTGTGCTGGAGGGTCATGAGGAATTTGAGGTGCATGCTATTCTGGATTCCAGGAGGAGACAGGGGAGGTTATTCTATTTGGTGGATTGGAAGGGGTATGCCCCGGAGGATCGATCCTGGGAACTGGCTAGTCATGTACATGCACCAAAGCTGGTGCGCCTGTTTCATGTTCATCACCCTAGGAAGCCGAGACCAGTGGGAAGGCGTTTGGGAGGGGGTACTGTTGGGATCTAGGGGAAGTAGGGTTCGGGTGCCTTCCCTTTCCCCTGTCGTTTCTTTCTGCATGCATGATTGGGTGCACATGAGAATTTGTGGATAGTCCCTTGGGCTATTCGTATAAAGGGGACCTACCTCCATGATGCCGGTGCTTGGTTTCTTTTATGGTCCCTTGCCTCGGGACTTCCGGTTCCTGTTTGGATTTCCTGGTGCCTTGCTGTTGGATCCCTGGTTCGTACTCTCGTGAGTCTCCTGGATGGGGATATTGGGTACTCTCTTTTTCCGGTTTTTCCTTTCTACCTCCTTGTTGTTTGGCCCTGGATGAGTCCGCCATCGGTAACACGGAGTAGTACTGATTTAGAGGAGAGACGCGGCTGCGTTTCTCCTCCCTCTCCGGATTGGATTTCCTGGAAGCATATTACCTATCTGCCTCGTTATGTGTGATTAGGCGGAATCACGAAGGAACAGAAGTTCGGTCGTTTTCCTGTGTTCCTCGCTATTTTGGACTAGGGGTTTTTTGTTTCTGTTTTTCCCCTTCCTATTCCTCACGTGAGTCCTTGAAGAGAAGGTGTGTAATTTTTCTTCTGGGGACAAGACCATTGTTTTGGACTTCCACAGCCCTTCCTTTCTTACGTTATTTTCCTACTTCTTTGGATAAGTGGAGTCGGCTAGTTTGAAGTTCGCTCCATGTGGTATCAAGGACTTCTCCATCCACAAGATTGGGTAAGCCAGAGGTATGTGGGTTCTTGTGTGCACCTGGTTATGTATGTATTGGATTTGTGTCATGGTGTGAGATCCCACAGTAATATTTTGTTGTCCCTTCTTTTTTAAGGTCACGGCTGCGGTCTTCCCATTGTTGGTCGGGTGGTAGACAAGAAAGTACGCTGCAGTACCTGAGCAACCACTGTGTTTTGTTCGTTCCCTGATTTCTTCCCCCACCTTCTCCCTGCATCGCGGTCACCCATCACCCTGAATTGTTAGTCGGGTGTGGGGTGACTGCGGTGGGGGTAGCGGACTGGGATATTCTTCACTCCTGCAGTGCGGAGTGGGCAGGTAGGCGGAACACCGGACAGTTCTGCTGCGCCCACACCCCGATCGCCGAACGCCTCCACCAGGTGCCCCTCTGCTATCGGGAGGTATCCGCCATTTTAGCACTCCTCATGGTGCCCGTCTCCAGCGCTGAAACGTCTGTTCCCTAAACCTCCGGCCCCGATCACACTTAATTACCAGTCGCTGTCGGGCCGGAGATGTATCTCGAGTTACTCCCGAGCTTTTAGGGGCTACGCCGTGTTTGAATGGGCGAGTTTGGACCGCGGGAGCGGGGAGACGATACGGAACACGCCTTACCCGCTCGCCATCTTGGCCACGCTCCCGGATGTCTTTATTTAGAAGAAAAAGATTCCATCCTATTTGCTTTATTTCACTATTGGACATTGGTGAAAGTATTTTTGGCTTGCTCTCCTATCCTGTTTCCTTTTCAGCAGAACGATGTCTTCATCAGATTCAGATGAACAGCCAGGGTTTCTGCACCAGCTCAGTCATGTCAGCCACCTAAGGAATCCTTGGTGTGGCAATTTTTTGAAATTAGGCCAGGTGCCAAGCAAATTTCTGTGAAATATGTTACCTGTAAACTTTGCAGCAGAGTGTTCAGTCAGGGGAGCATAACTAAACAATATAGCACAGGCAGAGTTGGCTCGTGCTGCGGAGCTAGACAACTTTACAGGGGCTTCAACACCATTTGCTCCAGGAGACACTGTGCCTGCGCAGATTATAAGTGCAGAAGCAGACAATAACCTGCTTTTAAAAAAGAAATGCTATTTTGCTGCTTGTGTAAGCAGTAAGCCTGGGCGGAGTTCGCAAGTGACAAAAAAACTCTGCCAAGCTATGCAGAGTTCTGCGAGCAGCAGAGTGGGTTACCTTGCGCCTTTCACACTGATTTCTAGTGGCAGGTGTTTGTCCCATGGTGCAAAATCAGTGCAAAGGGCATCTCACACAGTGCAAGAGGGCACTGCTTTTTTCTGCCACTCGAGTAGAAGTTCTACTCGAATGGCAGCTTCCTCAATGTGAACTGAAGGTTTCTCAACACGGGCAGTAGTGACCATCCTCAACTGCCAGCGTTGAGAAATCTCGCTGGGAAGTGGTCTAGCATTGGATTTTCCTCACTCGCACTTGCCAACTTACAGTTGGCGAGCGAGGAAAAAACTCTGCTCCGCTCCATGGAGTTTTTCAGAACTCCTTGAGCTCCTTGGTGCAGGGAGTGCGAAACACTCTGCAAACTCCGGAAACGAAGCGGCGTTCACCGCCCAGGCTTAGTAAGCAGATAATCTTTTTTGCAGAGACAAGCAGGTCTGCCCAGGAGAAGCTTGTCCAAGTACACAAGTGCTCTCCTAGTCAGTAGGTTTTCTTTTTTGAACAGTTCTTTGTAAGTTTTTCACTTTTTTTAAGGAGAAGCTGTCTGAGTTTGTTTAACGGATGTATGACAGACCCACGCATGCCTTTTTGTTCATCTGGACTTGGTTCCCAGCGGGGAAATAAAGTTAAACAGTGATTCAAGGGGTCACGATAGAGGTACCCTGACTCCATGGGACTAATGGAGGGGTCAGTGAGGGACCCCTCATGGTCAAGAAATTGTCCCCAAAACTTTTTTATTTTACCACACAAGTATCTGCGGATCCTCCTCAGACCCTCCCTGGCTCCTCACGTATTCGGGTGGATTCGGGGAGGATTTGGGGATCCAGACCCCAATTAAAAAGAAACACATACACTCACTCACATATCCACATACCTACTCACACACTCACATACCCACACAACCACTCACACACCCACACACACTTATACAGCCACTCACACACCCACTCACAGACCCACAAAACCACTTGCACACCCACTTACAGACTCACACAGCCACTCACACACCCACTCAGACACTCACACAACTGCTTACACACCTGCACACCTACTCACAGACCAACACAGCTTTCACACATCCATTCACACACCCACTTACACACCCACACAACCCCTTTGCATATCCACTCACACACTCATACTGTCATGTGTTCAGTGCATGGCCCATTGTAGTTTCAGCTTTGTTAGCCTAACTGAGCATGATACAGGCCACATTTGCTTTGCACATATTACTATTTAAACACGTTTATCTTTGTGCCACATTGAATTTTCACACAGAACTTGCAACTGTTTTCGCGTTCTGTTCTTTCCTGGGAGTTAGTCTGAACACAACAGACAAGGTCAAACAACAATGCCCCTTGTTATTTCATTCTGGTCTGGCACTAGCATCTAGACACAAAACATGAGTGCAGCTGTTTGTGAGCATATGCACCTTGTCATATAGGTATGCACAGTAATGTAACATACATAGAGATAGAGACTTTCTGAGAGGAGATCACGTCTATACCTGGGATGTAGAACATCCTCCTGTGTATGCTAAGGCACGGGGTCCACTACTAATCCCAGAGATCTTTGTTATATAATCTTTCAGCTTCTGTAGAAGGGAAGGGGGGTTAGGCTAATCTGTCTTTTAATATGACAGGGTTTTTCATAATATATGGTTTACTGTCTATGCTGATGGTATTTTTGTTAAGCATTTGTTTTCTGATTGTGGCATGAATAATGCATTCTGGAGCATGATAGTTTAAATAAACATTTCAAACTTCCTTTGTGTCTCTGTTATATCTTATTGTGGACGAGTACAAGTGTGAGAGCAAAAGGGGGTGTCCTGTTACCGCGATCCTAGGGAGGGTCGGGAGTGTTGTGTTCTGGGGTGTCAATTCACTTGTCTCCTTGGATATGGTTAGGAGGGCAAGTGAGACACCATAGCTAGTCGGACTTGGGCGCATTGGTACTGAAGTGGTATGGAGACTCCCTACCTACTGACGTTCCATGGTCCCAAGCTTAGTTCTGTTGCTGAGCAGAATCCCTGCAACAATACAACCACTCACACACCCACTCACAGACCCTTACAACACCCACTCACAGACCCTCAAAACCACTCACACACCCACTCACAGACCTACACAGCTTTCACACACCCACTCACACACCCACTTACACAACCACTCACACAGCCACTCACACATCCATAGAGCCACTTAAACAGTCACTCACAGACCCACAAAACCACTCATACACCCACCCAGCCAGTCACACACATACTCACATACCCACCACACACTCACACACACTTACACATCCACACAACCACTCACACACCCACTCACACACCCCCTCATGCACCCAGGTTGCAGGGACCTTATAGTTAGGAAATAGCATTTAAAAACCATAGAAATTCACTGAAAAAAACATTGGTTATAGGGACATTATAGTTAGGAAATAAAATGTAAAATCCTTAGAAATTCACTGAAAAAACCAGAGGTTCAGGGTCGTTATAGTTAGGTTAAGATTTTACAAACACAAAACCAGAGAAATTCAGCAGTTATAGTTATAGTTATCTCAAGTAACTATAACTCGTAATCTAAGGTAACTATAGCTCCCTCCCTCCCTAGCACTGCTAATTACCCCACACATTATATCACTCATGACATCTTCTATGACGTCATTGATAATATCACTGCAACATTTGCAAATAAATTATTGATGAGAAAACTGTGCATGGTGGGGGCAGTTGAAAGCGTAAGTGTACAATGTCGGGTGTGGTTTTGAAATGAAAATAAAGCAACACTGAGCACAATGAACCGCCAGATCAACACCGTATCCTCATCCTGCTTCCACATGCTCCGCCTGCTTCAAAAGACATTCAGATGGATCCCAACAAAATCCAGAGAGACAGTCACCCACGCACACATTACCAGCAGTCTCAACTATGGCAAAGCACTCTTTGCCGCTGTCACCCAGAAACACCTCAGGAAACTACAGAGAGTTCAAAACGTCGCAGCCAGTCTGGTCCTCTACATCCCCCGATGCAGCCACATCACAGAACACCTTTGACAATTCCACTGGCTTTCAGTCAACAAGAGAATCACCTTTAAGCTCCTCACACATGCCTACAAAGCTCTCCACGATGTAGGAGAGTCTCACGTTGAGGCCCACTGGGGGGCGGTATGGTATTTATTGGCAGATGGATGTCAGCTGTGCTTTTGCTGCCTCACTCGACATGGCCTGTGAACAAGAACTGTTGAAGTTTGAAATGCGTAAGGCCTGATGCATGAGTCTGATTACAATTTTGGCTTTGCTGTGGATTATGAGGAAATAAAACCTGCTTGTGTGTGCATTTTCGCCGAGGGCAACTTCTTTCCCATATATATATATATATATATATATATATATATATATATATTCAAAAACGTCTTCTTCCGTCGAAGTAAACAAGGGGACACGGCAGGGCTTAGTAAATCCATTTATTTAAAAAGTTTGGCATGACGCGTTTCGGCGATAGCCTTTTTCAAATGCCACTGGTGCTTAAGGTTTCCAGGTAACTTCCTTTATATTGGCCCATCCTCTAAAGTAGTGTGGTGCACACCTGAGCCACGTTTCACAGAGAGCACTCGAGCAGTTCAGTGTTTGGAGACTGCAGGTTCCATCATGCAGTTCGTTCGTGTCGCAAATGAGTGTTTCTGTTCAGCCAGACTTTTTTGGTACTCCAATTAGGAGGCTGACCTGAGACGTGGTAAGGTTGGAAATCGTAGCGCTGTGCTGGGCAACAAATAGTCTCTAAGCCCTCACTTCCGACCTCGCATTCCCGCTGGTCGCAAGTCCGGAGACGCAGTTCCAGTAACCTTGTCTCTCCATGTAGTCATGGACTGTCCTCTTGAACAGCAGATCCCCTGCTTCCTTTGGGATGAGCGGCGGTCCAGGTAAACGCCATTGAACCCAGGACTCTTATGGAAGGGTCACCCTCACATGTCACTGGCTACACGCTATGTATTCAAAAAACGTCTTCTTCCGTCGAAGTAAACAAGGGGACACGGCGGGGCTTAGTAAAACCATTTATTTAAAAAGTTTGGCATGACGCGTTTCGGCGATAGCCTTTTTCAAATGCCACTGGTGCTTAAGGTTTCCAGGTAACTTCCTTTATATTGGCCCATCCTATATATATATATATATATATATATATATATATATATATATATATATATATATATATATATATATATATATATATATATATGGCGGTCGCCAGTAGATAGTTATAGTTAGGACCTATTTTCCATAGGAAATCCGCAACATTCTATTTGCAATAACGTTGGTGCCGGTTGACGAATCTTCGCAAAAGCTTCCAACTTGTTGGGGCGCTCCGGTCCGCTCCTATCCTGAAAGTCTCGGGGTGATTCGTCAAGCGGGGGCCGAGAAAAAAGGGGGTCCCAAAACGTGTTTTCCCCATTCATTTTTCCATAGGAACCTTTAGTCGCAGCTACAGCCCGAACTGCTGAAAGGAATTACACCAAATTTGGCAAAGAGGTAGCCCTTGGTTCAGTGTCGTGCCTTTTGCTTAAATGGTGTAAATCCGTTCAGTAGTTCCTGAGAAAATCAAAAGTAAAGTCACATATATATCTATGGCTGAGTAGGGTCCGCGTACCCTCCCGATCACGAGCTGCATGCTAATTGGCTGTCAAGTGGCTGTCAACACTCCAAATCAGGAAGTGTTGGCAGCCATTTTGTCCCTCGGTAGAACCGAGGGACAGAAACAAGTGCGCGAAGCGCAAAAAGGGGGCAGGGTAGAAACACCCTGACCCCCTAGGTCTGCTCAGGGGGTCCCACAAGGACCCCCTGGGCAGAAAAAAGCATTTTTTTTTTTATACGGCGGGATGCGCTTAGGGTGTGCGGATCCCGCCGAGTAAAAAAAAAACACAAGAAACAAGAGCGCAAAACGCACAAAGGGGGCAGGGTAGAAACACCCTGACCCCTAGGTCTGCTCAGGGGGTCCCACAAGGACCCCTGGGCAGAAAAAAGCATAAAAAATAATAAAATCGGCGGGATGCGCTTAGATGCTAATTTGCCCCCGGGTGGCCCAAGTCCCGGGGGCATGCGGGGGTGGGTTTAGATTTTATGGGGGGCCTCTAAGGCCCCCCAAGCCCCGGGGACCACCACCCCCGGGGTTTTAAATAAAAAATGGTGCGGGAGGGCATTCCGTCCTCCCGCAGCCCCGGGGACCGCCACCCCCCCGGGGCTTCTTTTTTTAAATTTAAATGACCTGTGTGGGGGGGGCTCCAGTCCCCCCACACGCCCCGGGGACCGCCACCTCCCCGGGGCTTTGCAGATGTGGGGAGGGGGGCCACGCGTCCCCCCTCCTGGAGCCTGTGGTGGCCCTGGGGACTGACACCCCCCAGGGCCGGCTCCTGCAGTGTCCCGGGGTGCCTACCCCCGGGACACTGTAGTTTGCTATGGCAGGGCGGGATCGTCACAGCTCCCGTCCTGTCATAGCAAACTGCTTTGGATTTTGGAAGAGAGAGCAGGAAACCTGCTCTCTCTTCCAAAATTCAAAGCAGATTGCTTTTCCACACGGGGAGCTGCATCTTAGCAGCTCCCCATGTGGAAAAGCAATGCCGGCTCCCGAGGGACGCGGGGAGCCGGCGGGACCGTGGGGGGATTGGGGACCCCCCCACAGTCCCCAACGGAGAGGGCCAGCCCCGGGGGATGGGGTCCTCGGGGCAAGTAGTGGCCCGGGAGGGGGGCCATGCAACCCCCCTCTCCCAAAAAAATAATAATAATAAAAAAAAAAAATAATAATAAAGGCCTGCCCCGGGGGATGGGGTCCCCGGGGCAAAAGGAGGCCTGAGGAGGGGGGCCACGCAGCCCCCCTCCTTAAAAAAAATCAAAAAAAGTGTGCCCATGCCCCGGGGGATGGGGTCCCCGGGGCCGGAATCGGCCACGGGAGGGGGGCCACGCGGCCCCCTTCCCGTTTCCTTTTTAAAAAAAAAGAAAAAAAGGGGTAAGGCCCTGGGGGATGGGGTCCCCAGGGCCCAAAAAAAGGAAAAAGGAAGGGGGGCCACACTGTCTCCCTTCGGGGAAAAAAAAAATAATAAAAAAAAAAACATTGTGCCGCAGGCTTCGCCCCCTTCCTTTACCACTCTGCAAACGCGCCCCTGGCACGTTTGCAGAGGGGAACGAATCCCCTTGAATACTGGGGGTCCCTGGGGCCAACTAGCCCACCAGGAACCTCCGGTATGCGCCAGGGGCTGCGTTGCAGAGAGGTGTACAGAGGCCACGCCCCTTTACACCTCTCTGCAACGCAGCTCTGTGGCGCTTTTGGAGGTACATGGTGGGCTAGTTGGACTCCAGGGACCCTCAGGATTCAAGGGGACTTAATCCCCCAACTTAAAACGCGCCACGGGGCGCGTTTGCACAGTGGTGAAGGGAGGGGCGGGGCTTCAGGTGACATGTGTGCAAACAGGCCCCGTGGCGCGTTTTAAGATGGGGAATTAAATCCCTTCAATCCTGAGGCTCCTGAGGGCCAACTAGCCCACCAGGTACGTCCAGAAAGCACCACAGAGCTGCGTTGCAGAGAGGTGCAAAAAGGGGCGTGGCCTCTGAACACCTCTCTGCAACGCAGCTCTCTGGCGCATACTGGAGGTATCTGGTGGGCTACTTGGCCCCTAGGGACCCTCGAGATTGAGGAGAAATTAATTCTCCAACTTAAAAAAAGCCACAGGGCGTGTTTGCAGACATGTCACCTCAGGCCCCACCCCCTTCCTTCACCATTGTGCAAATATTCCTCTAAAATCAGCCGAACTACGAATTCCGATTTACTCATCTGTGATCAGGAGAGACCTCAGTGCTGCATCTTTGAGCTCAGTCCTGATCTTGAAAAGTAATTTTAACCATACTTACCAGTAACTTGAATTTCCTTCCATAGGATATCATTGCCTGCTTTTTGCTGAAAAAGTTTCTAAGTGTCGATTTTTCAAACATACAAATATTCCTCTAAAATCAGCCGAACTACGAATTCCGATTTACTCACCTGTTATCAGGAGAGACCTCAGTGCTGCATCTTTGAGCCCAGTACTGATCCTCAAAAGTAATTTTAACCGTACTTACCAGTAACTTGAATTTCCTTCCATAGGCTAACATTGACTGATTTCACTTGGAAATTCTTGTGTGTGGAGTTTTGGAACTTTATAATATTCCTCTAAAATCAGCCGAACTACTAATTCCGATTTACTCACCTGTTATCAGGAGAGAACCCAGTGCTGCATCTTTTAGCCCAGCACTGACCCTGAAAAGTAATTCTAACCGTATTTACCAGTAACTTGTATTTCCTTCCATAGGAATCCATTGTCTGGTTTTCAGCAGAAAAGTTTCAAAGTGTCGATTTTCACAAACTACAAATATTCCTTAAAAATCGCCTGTATGACTTAAACGCATTCTTTCAACTGTTTACAGGAGATGCACCAGTGCTGGATCCAGGATCCACCACTGAGTAAGAAAAAGTAACGATAATACTACTTACCTGCTAAGTGAATTTCCTCCCATAGGATAACATTGGTGATTCTATGTGAAAAAGTTTCTAAGTGTCAACTTTTAAAATACAATAATATTCCTTAAAAATCACTGCTGTAACCAAAACGCTTTTACTCAACTGTTTACAGGAGATGTCCCAGGACTGAATCTAGGATCCAGTCCTGTGGTTAGAAAACTAATCCATAAAGTAACTAATTGCATTTAACTTGAAATTCACATTGAGCTCAATGTTGCATTGTGTTTGAAATTGTGTTGCCCATTGCAACAACTGTAACTACTGTACTTAAAAGTTTTTTTGCCTATTTGCAAAGTATTTAAACTAAAGTAATTCATTCTGAGAAAGTATATTTTGTAATGTAATGTATAATGTAATTACAATGTATTTAAAAAATAAAATATCCAAAAATAAATAGTTTAAAAAAATGTAGTAAATCAGTATCAAAAAAATAAATATAACAATTAATACATTTAAAAATTGTCATTTACAAAACCTTTGAAATTCACTGAAAAAAACCATAGGTTTCAGACATGTTATAGTTAGGAATTAGCATTTAAAAACCTTTGAAATTCACTGAAAAAACCATAGGTTTCAGGCACGTTATAGTTAGAAATTAGCATTTAAAAAACCTTACAAATTCACTGAAAAAACCATAGGTTTTAGGGACAGTTATAGTTAGTTGGACATTGCACTCGTACAAAACCCGTGAAATTCCCCCGTTATAGTTAGTTCAGGTAACTATAACTCGCGCCCCGCAATGCACTGCTGATGACGTCACATATTACATCACTCATGACATGGTCAGTGACATCACTGATGACATCACTGATGACATCTCAAATGACATCACTGATGACATCACTGATGACATCATCCATGTGATAATTTGATGCATCTTCTCACACCCTAATATAACTTTTGATACACCCACTGTAAATTACAGACTGCCATTGTCAAAACCATAGACACTCCAACACCAATTACTATATACACACTCACTGACTCTTAGGTCTACACACACACATCTACTCACTCACCCGTACAGTCACTCATACTTATAGTCACTCAGTACAGGACTATTATATGCACTCATACACCTATATAAACACTCACACACCGCCACTCATCCATAGAGGTACTCACACACCTAGTCAGTCATGCAAAAATTAAGCACACACCCATTTACTCACCTATACAGTTATACACACACCAGCTCACTTACTCATACAAATACTAGCACATTCTTACGCTCTTATACAATCTCTGATACAAGCACACACTCATCCATACAGTCACTCTCACAATCACACATTATATAGCTATTTATATACTCCAACACACATATATACTGCCTTTCACATATGTAGTTACTCACACATGCACCACTGGGACATACATTCACTCACTAACACACTCTTACACACACTTACCCACCCATACAGTCTATCACAGATGCACTCTTGAAACCATCCACCCAGTGAATCACCCATTCACACATCTATGCACAGAGTCACACACACCCCACCCACACAAACACTCAGGCACCCATACAGATACTCAGACAACCAATCAATAACTCATATAGACACTCATGTAGCTATTCACAAACCCATGCAGCCACTTACACAGCAACAGACAGACGGATACAGACATTCACCCAGTTTAGTCACTAACCCATGCATTCAGTAAGATACGTTTAATCACTCACTTATAGAGTTAGTCACGCACCTACTAAATCATCCATTCAGACACTTATACACCCACTCATTCTTCAATACGCCTTTCCCTATATATATTAAACATATTTAAACTTTACAGAAACACACAGTCACTGGATGATGTCATTTGAGATGTCATCAGTGATGTCATCAGTGATGTCACTGACCATGTCATGAGTGATGTAATATGTGACGTCATCAGCAGTGCATTGCGGGGCGCGAGTTATAGTTACCTGAACTAACTATAACAGGGGAATTTCACGGGTTTTGTACGAGTGCAATGTCCAACTAACTATAACTGTCCCTAAAACCTATGGTTTTTTCAGTGAATTTGTAAGGTTTTTTAAATGCTAATTTCTAACTATAACGTGCCTGAAACCTATGGTTTTTTCAGTGAATATATATATATATATATTTCAATTACCAGTTATCGTGACACCGACACAACAGGCTGGTAAAAGAATCGCACTGTTTATTTCATGCTGTTGCACAGGGTCGGAGGAGACCCTATGGAATAAAAAATGCCTATACCCAGCATTCCTCGTGTGCATGCTCTCTTCCATGTGGAGCAGGGGTTGTTCAGATATCATTCAGTGTTGGCGGTTGGCATTCCTCACGCACCACCAGTCGTTTTGGGCTTTTCACAGTCGCCCGCAATTTAGAGTTGAGTATGGCAAGTGCTAAGCCGATTAGCCCCCAGGGAATCCGCCAGACAGAGGAATAGAGGATGACAGCAGTGCGGGAGACGGTGATCTTGACGTGAGGAAGTCTGGCGACTTTCAGCGCAGAGTCTTTGTATTCCCCTGGCTAGAAATGCCTCACTCAACAGACCAACGGACATCTGGTGACTGGGCACCATGAAAGCCAATGCTGCAATGGTGAGGTTTGCTTGGCATTTGAATTTTTACACAAAGATCTCCCCCGACCCTGCATGTTGATGAATTCACATAGACTGTGTGCTGCGTCTATAGCGGAGAACACTGGACATTAACACTATTAGGGTGTTTTTTAAGTCACATTCCTTTCCATTCGGAATCCACTTGGAGCACGTGTCCGAAGTTCAGAGATGAAGCTGCGCATTCACTTTTAGTTTGTTGCATGGCATGTGATGATTTCGAATACTAGCATAACTTTGTAGGCTACGCTTTGATTGTGGAATCTGGACGCTATTTATATCACTTATGCCTTTGGACTTTTCGGTGTCTGTTTCACATTTTAGCAAGTGATTACAATGAGGCATTATGGGGTTTGCAGTCCCTCTTGTTTCATCATGCTACTCATGGAGCAGCACTTGAGATCTTCAACACACACTATGTGTTACATTTCGAAAGTCAGACATTTGTTCTATTGACCTACAGCTTCAATCGCGTCTACTTGTTGATATTTAACTGGGCATTGAGCAGCCATGCAGTTTATTTCAATTATGAGTGTGGTTCACAGGCTTAGCCTGGAGCAGTCTCTATGCTAATTAAGGGATCAGCTACAGTTAATCTCATCTCCCCGACGTTTCATGTTTACGCAGCATGTTTTATTTTTAAATGTTTTACGAAAGGGGTTTGCGCTATTTTTTAAGATATAAGACAACGACAGCAGATGTTCTTTTACAATTAAATAGATACATTTCCAGTATAATTGTAATTGTTTACATTACACGCATATTTCAGTGGTCCGATGATGCACTTTGCAGTTAATGGATTTTTGTCAAATGCACTATGGATTGTTACAATTCTGTTTAATTATTATTGTGACCACTCATTTGATTGAATGTATTTTACATGTATGCATTTTGCGTGCACTTTTTCTTAGTTTTAAACAGTGTGTATCTGTTTTCTAAGAGTTGGAACTTAGATCTGCTTTCTATGTCTATGACAGTGACATAATATAAATGTGCAAAGTAAATGGCGCTCACCAGATTGAAAAAGGCTGCTGAACCAGCCAAAACGCGTCTCTTTTGTTTGCCGGGTCGGAGGGGACCCTATGGAATAAAAAATGCCTATACCCAGCATTCCACGTGTGCGGGCTCTCTTCCATGTGGAGCAGGGGTTGTTCATATATATATATACATATATATATATATATATATATTCACTGAAAAAACCATAGGTTTCAGGGACGTTATAGTTACTTGCACATTTCACTCGTACAAAACCATAGAAATTTGGCCGTTATAGTTAGTTGAGCTAACTATAACTCACGCCCCCACAATGCACTGCTGATGACATCACATATTACATAATTCATGACATGGTCAGTGACATCACTGATGACATCACTGATGACATCTCAAATGACATCACTGATGAGATCACTGATGACATCATCCACGTGAAAATCTGATGCACCTCCTCATACCTTAATAAAACATTTGATACACCCATTCTAAAATACAGACTATCATTTTCGAAACAATACAGACACCAATACCAGTTACTACATACGCACGCACTGATTCCTGGGTCTACACACACATCCACTCATTCACCCATAAAGTCACTCATACATGCAGTGACTCATCAATACAACACTATTATAGGCACTCATACACCTATACAAACACTCACACACCGCCACTCATCCAGAGTTACTCACACATCTAGTCAGTCATGCAAAGAATCAATCACACTTCTATTTACTCAGCAATACAGTTATACACACACAACCTCACTTATTCATAGTGATATTAACATATACTTACTCTCTTATACAATCACTGGTACAAGTACACACTCATCCATACAGCACTCTCACAATCACTGACTCTCACGTATAGTCATTTATATACTCCAACTCTCTCATGCACTGCGTTTTACATATTTAGTAACTTGGACATGTAGCATTGAGATATCCATTCACTCACCAACACACCCATACACACACTCACCCACCCATACAGCTGTTTCCACATGCACTCTTGAACCCATACACCCAGTGAATAAAGAACTCACACATCTATGCACAAAGTCACACACCTCCCACCCACTCACACACACACTCAGGCACCCATACAAATACTCAGGCAACCAATCAATAACCCATATAGACACTCATGTAGCTACTCATCAACCAATGCAGCAGCTTACACAGCAATAGACAGACTGATACAGACATTCACACAGTTTAGTCACTAACCCATGAATTCAGTAAGAGACATTTAATCGCTCACTTATACAGTCAGTCACACACCTACTAAATCCTCCATCCACACACTTATACAGCCACTCATTCTACAATATACATTGGCCAATATATTTATAAAACATATTTAAACTTTACAGAAACACAGTCACTGGATGATGTCATCAGTGATGTCATTTGAGATGTCATCAGTGATGTCATCAGTGATGTCACTGACCATGTCATGAATGATGTAATATGTGACGTCATCAGCAGTGCACTGTGGGGGCGTGAGTTATAGTTAGCTCAACTAACTATAATGGCCGGATTTCTATGGTTTTGTACGAGTGAAATGTGCAAGTAACTATAACGTCCCTGAAACCTATGGTTTTTTCAGTGAATTTCAAAGGTTTTTAACATGATAATTTGTAACTATAACGTCCCTGAAACCTATGTTTTTTTCAGTGAATTTCTAAGGTTTTTAAATGCTAATTTCTAATTATAATGTTCATTAAACCTATCTGCTGTGCGATCCAAAAACAAGCTGGTGCTTGTAGTGTTATGGACAGTGGTCGCAACCATGTTACCTCAGGCTGTGAGGAAGATCTCGGTCATGAACCTGTGTCGTCGCCCCCTGTAAGCGGAAGCACAGTGGGCTGGTCCAACGTACGCCACTCCAGCGTAGAAGTGTGTATAAATAGGCCGGGGTTCTGGGAGTGGTTCACTTGTGTGAAAGCCAACGCGTCTGCCAGAGCGGCGACCCTCACCCTGCCATGTGGCTGCCGCCATGACCACGGGCCTCCTCGACACAAGCCCCCTGCGAACACAGCGGCACAGCACTGCACAGTTATGTCTGTACAGACTACTGCCTTCGATCTACACTGCGGACAGCAGGGCTCACAATTCAGATTGAGTCGCGATTCCAGATGACGGAGTCCAGTAGGCATGACACATTGCTCCCAGTGCGGCCCGCCCGAACCACGCATCATCGCAGGCTGCGTACACGCTGAGCGCC
The DNA here is from genome assembly GCA_963921515.1 of Calotriton arnoldi. Lineage (NCBI taxonomy): Eukaryota > Metazoa > Chordata > Amphibia > Caudata > Salamandridae > Calotriton > Calotriton arnoldi. The sequence continues at coordinate 908,933 of CAWUFW010008260.1, forward strand.
AGAGGTACCACTAACTCAGTGCACCACAAGTAAATGCCACGTGGCCTTATTAAGGCAGAATTAATTAAACAAAAGACATTGCTACCAGTGCGGCCCACACGGACCACGCATCATCGCAGGATGCGCACACGCTGAGTGCTTCAGGTGCCACTAGCTCACTGCACCATAAGTCATCGCCACGTACCCTTAAACCTACATAATATCCTTTTAGTATCCTTGCTTCAAGAACTTTTTTGATATCAATTATAGCTTTAGTACAATGACCAAATTCATCTTGCAAGTCCAAAGGAACACTGAATGGCAGTCTACACTGCGGACAGCAGAGCTCACAATTTGAATTCAGTCTTGATTTATTAATTGCAGACAGAATTGTACTCTATGTCGTTGAATTTTCTCAAGAGGAAGTGACAAAAAGCTTTCCTCGATGTCTGTGCTGACTACTGCCTTCGATCTACACTGCGGACAGCAGGGCTCACAATTCAGATTGAGTCGCGATTGCAGATGACGGAGTCCAGTAGGCATGACACATTGCTCCCAGTGCTGCCCGCCCGGACCATGCATCATCGCAGGCTGCGTACACGCTGAGCGCCAGAGGTACCACTAACTCAGTGCACCACAAGTAAACGCCACGTGGCCTTATTAAGGCAGAATTCATTAAACAAAAGACATTGCTACCAGTGCGGCCCACACGGACCACGCATCATCGCAGGATGCGCACACGCTGAGTGCTTCAGGTGCCACTAGCTCACTGCACCATAAGTCATCGCCACGTACCCTTAAACCTACATAATATCCTTTTAGTATCCTTGCTTCAAGAAATTTTTTGACATCAATTATAGCTTTAGTACAATGATCAAATTCATCTTGCAACTCCAAAGGAACACTGAATGGCAGTCTACACTGCGGACAGCAGAGCTCACAATTTGAATTCAGTCTTGATTTATTAATTGCAGACAGAATTGTACTCTATGTCGTTGAATTTTCTCAAGAGGAAGTGACAAAAAGCTTTCCTTGATGTCTGTGCTGACTACTGCCTTCGATCTACACTGTGGACAGCAGGGCTCACAATTCAGATGGAGTTGCGATTGCAGATGACGCAGTCCAGTAGGCAACAGACATTGCTACCAGTGCGGCCCTCCCGGACCACGCATCATCGCTAGCTGTGCACACGCGGAATGCTTCTGATGCTCCCACCTCAGTCCACCACAACTGATGGAACCTTTATGACAGAATATTTTGTGTATGATTTCAGATCTGGTGCCCCTAACTTAGTGTAGCACAAGTCATGGACCCGTTATGATTGAATCTCTGTGTGTGATCTGATGATTACTGTTGTACTTGTTACCAGCACCAAGCATTCCCGGAGGGCTGGCTTACACTCACCCCACACGCATCCAGCACAGACGTCACTGGGCATGTGACCCTGGTAATAAAAAGGAGTCGAGTACACGTGC